>CM070875.1:116389011-116936585 GCA_036365515.1 Torymus aiolomorphi
TTTCGTGCCTTTTACCATGGCTTGTTTTAGATACGCGAGTTTATCCTCATTTGAAATTGCCTTATCTTTGTCGATCTTTTGGAAATGTGACCAAAACTTCAACCACGAACTCACATTACAATCAAATTTTATTTCTAATGTTGGTCTTTTGAATGGTTTTTCGATTCGTGAAACGTTGTCATTTACGTTTACGTTTGCTGTAGGCGCGCTCCGATGATCTTCCAACCCCAAAAGTAACATTCTTGCTGTTAAAAACTCCTTTTTATACGTGTCGCTGGACTCAATTTCGTTCTGAATATCCTCCTTGCTTGTCTTTGAGGAAATCAGCGATTCTACGTATTCTATCTGTGTGGACTCAAGTTGTGTCATTCTTGCCTCCAACAATTGTAACGCTACAGACCGATCCGCGGTAGAAATATTCGTGTTGGCGCACTTTTAACAAAAACTGTTTAACGACTTTGTAAACGCCATCCGCTACACTGTTCGAGCTTTCTTCGCGATTTCCATTTTGTCTGTTCCAAACAAATACCTTTGAGTCAATAAAAATTATCCTTGACCAGTCCTGTCACGGTCGCCACATGTTTTAAATAGGAACTGGTGAAAGGGTATAAATCAAAGGTAATACTCGATCTCAATTAAAAATACTCTTTATTGGATCGTACTTGTGCGACTTCGCGCTACCAACTGCCGGTCGGGCAGGCGAATTCTCTCTCTCCCATGGGACCGAACGCACTAGCGCCCTCATCGGCGCGGCGCCCCATAGAATAAACATAATATAGGCACTGTTCATCCAGTATCAGTGCCACGCATCTCTCACGCGCTCGTCCCAAATTACAACGTCGCCTCGTTACCTTTACCTATACCTCCGCTACACACTTTACGTCTTTATATTTTTCACAACAGTTTATTTTGTAAATGACATTAGAATTATTGAATTTTTTGTTTTTTCCTTTCCTAATACTATAATATTATTCAGTTTGTTGTTCATGCTTAACACAACATTTGTATTAAGTCGTTTGAAAAAACTTTTAGTGAAACCTTCTAATTCTTTGAAAAAAGGCAAACATATAAATGTCTTGTTATCGTTTATATTATTATGTAAAGAATCAGATGTAGAGTAAATCTTTTTTAATCTTTTTTTTATATAGAAATTAAATAAATCCGGTGGATAGTTATTTTACATTAAAACATCTTTAATGAAGAAAATATTTTGTTTATGAAAGGATTTGTGTGACAACTTTGTTGCACGATCGACAAGACAATTGTTGGAAATTCAGCATAAATGCCAGACGCCGAGAGCGTTTCCCATCCTCTGGCTATCTACTACACGCGCGAGAGAGCCGCGCCACTCAGCGCTCACCACGCGTCTCTTTACTGCCTCTCCAACTACCAAGACACGCCGACGACATTTCGCAACGCCGGCCGTCGTCAGTACATGCGCCACGGCAGGACAGACAGCAGCGGACTGACTGCGTAACGGACACGCTAAATAAACTACATCATTTTCTCTACACGAAAACGTATTCATTTAATGAACCTCACCCAGTCCACCGATCCACATTCATCATTCCACAAAAAACATTTGGTCCTCCGAGCGGGATCGTGGGAGGTTACAACAGCGACATGGCCAAAACGAAGAAGAGAATTATCCCTATTTTCTACGACTGCTTGCGAGTGGGGTAGAAATAGGTATCTTCGTGCAGGTACGCATCCTAATTGTTCATGGTCGTGAGCCCCGTAAATGTCGCGTATGACTGCATGTCAACTTCGCGAGTTCGTTGCTGTCTTTCTCTTTAGTCTCGCCGTCGCGCGCTAGGAAGCCAATCTCTAAGGCTTCCTAGGGGAAATAGTACCTTCAATTGCTATTTTTCCCATTTCAAAAAACGCCTTGGAGTGCGCGTTTCTACCGACCTCAAGTCGTAAAAGGAGCGTGCGCTGCGTAGCCAGCTCCAAATCACAAGAGTGTGCGCGTACACCGATTACGTCATTTGTGATCACTCGTCAGCCATCTTGTTGTAGTCAAGAGCAACAAGTGGCAATCTACAACCTTGAAGCGCATGCGTTCTAAAGCCCGCTCTAGATTCATCGCGTGTACGATGATCAATTAATCGTTGCCGACAAGTGCAACTAGTCTGCGGGCTCGCTGGAGCAAATACACGGACTACCCGTGTGGAGCATACGGAAATTAGGACAAAACGCGTAGTTAAGAACCAATGAACAGTGAATCGAGGCCGGGAGGGGATGAATGCAGGGTTTGAGTTTTGAGGAGCCGGAAAACGCTTTCTCTTCGTCAACGGAGTTCACCGCGAGCAGTCGCAATTTTCTCTTGTGAGAATAGTAAGGTTGTTTTGGTTAGTTGAAATTTTTGTCGAGTGTACGAAGGTAGTGGATTAGTGGAAAGGTATTCCTTATAGTTGCCATCGCATCACGTAAGTAATATTCACGGAAAGGTGGAAGAGTATTGTAAGTAATCGCGTAGTAGTGCCGTATCGTGTTGTCTTAGGAATCGAGTTAGTGGAGGATATCGAGCCCAATAGAGTTGCCCTCGAGAAGTAATGGCTATCCAGGGTTGCCTTCAACACTAGCAGCTTCTGCAAACCAAGCAAAATCTCGAGCGCGGTCTGTGTTACTGTTTTCAGATTCAATAGCGGCGATCCGGCCAGTAGACGGAAGCAGCCACTTTGGAGACGCCAAGGCAAACGGGCAGAATAACCGCCATTGCGGCCATTTTCTTACGAAATAAATTTAGAAATAACTATTAATTGGGAGAGTTGTTCTTATTAGTGAGTGTTGTTTTCCCATGTGTTGCCTATCGAGTTTTCATTCAGGTCTCGTCATTAAGAAACTCTTATCATCGCAGGAAAATCAGCAAATTGCTATCTCATCGTAGGTATTTCCGGGTGGGGTTGTTGCTGGGGTTTTGACCCCCCTTGTCGAGAGCGGAGTTTCAGCCGCGGTAGAGGACCGCTATTGGTAAGATATATAATATAGTGGAAATAGTGGCAGTTGGTTTAGTTTGAGTCACTAATAATTCCGAGTGATTCGATTGAGAGTATAACTAAATATAACGTCACAAATGGCGCCCAATTAACGCACAAACAACAGCAACAGCCGAGTGGGTCGGGTTCAGTGTATGTGTGTCGAGTTATGTTATATGTGTAGAAAAACGGTAAATTGAGAGCGGAAAGAAATTTCATAGTAGACGCGGAATAGTTAGGGTAATTGTCACTTTTGACAGGCATAAGTGGATTTGGGTGCTTTTGAAACGATTGAACCGATTCAACTGTAGAACTGAGAAATCGTATTTTCAGAACTGAGGAAAATTATCTTCATAGTTTTGAATTTTCAGGATCGAGTTTTGAAGTTTCAGGACTGAGTGGTTGAATTTTCAGGATCGAGTTTTGAATCTTCAGGATCGAGTTTTGAATTTTCAGGATCGAGTCTTTGAACTTTCTGTTAGAATATGAGTACATTTATATAAGTGAGATGGAAGATGCACGCGCAGCACCATCACGCGGTTAGAGCAAGCGAGCTAGCGAGAGCGAGCGGGAGCGCTCACTCGTCCGCCGTCCTCCGCGTGTAGCGGTTGTAAGAGAGAGAGCTGGAGATAGGGTCTTCTCAATAAAGATTGTTACTGTTCACGTTAGCCGGTGTGGTCATTTGAAAGACCCTGTGTGTCCCTCCATTCCTAACATGGTAGCAGAGTGCCAGGTTTCTTTTATCTGCTACATCGACTCTCGAGTCGTGTAGAGATAATTTAAGTGCCGCGTATGTAAATACCGAAGAAAACGTATTTGGAAGGGATAGTGTTTTTGAGTTGAGCGCGTGGTAAGCGCAAGAACAAAGAAAAACGCATGAGCGTAAAGACAGAGCCTCGGGAAGTAAAAAGTGAAAAGTCAAGTGAAACTGAAAGTGAAGAAGAGTTTTTTGATACAGAAATTAAGGAAGTTAAAAAGGAAATTCCTGTTGAAAGCGAGATGGCATCGGAGAATAAAGGATTCACGTTACAAGTATTTGATGGGACACATTATGATAAATGGAAGTACAAATTGAAATTATTCTTGGAATTTAAAGAGTGCAGTGAAGTTATCGAGCATAATGAAAGACCGGCAGAAATAACAGAAATCGAGTGGAAGAAAAAAGAGATAAAAGCAAAAAATTATATAGTGAACAGTATGACGAATACACAATTAGAATTAATTATTTCAGAAGAAACTGCAAAGAAAATGGTTGCTAAATTGGATGAACATTATTTGGTGAAAAGCAGTGCTGTGAAACTGTTTTGTAGTGTTGAATGGATGGATCGTGGACTGGAGGTTCAAAATAATGAAAAGACTTTCGTGTGGAGAAATTGATGGTTTATTGGATGGCCGTAGTGCCGCGTGGCGTACAGGTATTGCTGTCTCTTCTCTCTGGCCGTCGCGCGTGAACTGTCTGAATGAGCCGGCCGGCGCGGCGAGGCACCGTCGGCAGGCGTCTTGGTAGATGGAGGGGCGGTAGAGAGAGACACGTGGAGAGCGCCGAGTGGCGCGACTCTCTCGCGTGTGTGTCTGTGGCCGGAATAGGGGGGGCGCTCTCGCTGAGTCGTGAACATTCCGCCCACCTTCGCCAGATTGGAGAACGGTCCCTAATCCGAAGGTTGGAGACGTATGACTTTGGCGATGGGGCGACGTAGCATTGTGGTGGCCGTGCGGAGATCAACCACACGGACGTGGCCATCGCTCCCTGGGTGGATGGCTGTGATTTGTGCGATGGGCCACTTTGCTGGTGGCGTGAGCTCATTGCGAATGAGCACTAAATCTCCAATTGCGACGGAGGACTGAGGGTGTTTCCACTTCTGACGGGATTGCAGGGACGTCAGGTAGTCCGTTGACCATCTCTTCCAGAAGTGCTGGGCCAGCTGACTGATCAAGAGCCAGCGCTTTCCTGCTGGAACGTTGTCGTTGGTGACATCTCCTTCAGAAACTATAAATGAAGATCTTTGTATGAGAAAGTGTGACGGTGATAGGAAGTCAAGGTCAGAAGGATCGTCAGTGAGAGCGGTTAAAGGTCTGGAGTTAAGGCATGCTTCAATGCGACACATAAGAGTAGCAAGTTCAGAGAAAGTGAGAACTTGATCCCCAATGACTCGGCGCATGTGATGTTTAGCCGATTTAACGGCTGCTTCCCAAATGCCTCCAAAATGGGGAGCACTGGGAGGATTGAAAATCCAGGAGGTTCCTTCTTTTGTAAGAGACCGAACAACTTGAGAAGAGAATTCTGACGAAGCATCTACCATCTGTCTCAGTTGAACATCTGCCCCGACGAAGTTAGTACCTTGGTCAGAGTATAACTCCTTGCAATGACCTCGACGAGCCGTGAAACGATGAAAAGCGGCGATGAACGCCTCACTTGAATAATCCTCAACTACCTCAATATGAGCGGCTCTGGTGGCCATACAAATGAAGATGGCAATATAACCTTTCATCGTGCCTTTACCTCTAGATTTAGTGAGACGCAGATGAATAGGCCCGGCGTAATCGACGCCAGAGCGTTCGAAAGGTGACGACTGACAAACACGAGCTTTAGGTAGTTCGCCCATTAATTGGGAGGGCACTCGCGCAGCATAGCGAGAGCAAGTAGTACATGCTCTGATGACTCCTTTAACTTCAGCTCGTCCCTTAACAATCCAGTATCGTCGTCTGAGTGTAGCAAGGGTTAACTGAACACCACCATGAAGCGTACGTTGGTGAGCGTCCCTGATTAATAAAGTAGTAAAGTGACACTTAGCAGGTAAAATAAGAGGATGCTTAGCATCTTCTTCGAGAAGAGAGTGAGAGAGTCGACCGCCCACCCTGAGCAAATGATTTTTTATCATGGGGTTTAGCGGTGACAGAGGGCTTTTAGCCGAAAGTTTACCTGTCCTTGCTAACTGATAAATATCAAACTTAAAATAGGCTTTCTGAATTAGGTAGATCAAACAAAGTTTGCTGTTCTCAATCTCACTAGCAATAACCTGAATGGAAGAAAAATGACTATCTCTAAACCACTCGAGAGTGAGAATAGAAGATAGGTACAAGTTTCTTCGGCTTAGACATGACGATGAGTATATGAGTATAAAGATGATCTTATACCTACGCCAGGCACAGATCAAAGCGACGGGATTTTGAAGAAGGTTAGGTCCAACATGTAGAAGATCGTTGACCGATACACCTGTTTTAGTTTTACTTGAGCCATTAAACACAGTACGTAACTTGGTCGTCGTACTGGTTTCCTTCCACACACCGTGATGTGGTAAGAAGGCTTGAGAGTATTTTGATAATGGATCAAACTTTGAGGAGAGTGACATATGGCCTAGGTCAATGTACTCTTTCATGAAATCACTATAAGCTATTTTGAGTTTCTCGTCTTTAGCTAGGTTTGCTTCTAGACGAGTGAGTGCGCGTAATGCGGCAGAATGAGAGTTCTCGAGATGAGCAGAACTCAACTGGTCTCGACTTTTCCAGGGTAGGCTTACTATGTACCGACCCGACTCATCCTGTCGAGTGGTTTTTTGATAGAAGTGCTCGCAAGCTTGTTCGTCAGGCGAGTAAGATTTTTTGTCGACGGGTATTTCCTCCGCCCTCCAAAAATCTTGTACGAGCTCCAAAGTTTGGCTTCATGCTCGCAGGTATTTGAGCAATGAAGAGAGATTGGCTCTAGCCCTATTTCTGGAGTTATGGATGGGAGATTACCTGTCAAGAGCCATCCAAGTTTGGAATTCAGAGCTATAGGTTGAAGCTTCTGACCCTTAATTATCTGGCTTTCAATGATTTGCGCATAAACGCTAGCACCGAGTAGAATATCGATACGTGAGGGATCGAGATACTTGGGGTCTGCTAGTTGCAGCCCTCGTAAGTATTCGAAATTTGTATTACCTCTTACAACGGGAGGCTTATACGACAAGAGTTTTGGCAAAACAATGCCATCAACTTCCAAGGAGAAAGTTGAATCGAAATGCGGTTGTATAGTAAGACAAGCAACTTTAGAAGAAACAGCCGCTGTCCTTTCACCTATACCTTGGATGTGCGTGTGACTGGTTCTACAGTTTAGAGAAAGCAAGTTACACATAGCTTGTGTAACAAGTGAGATTTGAGAACCAGGATCAATCAGCGCACGAACTAGAATTTTGGTTCCGTTAGGACCAAGGGCGTTAACCCTAGCGGTAGCTAAAAGTACTCCTGTACAATTAGTACTTTCTCCACTATTGAGGGAGACTGCTTGAGAAGCAGGTTTATCATCAACTTTTGTGATGACGTAATTGCCACAGTTGGGGCTGGAGGTGCTGGTCGCTGAGTCAATCTGATCAGTCTGCAACGGACTGATTGCTTGATTGTTGTCAGAGTGCACCATGGTATGATGCTTAGCTTTACAAAGAAAGCATCGGTAGTTGGAAGTACAACTTTTCACGTTGTGCCTCCTAAACAGTTGAAACAAAGATTAGAAGATTTAATCAATTCCTTACGTTCAGGAACCGTTTTATTGATAAATCGTTCACATCGATTTGTAAAATGTGATTGATTACAAAATAAACATTTCTTTTTTGATGAGGTATTAGCTGAAGTTTGATGTGAATAGACCGACTGAGCATTGTCTTGCTCTGATTTACGAGGCTTTGAGTTAGGTGATTGTGATTTAGGGTAGTTATTTGAAGATGATCTAGAGCCAGCTTCGATGGCTTCTAGTGTTAGAGTTTGACTACGAAGAAAGGCTTGAAGCTGTTCCATCGTTGGTGGATCGACGCTATCACCTAGGTGTCTTTCCCATTCTTTACGTGTATTTAAATCGAGTCGATTTATCGCAAAGTGAACGATTAAATCACTACCTAATGAGGCAGCTCGATCAAGGGATGTTAAACTGGCGATGGGATTGAAGATTTCCCTATAAATCCGCTTGATTTCCGACGAGGAATCTGCCTTCATTGATTTAACTGCAAAGATTTCTGAAATGTGAGAACTAACAATGCGACGTTGATTTTCGTAATACTCGATTAAAGCCGTCCATGCTCGGTCATAATTATCACCAGATATTGGAAGAGATTTAATTTTCTCAAGTGCCTCACCTGTAAGGTGAGTGCGAAGATAATGTAGTTTCAAGACAGGCGTTAAATCTTCGCGTCGATGAATAACTGAACGAAAGACGTCTCTGAAGTTTTCCCAATCCGAGAATTTTCCCGAAAACTTTGGTAAATCTACCTTAGGTAAAGATTGAAACGAAACGTTAGTTACATGAGCAGGACTAGTAGCAACTGGGGCATTATTAGAATTGGAGGAGCCTTGATTTGCATCTCTAGTTCTAATAGCCTTTAAGTAATCAAGAAATTCTCCTCGACGGACATAAAAACTATCCTCAACCAAATCACAAATATTAGAAGTAAAATAGACATGATCTTTATCAAGAACCTCAAGCTTCAGAATGGACTCATTATGTAACTGAAAAGTCGCATAATTCGCTTCAAGGCCGGCGAGACATGACTCCGCGTAACCTTCCGTCATGTTATCTTTACCCTTAGATTTGAAATTTTTAAAGGAGTTTGTAATTTTAGCTTGGAGTAACAACTGTCTAGTATGTAGTCCCTCCATTTTGAAATCAAATAATTAGAGTTGGAGGCAAAACTTGATTTTACAATGTGAACTTAGATTAAGAACTATCCTTAACCACTCGAGAGTGAGAGAAGAAATAGTGAGAGTTATTAAATCTAAATCTTAGCCTAGGTTATAATACTTATGCTAGTATGAACGTAGATGCGCTTGAAGATGCAACGCTGACTGCGTGTGTTAACTTCCCACGTGGAATCAGCTGATGATCCGTAACGTTGACTGCTTGAAGATAAGGAACTGCCGACGTTGAATTCAGCAACCATGCAGCGAAGTCAGCAACGGAATCAGAAATGAATCCAGGTGTAGATCAGCAGTCGAATTTAGAGACGAGACGATGCATCAGCAGGCAGTGATAAACTGCAAGGTCAATTAACATAAGTAATTGCTAGGCCAAAAATTGCATTCAATTTCCTCAAGAGTAGTTCAATAATACAAATTAAATTTATAATAAACTCAAACTCAGTTAACTTGTACTAATCTCTAATAAGGCTACTCAATTTTAATTAAAGTAATTTGACTAAATAGAGATCATTAAATTCTCATTAAAATGGAATAAATATACTAGATTGACTAGACGATAGTTGCTAAATTTAATTTAAGCAAATTGGAACGATACGTGTGTCCAAGTATTAGGACTAAGCATCCGAGCGCAATAGGATCGGCGTTGGGTGCGAAGAAGATGGACTCGTCCGAATACAGCTCCGATCCGTTGATGCGCGCCCCCTGTGGCGAAGATGGACTCGTCCGCCTCCTAATCCTCCTGGCGATGACGTATGCGATTTCCCGGACGTAGCGCGTCCTGATTGTCGTCTTCTTGTAGACGACCCTCCTTCCCTCGTGGAAAGCTCACTATATATACGGCGAGTACGAGCTCGATGCAGTGAAAGCGAGCCAGCTCCACGTGGGTAGTCCTTGTTTCGAAGTGTGTGAGCCCCGTAGCGTGTACGCTGCACACGGGTACTCCTTGGCTTGGCTTGTGTGAGCCCCGTAGCGCGCCGACACGTGGGTGACTCCTGGCTTGACTTGCGTGAGCCCCGTAGCGTGTAGGCTCCACGCGGGTACTCCTTTGCTTGCGAGTGATCTGGACCCCGTGCGTGTACAATGCACGCTGGTTGTCCGTTTTAGAAATGCTGTGGACCCCGAGCGTGTACAATGCACGCTGGTTGTCCAGGTCTTGATATGTGCCGGTCACCGTACGAACGCGGTGGCTCGAGAGCTGGCTTTACAGCGCACGCTCTTGGCTACAAGACAAGATGGCTGCCGGTCAACGTACGAACGCGATGACTCTAGAGCTGGCTTTACAGCGCACGCTCTTGGCAACGTCTTGGAGTCGATAGCGACGCACTCCAAGGCGTTTTTAGAAATGGGGAAAATAGCAATTGAATGTGCTATTTCCCCTAGGAAGCCTTAGAAGGTGGCTTCCGAGTACACACGACGGCGAATTAACGAAAGAGAGAGAGACAGCAACGTACGCGCGAAGTCGGCATGCTAGAGCACGCGACTGTTACGGCACTCACGACCACGAACACTTTTGATGCGTACCTGAAAAGAAGATAGCTATCTCTACGCCACTCGAGAGTGAGAGTAGAAGATAGTAAAGATTTTCTTCTTTGTGGCCATGGCGATGATGAGGACTCCCACGATCCGGCTCGAAGGACCAAATGTTTTGTAGTGTTGAATGGATGGATCGTGGACTGGAGGTTCAAAATAATGAAAAGACTTTCGTGTGGAGAAATTGATGGTTTATTGGATGGCCGTAGTGCCGCGTGGCGTACAGGTATTGCTGTCTCTTCTCTCTGGCCGTCGCGCGTGAACTGTCTGAATGAGCCGGCCGGCGCGGCGAGGCACCGTCGGCAGGCGTCTTGGTAGATGGAGGGGCGGTAGAGAGAGACACGTGGAGAGCGCCGAGTGGCGCGACTCTCTCGCGTGTGTGTCTGTGGCCGGAATAGGGGGGCGCTCTCGCTGAGTCGTGAACAGAAACTGCTGTGTAAAAGAAAGTTACTTGATTTGAAAATGAATGAAAGTGAGAACCCGACAGACTTTTATAATAATTTTGAGAAATTGGTGAATGAATTAAAAAATGCAGGAGAAAACGTGACAAAAGAAGATAAATTGAATTACTTCTTATTAACGCTACCAGAAAGTATGTCACACATGGTCGATATTGTGGACGCATTAGCTGAAAAGGACAAAACAGTGGAATTTGTGAAATCGAAACTGGAATTTGAATTTAAGAAAAGACATGGTGAAAGTGAAAATTCAAAATCAAACGCGTTTACGTTTGAAAAGAACAAACACCAGGACAAAAGGACATGTTATGTATGTGGAAATACAGGGCATATACAGTACGATTGCCCGAATAAAAACATTTCGTGGAATCAAGGAACGCCGCAGCAAGGAGGCGGCAGAGGAAGCCGTGCGCCATACAGAGGAGGGGGCAACGGCATGGGCTACTCTCAGCAGCGAGGAACGAGTTCAAACCGGCGTGGAAGGAGCGGTTACCGACAGCGCGGCCGAGGCGCGCGAGGCAATGATGACAACAGTGGAGGTCATCAGAGCGCGGAGAATAAGACAGCGTTCAACACGTCAATAGAAATAAGGTCTGCGAATATAGGAAATGGTAATGTAAATGAAAACAAAGTAGAGTGGATTTTAGACAGCGGGTGTACAGACCACGTGATTAATAACGAAAGTTATTTTAGTGACGCGATTATATTGAAAGAGCCTATAAATGTTAAAGTAGGTGACGGAAGAATTTTGAAAGCGACAAAAGTTGGTCATGTAATTAGTAAATTCAAAACACTTAACGAAGAGACAGACATTGAATTAAAAAATGTATTTTACGTGAAAGATATGGATAGAAATTTAATAAGTTTTGCTAAAGTGACTGATAATCATAAAGTAGTATCTATCGGAGATAGTTCGAAAATATATAATAGAAATAATAAATTGATTGCTATAGCTTGGAAAAAAGATAGAATTTATAAAATGACAAGTTATTTAGAAAAGAATATAGAATCAAATTTAATAAGAAAAGATAATGGAAAAATTTCTTTAAATGAGAAGTGGCATAGAACTTTAGGACACGTCAACTTTAATTATTTGAATACTATGTGTAAAAATCATGTATTGGAAGGTTTGCCAAATGAAGTAGAGTCTGATTATTTTAAGTGTGCTACATGTATTATGAATAAAATGCATAACATTCCCTTTGAAAATAACAGGAAAAGAGCGAAAGATATTTTAGAGATAGTACATACAGATTTAAATGGGCCACACTCTGAAGGTTATAAAGGGGAAAAATATTTTTTAACGTTTGTTGATGACTTTAGTAAAGTAGGTAAAATTTATCCGATTAAGACAAAGAATGAAGTATATGACAAATTTATTGAATACATAAATTTAGTTGAGAATAAGACAGGAAAGAAAATTAAGAAACTAAGATGTGATAATGGCACTGAATATTTGAATAGAGATATGTATAGGTTATTTAGAAATAAGGGAATCGAGGTAGAACCATGTCCACCTTATGTACACGAGTTAAATGGTACCGCTGAGAGGTACAATAGGACGATTATGGACAGTGCTAGGTGCTTATTAGCAGAATCTAAATTAGAAAAAAGGTACTGGCCAGAAGTAGTTTGTGCCGTGGCATATCTTAAGAATAGAACAATTGCAAACACATTAGTAAAAAACAAATCTCCTTATGAGATATTTTTCAATGAAAAACCAGATGCAAAGTATTTGAAATTATACGGGAGTAAAGTATTTGTTAGAGTACCTGAGAGTAAAAGAAATTCGAAATGGGATAAAAAAGCTGATTTAGGAATTTTGATAGGTTATGATGTAGTAGGTTACAGAGTTTTGATAGGAAAGAGAGTCATTGTTGCTAGACACGTTGATGTTATAGAAGAAGATATAAAATGCATTGGATTTGATGATATTGATGAAGGAAATGGAAACAATAATGACTTAATCCTTCCGCCTACTTCGACTCTCGAGTCAAGTAGGGGAAGTAAAACTAATTCGGAAACACAAGCTATAAATGAAAATGAAAATGAAAACTGTAATCAAGGGTTTAATGAAAATTTAGAAAATGTTGAAAAAGAAGTACCTGAAATAAGAAGGTCACAAAGAACGATTACAAAGCCTAGTAGATTTGATGATAACTTTGTATACAGTGGATGTATTTATGTAAGTTATTGCAGTGCAGATAGTTCTGAAAAATTTGATAAGGCTATTAAATGTGATGAGCCTAGTTTTTGGAAAGATATTATGAATAAAAGGATGAAGAGTTTAAAGAAAAATAAAACTTGGCAATTAGTTGAAAAGCCAAAGAATGAAAAAGTATTAGATTTAAAGTGGATTTATACTAAGAAAGCTGAAAATGTGTATGTTAAATAAAGCATTGTATGGTTTACGCGAGAGTCCAAGAGATTAGTATGAGTGTCTCGATAGTTATTTAAGATTATTAGGATTTGAAAGAATTGATAATTGTTTGTATACGCTTAGAGTAAGAAATGAGATTATTTACTTAATTATATTTGTAGACGACATTTTGATTTGTTGTAAAAGAAGAGAAAACTTGAATTTTATGAAAAGTATATCAATAGAAAAATTTAAAATGAATAAGACATTGTAAAAGTAAGTTCAGGAAAAAAAAAAAATTTAGTAGATATATTAACAAAAGCTCTTGGGCGAGTAAGATTTGAAAAATTGAGAAGTTTATTAAATTTAATTTGAAGACTATTATAATTGCGAGAAATATAAATGTAAGGAGGCGTGTTAGAATATGAGTACATTTATATAAGTGAGATGGAAGATGCACGCGCAGCGCCATCACGCGGTTAAGAGCAAGCGAGCTAGCGAGAGCGAGCGGGAGCGCTCACTCGTCCGCCGTCCTCCGCGTGTAGCGGTTGTAAGAGAGAGAGCTGGAGATAGGGTCTTCTCAATAAAGATTGTTACTGTTCACGTTAGCCGGTGTGGTCATTTGAAAGACCCTGTGTGTCCCTCCATTCCTAACAGAGCAGACGAGAAGGATGCGCGACCACGTACATAACAGTTACAGTAAACCGGAGGGTGCACCCAGGATTGCCTGGTGTTGCAAGTATACATATTCTTTTCGTTGTTTCGCAGCACCATGTCTCGTGGCGGCCATTTCCGTCAATGACAAGTTCGTATTTTCGCTCCTACTAATAACGGCCTTAATCCGCGATTACAGCGCTTAAGCAGTTTTCAATTTATCCTCTTCCAAAACCAGTGCTTATTTGAGAGATAATTCACCTTAAGTAATTTTCTACACGGGTAAGCTTAAAAAATACAATTGTTATCACGTCACAAATTTCTAAAGATTTCTATTTCTCTTTTTATCCATCATACTTGATTTTCACGCGTAACTGATAACCTTTTTCTTAAAAAAATTGAACATATAATGTTTGTTGTTGCATTTGGTAAAATCGTTTATATGACGTAGTGCATCATTGATATGTTACGTTTCACAAATTACGCGGTTCGATATTTTTATTGGACCATGTGCATATCATGTCGAACTAACCTTGAATGAAGTACTATTGATTATTTCATAACTTAATATTTTCTGATTTTTTTATCCAGAGAAATTTTGAAAATACGGTTATTTTCATTTCAAAAATTTGAGAAAAGTATCGTTATTTTTTTCCTAAATACTTTATTCGTATTCTCAATTCTTTACTTATTTATTTTAAGAAATTAAATATATACGATGCATAATTTATGAATTACTAAAATTTTAACTCGTGATAAAAGTTCAACATTATGTATTGATTTTATCGTATCACTGATAGAAAGGAATATTTCAGCCAAAGCCCTGTGACTTAGCAGTTAAGGCAGGAAAATAAAATTATTAAAAATTGGATCATATCGTTAATAAGTAAGCCCAATTTCATTACGTATTCAGAGTTTCTACAAATATTTCTACAAATATTCATAGTTGAGAGTAGTATAAATATTGCACTCCAATTGTTTATTAATGTGTAATGGATCGATCTGATGGATAAATTTCTAAAGATTTCTATTGCTCTCTTTATCGATCATACTTGATTTTCACGTGTAACTGATAACCTTTTTTTAAAAAATAACTGAACATAATATTTGTTGATGGATATGTTGAATTTAGTAAAATCGTTTAATTGACGAAGTGCATCATTAATATGTTATGTTCCACAAATTACGCGGCTCAAAATTTTTATGGGACCATGTGCATAACATCTCGATCTAACCTTAAATTAAGTACTATTTATTATTAAAAATTTTACATATTGTGATTTTCCTATCCAGAGTAATTTAACAAACATGGTTATTTTCATTTCATTAATTTGGAAAAGTATAGTTATTTTTTTTCCAAAGTACTTACCTCATATGCTTAATTTTTCACTTATTTATATTAAAAATTAAGTATATACGATGCATACTTTATGAATTACTAAAATTGTGACTCGTAATAAAATGTTCAACATTATTTATGGATTTTATCGTATAACTACAAAACAAAAATTTACACTTCAGTTTATTTACTGCACTTTGCATTTTTCGCGTGGAAGCCTTAAATTCTCCTCCCCTCCAAAACTTTAGTTTATTTTTTTTCTATTGCTACAACCATAAAGTAAAAAAACAGAGTTCTACAAATAGGTAGAATATAAACTGTATTTGAAAAACGAAATGGCATTACACTAGACTTATTTTTCAAAAGAATTTCCAAGAATTAGAGCCGCGGCTTCGTCGCTCACGATACTCCTCCCCTTTCCCTCAAAGCGTAACGGCAGTTGTTCTAATACGTAAGCTGCGCTTCTCCTCTCTCGCCGCGCATGCTGCCTTAGCTGGGTGGGGGGAGTGAGGTCGATCTGGACCATCAGGAGTGATAGTTTGCGTATGCGGTCGGGATACTGCCGTCTGCTCTACCGAATCACCGATGGCGTGCGTAAATAGCGATACTCTTTAGTTCTATCTAGACTTCTCGATATTCATGAAATTGTTGGATTTTTTTCAATTATTTATATGTTATATATCGTAGTATATACGTTTCTAAATTTTTATTAGAAAATTAAAGAAATTACCAATTAGATTTAATTTCGATTTCTTCTGAATTTCGTTTTGCTTTTTCTTACTTATATATACTTAACTTCTTATTCAAGGCATAATTGGGATAGTTTTTAAAATTTTTTTATCTAGTTCAATATTGAATTCACAATTATTTATATTTTATCAATTTGTTAATTTTTTAACTGACTTCTTTTCCAAAATACTGCACTATAAAAATAATAAAATAAATATTATTGTACTATAAAAGTAATTATATTTTTCGGTATTTCATTAGAATAATAAATACTGATAAACGTGATGCTTTTCAAACGTTTACGCACAGGCTAGCATTTCAATAATATAGTATTTTATCCTAGATAAAAGTAAAATCATTGCCCATTTCTAATTTTGAAATCCCTCATTTTTCATAAGGTTCAGTGAGCCTGAATTGTCAATGCCGTAACCGCTTTAGTGTAAGACTCTCGAGCGCCTAAGTACGCCCGTTTTTATTTATCGTTCATTTTATAAATTACTAACATTGTGTCTTCTTAAAAAAATTAAATGTTGTTCAGTGCTTTTGACGCATTACAGAAGTATTACAAAACACAAAAATTTTTCGCGCGTAATTCTCAATCCCATTCACGGTGGTATTAATTAATATACAGACTTTTCTCCCTTCATAAAATTTTTTCTTTTCTTTTTTTGGGTGCGGGAGAGGGGGGAACCATGCTCTAAAAACAGTGTAAATATATACTATTAATAATAATAATTAATAATAAGAATATTGCTATATTTGTAAAACGGAATAACGAAGCATCGGATTTATTTTTCAAAAGTATTTCCAATTATTCCAGTCACCTGCGACTCTTGCCTCTTTCCTCTCAAAATGCGTTGGCACTTGGTACAAAACGTACAACTACGCCTCTCCTTTCTTGCCGCCCATCATGCCACCACTGGGTGAAATCGATTTTGTCCATCAGGAGTGATAGTTTTGGAAAGAGAGCGGAATGTGGTCGTTGCCCTACTTCTACCGATCTCGCGCTTGAGAGAATAAATAAATAATATAGCCAACAAGCAGCAGATCGCGGGTAAACTAACCTTCTAATATACTGGTTGTATAGATTTCGGCATTTATTTTTCCATACACAATAACTTTTTAAATTAGAAATCGTGATATGAAAAACCTCCACTCTAATAATTTCAACAATTATTTAGGACAACTTCCACAATTACAAAAACCGGGAAGTGTATTATGGCTGTATAGGATTTGTTTGCCATTTTTTTCCATAAACATAAATTTTTTTAGGCTAGAAATCTATTTATGTATGAAATTTACTAATTTTCCAACTTTGACAATTATTTATCCAAAAACCGAGGGATAACGTTTTAGTTCAGACTGTTTAGTCTTATGTGTTTGAAATTCCGAACGTTCACAGTGAACGAAAAAACTAAAATTTGCGATTTACATTATAAACCGTCTAAAACCATAAAACAGGGTAGGAATGGACCAAAAACAATGTAAAAACCAATTTAGCACTTCGCCACCCCCGTAAGCCACCCCTAAAACCACCCTCACAGACAAGTCAATTTTCCCATAACGACAAACACGAAAACCAAAATTCCCAGAGTCGCAATAACTTCGTTAGGAAAAATTTAGCGACTGGTACTTGAAGGAAAGGTCCCACACAGTCTAAAAAAAAATTGTGAATGAAATCACTTTTCCGGAAAAGCCCCCCCAGGGTGATATACTGTGTCACAAACGGGAAAAAAATTCCCAGAGTCGCAATTACGCCGTTCGGAAAAATGTTTCGACGGTTTCTTATAGACAACAACCCCAAATGCTTAGAAAAAAATTGTGAACGAAATCGCTTTTCCGGAAAAGCCCCCCCAAGCCGATATACTGTCTCGAAAACAGGAAAAAAAATTCCCAGACCCGCAATTATGCCGGTCGGAAAAATGTTTCGACGGTTTCTTGTAGATAACTTCCCCAAATGCTTAGAAAAAAATTATGAACGAAATCGCTTTTCCGGAAAAGTGCCTCCAGGCCGATATACTGTGTCGCAAACGGGAAAAAAAATTCCCCAAGACGCAATTACACCGTTCGGAAAAATGTTTCGATGGGTTCTTGTAGATAACATCTCCAAATGCTTAGAAAAAAATTGTGAACGAAATCGCTTTTCCGGCAAAGCCCCCCCAAGCCGATATACTGTCTCGAAAACGGGAAAAAAAATTCCCAGAGCCGCAATTATGCCAGTCGGAAAAATGTTTCGACGGTTTCTTATAGATAACAACCCCAAATGCTTAGAAAAAAATTGTCAACAAAATCGCATTCCCGGAAAAGCGCTCCCAGGCCGATATACTGTCTCGAAAACGGGAAAAAGTTCCCAGAGCCGCAATTATACCGGTCGGAAAAATTTTTCGACGGTTTCTTGTAGATAACTTCCCCAAATGCTTAGAAAAAATTGTTGACGAAATCGAAAACTAAATATAAGAGAAAAACCAAAAAGTCATAAATTTTTTACAAATTGTTAAAAGCAGAAATGGAACTGGCCCACTTATTAATCTTTGAATATCACGGATCTTATAGAGAACGTTGAGATAAACTGTCCCAATGAGATATCCCAAGAAAAAAATTAGTGCTTATCGTTTTTCAACCTCAAAGTCTCTACCAATTGGAGTACAATGCGGCTCGGTCAACATAGCTCGGAATGTTCGTCTGGGCACCAATATATGGCCACTTTCGCGTAAAATGCGCTTTTTTGAACTTGCTCATAATCATGTGATAATTAGTCTCTCGGAAAAAACTATGAACATAACATATTATATTGATATATTTTCCCCTCTTTCCAGTGGTACTATTGTTTATTTTCGGAAATGCTTTTTTACAGTCAATAGTATGGGGCTGAAATCTGCAACGTTGGAGTACAAGGAAAATTAAGAAAAGAAAAATCGGGGTTACTTTATAATTATATTAATTTTATAAAATTTTGCATGTGTATTTAATGTGTTATATCATAAACAAACTTTCGAATAAGGATTTTAATATAATTTGCATTGTTCAAGGAGGTAGCTTTAATTAATTACAAAAAATTTGTTGTTGCATACCAACGATGTAAACTTCAGACCCATTCAAAACTTGAGTTAAAAGTTCTGGCTGATTTTTCTAAAAAAATACCATGTTTTTTTTTTAAATTAATTTTTTCATTCGAAAGTACAAGTCTTTAGTTTTGAACCCCCAAAATTTCAAGTTGTAGAAATTAAGGGTTCATAGGTAATAACATTTAAAAGAAGTTGGTGAGTCGTCTCGCGTGCTTTGTGCGCTACGCCGGAGCGTGATGTTGCCGATGTATTTCACTATTTCGCTGTTTCGTACTTACTTAACAAATATCATATAATAAATTTTTCAAAAATAATTTTTTATTAGAAGTCAATACTTTGTATTCCATCTTTTGCAATTTGTTGTTGTTACTTCTCTAATTTCTCGTATCTGAATTTCATTGAATAGGTCTTGTCTCAAATTTTTAGATATTTTTTTGAAGAAGCGGCACAATGAAGATTTATCTGTTGAAGCAGAGCAGCGCTTTCACGCAACCGCTTACGGAAAAATGCATGTGAATTTATTGTGCCGCTTTTTCGTCAATAGAGACGAACTTTTCCAAGACCCAGGGAAGTTAAAAATTTTCCTTTGGATAAGAACTCCCTCAAGGTTTGTAAATATGAAGATCACTGTTTGAAAATATAAGAATGAGTTTTAAGTTTATATAAAACAGAATAAAGATGTCTTCAAATGATAAATTAGAAACAATGAATTAAAATTAAAACAAAGGTTAAATCAGCAAAAAAGTTCTTGTAACTTTATCATTTCATTTTATTAAACTGCGAGTCTCGCCGCGGTTTTTAAAATTTTATTACTTTCTAAACCTTCATTTCTCCAACTTGAAATTTTGGAGTTTAGAAACTGAAGACTTTTACTTTGGAATGAAAAAATCGTATTTTTTTAAAGAAATTGGTCCGAACTTTCAACACAAGTTTTTGACCTTATAAAAGCATTTCGAAGAATAAGCAATAGCATTACTGGAAAGGTGGGGAAAACATTTATCGATATGTGTTAAGTGTTTCTTTCCAAGAGACTCATCGTATAATTCTGAGCGAGTTGAACAGAGCGCATTTTACGCGAAAAAAGCTGGCTGGTTTTTTGGCCAGTACACGAAGGGCTGAAATAGAAGTTCTTGAGGGAATGGCTGCATTTTGGATATTTGGTAAAACACGTCGCCTAAAAACGATGGTAAAAAATGCAGCTTCCAAAAAAGCCGGCGTTACCCCTAATTTAACATAAAACCACCTCCGACAACAGTTTTTTGCTTATAACTTGCGAACGATAAGAGATATCGAAAAAAGATCCAAACAAAAGTTGTAGAGCGTGAAATTTTACATAAGAATGACCTATCACTTTTTTGCATTCGATAAAATTAAGCTTGAGAAAAGCACGCAGAAGGTGCAAGCAGCAAGCGGCGGGAGAAGGGAGGCGGGGTCGGCGGGCCGCACTGTCGGTAGCGTCGGCGGCGCTCGGAGACGCTCGGAAGGATTCGTCGAATTGCGGCTGGCTGTTACGTTGTCATATATATGAGCGCGCGTGGACAGGGTGTCTTTGCACCGCTCGTGAGCCGTTTTTCAATTTCTATAGAAATATCTCTAAGTATAGAGATTCTAGCTGGCCCAGGCACCGGAAAATTTTTTGCTACTGTCTCCCCATTATACCTGCTGATGCAATTAGCAAAACTTAACATCGCTTTTTATAGATTTTCAATCGTAGAATCTAAATTTCGATGCTAGAATTTGAGAAAATTGCAAGAATCTCGACTTAAAAATCAATACGTATTAGCAAATCTTAGTAACTTTTTACCCCTCAAATTCTTAAAAGTTTAGAAAATTTAAAATATTACATTTGGGCTAATTTTCATAGCACATTGACTTACCGGGGCTCAAATTAAAAATGTTGGCATACAAAAAAGCTAAACAAATTGTGCAACGATCGTAAGTGTGCTCTTCTGTTTCTTTATAGATAAATATATCGATTGGAAAAGCACATTAACAAAATAAAAAATGACTGATTGTTCGACATTTTTTTTTGTTTTATTTTGTGTTCGCAGCTGATTCTTTACCATTATTTATAATTGTTTTATTATTTTTTTTTTATTGAAAGGCAAACATTTTGAGCTTTGATTCATTTGTCTGCTTAAACTTTGAAGTAGTCAAAAAGTTACAGTTCCTAAGATTTACTCGTATATTAATGTGAATAATTTATAATGCAAAGTAATATTAACTATGCACATCTCTTTTTAGATGATAAACGGTAAGTAAGGCTAATAATTTTGACTTGATGATTATTTTTTGACTATTATTAAAAATCTGTTAAATACTGAAAATTAATATTTTAAAAATTTATAACTATTTGAATATTGGTTCTTCGTAGATATTAAATGCGTCATTTTAATTTTATAATTGTCTAAATTTTCAAGAAAAAATTATTCTGATCGCAATAAATGGTTTTTTATATTTGTTTAAATTGCATTTTGGTTTAAACAAATGCATTTAAATCAAGGTTCTTACAATTTTGTTAAATTGTAACCTCGAAATTTATAGTCTACGAATCAAAATCAATAAAAAGAGCGATGGTTTATCCAATTGCATCAGCAGCTATAAATCGGGAGATAGAAGCGAAAAAATTTCCGGCGTCTGGGTCAGCTATAGAATCGCTAGAAACTTAAAAACGGCTCCTGGCCAGTAAATGAAGGTCTGAAATCGACTTTCTCGAGAGAATGGCTGCATTTTGGATATTTAGTAAAACACGTCGTTTAAAAACGATGGTAAAAAATGCAGTTTCCAAAAATGCCGGTGTCACCACTAATTTAGCATAAAACCACCTCCGACAACAGTTTTTCGCTTATAACTTGCGAACGATAAGAGATGTCGAAAAAGTCCCAAACAAAAGTTGTAGAGCGTGAAATTTTACATAAGAATGACCTATCACTTTTTTGTATTCGATAAAATTAAGCTTGAGAAAAGCACGCAGAAGGTGCAAGCAGCAAGCGGAGGAAGGAGGGAGGTGGGGTCTGCGGGCCGCGCTGTCGGCAGCGTCGGCGGCGCTCCGAGGCGCTCGGAAGGATTCGCCGAATTGCGGCTGGCTGCTATGTTGTCATTATACTTATATGAGCGCGCGTGGACAGACTGTCTTTGCACTGCTCGCGAGCCGTTTTTCAGTGTCTATAGAAATGTCTCTATATGTATATAACATCATGCCGTGCTTAGCACCCAAGTTTTTCTTATGTATTTTGACCTCCTGAATCCGAATTTATTGGGTGCTTAGCTCAAAAATGCAAAATAAATTTGTTATTAACAATAAATAGCGTTTTTTATCGAATATTCCTGTTTAAACTCGAAAAAAATCGTTCTTTGCCTTTATGTTGCATGTAAACGTATAAAAATTTATTTTGCATTTCTGAGCTAAGCACCCAAGAAAATTCGAATTTAGGAGGTCAAAATACATAAGAAAAACTTGGGTGCTAAGCACGGCATGATATTTGCTACGGCTCGCGTCCGGACTAATAGAGATTCTAGCTGGCCCAGACAACGGAAAATTTTTTGCTTCTGTCTCCCTATTATACTTACCTGCTGATGCAATTGGCAAAACTATAGATCGTTTTTATAGATTTTGACTCGTAGAATCTAAATTTCGAGGCTACAATTTGAGAAAATTGCAAGAATCTTGACTTAAATGCATTTACCTAAACAAAAACGCAATTTAAACAAATAAAAACCGTATTTTGCGTTCAGAATAATTTTTTCTTGAAAATTTAGACAATTATAAGATTATAATGTTGCATTCAACATCCACGAAAAACCATTTCGAATAATCAGACATTTTTTATTTCGTTAATGTGCTTTTCCAATCGATATATTTATCTATAAATAAACAGGAGAGCACACTTACGATCGTTGCACAATTTGTTTAGCTTCTTTGTATGCCACCATTTTTAATTTTAGCCCCGGTAGGTCGATGTGCTATGAAAATTAGCCTAAATGTAAAGATTTTTAATTAAGACTTTTAAGAATTTTAGGGGTAAAAAGTTACTGAGATTTGCTAATACATATTGATTACATTTAAGTCGAGATGCTTTCAATTTTCTCAAATTGTAGCCTCGAAATTAAGATTCTACAACTCAAAATCTATATAAAAAGCGATGTTTAGTTTTGCTAATTGCATCAGCAGGTATAATGGGGAGACAGTAGGAAAACATTTTCCGGTGTCTGGGCCAGCTAGAATCTCTATACTTAGAGATATTTCTATAGAAAGTGAAAAACGGCTCACGAGCGGTGCAAAGACACCCTGTTCACGCGCGCTCATACATATGACAACGTGGCAGCCAGCCGCAATTCAGCGAATCCTTCCGAGCGCCTCCGAGCGCCGCCGACGCTACTGACAGTGCGGCCCGCAGACCCCGCCTGCCTTCTCCCGCCCCTTGCTCTTTGCACCTTCTGCGTGCTTTTTCTCAAGCTTAATTTTATCGAATGCAAAAAAGTGATAGATCATTCTTATGTAAAATTTCACGCTCTACAACTTTTGTTTGGATCTTTTTTCGATATCTCTTATCGTTCGCAAGTTATAAGCAAAAAACTGTTGGCGGAGGTGGTTTTATGCTAAATTAGGGGTAACGCCGGCTTTTTTGGAAGCTGCATTTTTTACCATCGTTTTTAGACGACGTGTTTTACCAAATATCCAAAATGCAGCCATTCTCTCGAAAAAGCCGATTTCAGACCTTCATTTACTGGCCTATCTGGCGGATACTCGGATATGCGCTATGAGTGTACCGATCGGCACGGATGGGGGAGTTGGGAGGAAAGACGCAGCCAGGAGCTGGCCGAGCCCGACTTTATATACAAACAGCAAGCGGCCGCGCGGTTGCGGCGTCGGCGGCAATGTTGTCATATGAGCGCACGCGTGCGGACTGTCCCTCCGACGCTCGGGAGCCATTTTTAAGTTTCTAGCGATTCTATAGCTGGCCCAGACACCGGAAATTTTTTCGCTTCTATCTCCCGATTTATAGCTGCTGATGCAATTGGATAAAGTAACCATCGCGCTTTTTATTGATTTTGATTCGTAGACTATAAATTTCGAGGTTACAATTTAACAAAATTGCAAGAACCTTGATTTAAGGTATTTCCATGAGGAACTATGAGCTTGAAGTTTGCAGCGCTCGACTCGAGCACTTTCAAAAATTTTATTTTTTTTTGGATTTCGGTGTTCTATTCGGTAAAAAACCATAAAAGAACACAATATATGTAGAAAAAAAACCATTCCCGAATATACCCATACACAAAACAACCCTTAAATAAGGGAAATACGAGGGTGCACATAACTAATATATCCCTGACGATTAAATGACATCGTACGACGCTAATTTTGTTAGGAACTCCTGTAAATGACAAAATTACAATCAAAAATATATTCAGAGCAAAATTCCATGTCCGGAACCTACCACGGGGGGTGGGGGGGGGCGATACGAGCGTAGACGGCGTATACATGGACACATACTCCATGACATATGAAAAATTCTATCTCGAAAACGAGATCTTATACCCCGCCAAAATTTTAATATGTTTTTTATTATAATAATACAAGCTCAAAAAAAAATTAAGAAGAAAATCCTATGTCCGGAAGACCCGGCTTGGAAGGGGAGATTGGAACTAATCGAGCGCGCGCAGACACAGCGTATGCATAAGCACCTAAAAAAGGCTGATCTTCCGAAAATTCTATCTCGAAAACGAGATTTTATACCCCGCCAAAATTTTAATATGTTTTTTGGTATAACAATACAAGCTTAGAAAAAAATTAAGAAGAAAATCCTATGTCCGGAAGACGCGGCTTGGAAGGGGAGATTGGAACTAATCGAGCGCGCGCAGACACAGCGTATGCGTTAACACATACACCATGGCATATCAAATATATCACCCTGCTAGGAAGGGGAGATTGGCGCGAAACGAGCGCAAACCGCGTATGCGTGAACACCTAAAGGATGATCTAACGAAAATTCTATCGCGAAAACGAAGTCTTATACCCCGCCAAATTTTTCATATGTGTTTTAGTATAATAATACAAGCTTAAAAAAAATTGGCAGGAAAATTTTATTTACAGAAAACCATGGCTCACTCATTAGTTTAAGTTTTTCTTGTTCTTTCATATGTTGTGAATGTGAAATAAAATATTCTTATTTATGAATGTGAAAAAAATTATTTAGAAGCATTTTTTAATGGTATACTTTTTTGGCGCTACTTTTAAATCTTAAAATTAAGAAAATATTGTCATGTATTTAAACTACACCACTTATAAACATTAGCAACTTTCCATTTTTGATCTTTTTGTAAATAATTATCTACTCTGAATATTCTAAGTTTTAAAGTAATATAATTTCAGTTTAGATAATTACGCATGCAAAGATTAAATAGGAATATGCCAGCATTTATAAGTGTCGTTGTTTAGAAAAAATACGATATTTTCCACAATTTTTAGATTTCAAAATAACGCCAAAAAGTATACTATTCAATAGGGCTTATAAATAATTTTTTTCATATTCAGAATGGCTGAAAGAACAAGAAAAACTTTGTCGTGTAGATGTTTCTTCAAAACTTAATCCCTTTTTTGTTTTGTCGTTTAAAAAAAAGGTGAAATTTCCGTCAATTCTTAAGCCACAAAATTACAACCTGATGTTTTATAGACATCTGTGGTCCAGACATGAGAAACTTCTCTCTTATTATTGTTTTTTTTTTCTTTTTTTATTGAATGGCAATCATTTTGAGCTTTGTTTCATTTGTCTGCTATTTTCGAGTTCCCGAAAAGTTAAGAGTTGCTGAGATTTACTCGTATATTATTGTGGATTATTTACAATACAGAGTATATTTAACTATGCACATCCTTTTTTAGATGGTAAACGGTAAGTAACTGTAATAGTTTTTACTTTTTGTTTAATTATGTGGCTATTATTAAAAATCTCTCAAATACTGAAAATTAATATTTTAAAAATTTATATCTCTTTGAATATTGGTTTTTTGTAGATGTTGAAAGGATGATTTTAATCTTAAAGTTGCTTTAATTTTCAAGAAAGAGTTATTCTGTTCGCAAAATACTTTTTATTTGTTTAAACAAATGCATTTAAATGAAGATTCTTTAATTTTGTTTAAATTGTAACCTCTAAATTTAGATTCTACGAATCAAAAACTATAAAAAGCAATATTGGTTTTTCCAATTGCATCAGCAGGTTTCTGGAGACAGAAGCGACCCGAGCCCCGCCGAGGCGCTTCGGCGTCGCCGATGCCGCATTCGCGCGGCCGCATTATGTTCAAGCGCTTGAGGAGTTGACCAAGCCGAGCTGTCGGTTCCCCCCACTCTTTGCTGTCCGCGGAGGCAGTGTCAAACGTCTAATAGTTCGAGCACATCGTGGATTTACGCGAGCCAGCGGCGGCCGAGCCGCACCTTCGATTTCCCCCGCTCAGCAACGATCCGTGGAACTGATCGCGCGTTGTTTACCTTTTGGTGCAAGCTCCGCCGACTTTCGTGAGTTGCGCCGGCCGAACCATCCTCTACCAATTCCCCCACTCCGTCTCGACGCAACGCACTGATCGCGCGTATATCTATATATATATATATATATATATTTCTTCGAGCGTAGCAGTCGCGCGAGCGGCGCGGGGGCCCTCTTTTACCGATTCTCAGACTTGCTCCAACTATGGGCGCTTTTCATAGCTCGTATAAGGTATATATATATATATATATATATATATATATATATATATATATATATATATATGGGATATTTCAGGTGAAGTCGGCCGATCAAAATTTTAAAATCGCTCAAAATTTTTTTACTTATAGTTTTGTATGAAAAAATCATGTTCCTAAAATTTTAGATCGACATTTGCATAAATAAAAAAGATATGCGACATTGAAAATTCCAATTTTTTACAATTTTTGGTTAAAATCCAAATTTAATAATTTTTTTCTCAAAAATTTGAAACTTTTTGTATAGAACAGTGATTGCAAAAAAGTTTGCATTTTATCTGTATAATGTGCCAGTATTTATTTTATGACCCTTCTTGAAAGTCTCTGATTGGTTGGTTTTTGATATACCTTTATCGTAGAATATTCAGCAGTACGCCATAAAATTTTTTGTTCTACAAAATTTTTTTGAATTCTACTTTGAAAACTCTTCAAAATGCTTTTTTAACCAAATACGGTCAAGCTAATTGAAAAAAGTTATGATTTTTTTAAATATAAAGAAAACCCAAAAATTAGCTTTTTTGATAATATGGTTGATTTAGAAACTTAATATTATTCATACATCCTATGTAATGAATCAAATCACTGAATTTTGTTAGAGCATCAAATAGAATACGTAACATCTATTTTTAATAATATTAAGCTTATATAATAAGCCTTATGTAATTATCTGTTACTAATTACATTCATTTTGATTTTCTGAATATTTGATAATAAACAACTCTCTTTACGAATACACATTTCATACCAGCTTAAAATTACATTTCATAATTATCCGGTTGAAAAGGTCTTACAAAACCATACAAAAAGGGTGCAGAGACCTAATGACCTATGCGGTTTTTACACCAGAAACTGCAAATTTATATTAGTTTTGATGAGACCATTTCAACCGGGTAATCTATTATTATGTGTGCATAAATTAGGTGACAGACAGTTTTGCAATGTATATTCCAATAGCAAGATTAATACTCCTTAATTATTTATAAATAAAATGACTTTCTTGTTAGGGCTACGTCTATAGTTCCAGATATTCTTTCCTTAAACTATGTAAAAATTAAAGACCATTTCTTTTCCCCTCGTGTTCTGTAATACACCAACAGATTTTAATTACAAATATGTTCATGATGTAAATCATTGGAACGCACATATTGAAATCTATAATATATTTTGTCTTAATTTCGAGCGAAAAAGGTACCCAAAAGTTGACTTTGTTAAAATATAAAAAATTATGCAAAATATGCAATAATCAAGTTAATTGGTTAATTGAAAAAAATATATTACATGAATACCATATACCCGTAACATTATTTTGTTATCGATACACATCCTCTTTATATGGTAAAAATAAATGTTACAGATATATATTATGATGCTTATTATCTTTAAAACACAGAAATTTATTTAGGTAAAACTTTATATTCTTAAGGTATAATATCTTATTTTAAGAAATAAATAGAAAAGATCAACCCAAATAGTTAAGTATATACATAATACAAATTGTATGAAACGAGAAAATTTCTTTCCTCCTCGTGTTCTATAATCTCAAATTATATACCAACAGGTTTTAATTACAAATATGTTCATGATATAAATCATTGGAACGCAAAGAAATAATTCATGTAATCTTGCTTAGAGATAATTAATATTTCTTTGCGCTTCAATGGTTTAATTCATATTTGTGATTTGAGTCCATGCGACGAACTAGGAAATGATTTTTCATTTTTCGACTTGAACAAAAATATCTGGAATCGCATTGAAACCATTACTTTAAACATTACATCTTATAGAGCTGATATACTTATTCAAACTGATACTATTTACTTCTTGGAATTATAGAGGACAACATTCACATTACATAAACATGTAATAATGTTTAAAGTAATGGCTTCAATGTGATTCCAGATATTTTTCTTCCAGTCAAAAAATGAAAAATCATTTCCTACTCCCTCGCGCTCAAATCACAAATATGAGTTAAACCATTAGAGCTGAAAGAAATATTCATTATCTCTAAGGTAGATAACGTGAATTATTTCTGTGCATTCCAGTGATTTACATCATGAACATATTTGTAATTAAAACCTGTTAGTGTATTACAGAAAATGAGGGGAAAAGAAATGGTCTTTAATTTTTACATAGTTCAAGGAAAGAATATCTGGAACTATAGACGTAGCCCTAACAAGAAAGTCATTTTATTTATAAATAATTAAGCAGTATTTATCTTGGTATTGGAATATACATTGCAAAACTGTCTGTCACCTAATTTATGCACACATAATAATGGATTACCCGGTTAAAATGGTCTCATAAAAGCTAATACAAATTTGCAGTTTCTGGTGCAAAAACCGTATAGGTTATTAGGTCTCTGCACCCTTTTTGTATGGTTTTATAAGAACTTTTCAACCGGATAATTATGAAATGTAATTTTAAGCAGGTATGAAATGTGTATTCGTAAAGAGAGTTGTTTATTATCAAATATTCAGAAAATCAAAATGAATGTAATTAGTAACAGATAATTACATAAGGCTTATTATATAAGCTTAATATTATTAAAAATAGATGTTACGTATTCTATTTGATGCTCTAACAAAATTCAGTGATTTGATTCATTACATAGGATGTATGAATAATATTAAGTTTCTAAATCAACCATATTATCAAAAATGCTAATTCTTGGTTTTTCTTGATATTTAAAAAAATCATAACTTTTTTCAATTAGCTTGACCGTATTTGGTTAAAAAGGCAATTTGGAGAGTTTTCAAAGTAGAATTCAAAAACATTTTGTCGAACAAAAAATTTCATGGCGTACTGCTGAATATTCTACGATGAAGGTCTATCAAAAACCAACCTGTCAGAGACTTTTAAAAAGGGTCATAAAATAAATACTGGTACATTCTACAGATAAAATGCAAACTTTTTTGCAATCAATGTTCTATACAAAAAGTTTCAAATTTTTGAGTAAAAAAATGATTAAAGTTGGATTTTAACCAAAAATTGTAAAAAATTGGAATTTTCAATGCCGCATATCTTTTTATTTATGCAAATATCGATCTAAAATTTTAGGAACATGATTTTTTCATATAAAACTATAAGTAAAAAAATTTTGAGCGATTTTAAAACTTTGAGCGGCCGACTTCACCTGAAATATCCCATAAATATATTTGAGGAACAGGACTTATGTTGACATCGCGTGTTATTGCTTATATAAAATTAACATGCATATTATTATCCTAATAGATGAAAGTACACTGAGGAAAAAGGCGTTTGTACTGTGAACGATATTGCATAGTAAAGCTGAATATTATTGTCTTCACTATATATTTTTATAAATGAACTATAATATGTTAATAATAAATATATTCATATAATTCGAACAGCTAAACGATTATAATAACTCAATTATTGTCATATCCATATAATTCAAGCAACTATGTATAGTACTGTATGCAGTTATAGTAACTCAATTATTGTTATTTATAACTAAATTTCTATTAAAGTTTACTATATTTATTTAGTATAATATAATATTTCCATTCGAAATCATTAGGTATTTTAAATTTTACTATATAATATAATACCCAATAACGAAGTTTTAGATATCTTTACCATAATTTTGTTGTTTTAATCACTATAAAATGTATATGTAAACAAATACCACTATACTTTATAGTACTTTTATATGAAAATATACTACATTTTGTTCTTAGTGTACATTAAAATTCAAAACCCCATTTTTAAGTTCTGAATCTCATATCTTCCCGAGAATAATTGTTAGAAAAAACAAAGAAAAATTATCTGCACTGAGAAAGAAGCGTTGGTATAGCTACTATATTGCTGTTAGTTATGAAACTAGTTTTTTATAAAATGACGAATAAAATATTATTAATGAATTATAAAGAATTCGAAAGAACGGGTAAACATTATGATTAAAGGTTATTAAGTAGCGAGACAGGCCTAGTCCACGCGACGTACAGCGCGGTACCGGGCGCAGGAAAGACATTGCGTCTACTCTTTTGGGTTCCATTTCTCGAAGAAAACATGTTAAACAAATTAAAAAAAAAATCATTTCCAATGTAATAAATGCTCAGCTTTCGATTTAAATGGTAAAAAAATATACTTTTTGAGATGTTTTGTAGTTTTTGAAGGTGAAAATGAAAAATTTCGGAATAACTGTCTACATAATTAGAAAGCTGAGGAAAAAATACGTTGGAAACGAATATTAAACAATTTTTTTAAGTGCATTTAACTATCATAAACAGGAGTTGGAAATAGCAAGATTTCGATCTCGCGCGCCGCGCTGGGAGAGTTGACGAGAAACGTCTCATATATATATATATATATATATTATACAAATATAGTTTATTTTTGAAGAAGTAGGCCCTACCAGAGCTCTATAAACCCATTTGATCCAAACATCTTAAGATTTTAAAATTTGTAATCTGACGAAACATACAGGTTGAACCATTTGATATTTTTTAACGGGATATGGGCGATCATTAATTTTTATCATCATTTTTATATAACCTTTGACTGAAACCATTCACATCACTTAATTTTTTCAATTATTATTTTTAAAGTAAAATATTTGATTTAAAATCCACCATTTGGAAGGAATTTTTAAAAAATGCTTAATTTTAACTGTATAAATGGTGCTGGTATAAATTTTGTTATCATGTATTATCTAGTCGAGATGGTTTTGGGGCTGATTTGCGAGGATAATCACGGTGGAAATAACTCATTTTGCAGTTTGTACATGTTTTATGAATATCTCTAAGAAATAATATCAAAGAAACCGAATTTGGAAATTCTCGATATTTCGTTAACGATGAAGATTCAGAACTTCAAACACATTCATATCGCCCCAATCTCGCCTCGACAGCAGTGTCTTCGGAACATGCGATTTTGCTCCCAATTTTTTTTAAGCTTGAATTATTATACTAAAAAACTTACGCATACGCTGTCTCTGCGCTCGATTAGTTCCAATCTCCCCTTCCAAGCCGGGTCTTCCGGACATAGGATTTTCTTCTTAATTTTTTTCTAAGCTTGTATTGTTATACTAAAAAACATATTAAAAATTTGGGGGGGTATAAGATCTCGTTTTCGAGATAGAATTTTTGATATGCTATGGTGTATGCGTTCACGCATACGCTGGCTGCGTCCGATTCGTTCCAATCTCCCCTTTCAAGTCGGGTCTTCCGGACATACGATTTTCTTGTTAATTTTTTTTAAGCTTTTATTATTATAATAAAAAACATATTAAAATATTGGCGGGGTATAAGATCTCGTTTTCGAGATAGAATTTTCGGAAGATCAGCCTTTTTTAGGTACTTATGCATACGATGTGTCTGCGCGCGCTCGATTAGTTCCAATCTCCCCTTCCAAGTCGGGTCTTCCATATCACCCTAGGGGGGCTTTTCCGGAAAAGCGATTTCGTTCACAATTTTTTTCTAGGCATTTGGGGAAGTTATCTACAAGAAACCGTCGAAAAATTTTTCCGACCGGTATAATTGCGGCTCTGGGAACTTTTTCCCGTTTTCGAGACAGTATATCGGCCTGGGAGCGCTTTTCCGGGAATGCGATTTTGTTGACAATTTTTTTCTAAGCATTTGGGGTTGTTATCTATAAGAAACCGTCGAAACATTTTTCCGACTGGCATAATTGCGGCTCTGGGAATTTTTTTTCCCGTTTTCGAGACAGTATATCGGCTTGGGGGGGGGGCTTTGCCGGAAAAGCGATTTCGTTCACAATTTTTTTCTAAGCATTTGGAGATGTTATCTACAAGAAACCATCGAAACATTTTTCCGAACGGTGTAATTGCGTCTTGGGGAATTGTTTTTCCCGTTTGCGACACAGTATATCGGCCTGGAGGCGCTTTTCCGGAAAAGCGATTTCGTTCATAATTTTTTTCTAAGCATTTGGGGAAGTTATCTACAAGAAACCGTCGAAACATTTTTCCGACCGGCATAATTGCGGCTCTGGGAATTTTTTTTCCTGTTTTCGAGACAGTATATCGGCTTGGGGGGGCTTTTCCGGAAAAGCGATTTCGTTCACAATTTTTTTCTAAGCATTTGGGGTTGTTGTCTATAAGAAACCGTCGAAACATTTTTCCGAACGGCGTAATTGCGGCTCTGGGAATTTTTTTCCCGTTTGTGACACAGTATATCACCCTGGGGGGGCTTTTCCGGAAAAGCGATTTCATTCACAATTTTTTTTTAGACTGTGTGGGACCTTTCCTTCAAGTACCAGTCGCTAAATTTTTCCTAACGAAGTTATTGCGACTCTGGGAATTTTGGTTTTCGTGTTTGTCGTTATGGGAAAATTGACTTGTCTGTGAGGGTGGTTTTAGGGGTGGCTTACGGGGGTGGCGAAGTGCTAAATTGGTTTTTACATTGTTTTTGGTCCATTCCTACCCTGTTTTATGGTTTTAGACGGTTTATAATGTAAATCGCAAATTTTAGTTTTTTCGTTCACTGTGAACGTTCGGAATTTCAAACACATTTAGTCTTTAACATCTGCTTTTCCATAGACATTAATCTTTTTAGATTAGCGTAATTTTTTGGCCTAAAATAGTCATAGGTCAGATCCACGCATCTATTTATTTATACACTAATCCTTTATGCTTGATCTATCAACCATTCTAATGGTAGAGAACCAACGGTATATGTTTATTAATAAACTTCGATAATATTTTGCAATTTCAGAAATTATTTATGCGAAAACCGTGTAGCGTACTCTTTTAATTGTGGCGATATAGACTTCTAAATATGTTTTTTCATATTCAGTCATTTTTTTAGTTCAGAAATCCTAGTATGAAATCAATGGTATCTATTTATTCATGAGATTCAATAATGTAACAAATTGAACAATTACTTATGACAAAGCAGCGAGGTGTACCCTTCTAATTCTTTTTATGTTATCTCCAAGCATAGAGACTGTTAAACCTTATTTTAGTAATTATAATTTACTATTTTTCTTTTAATATACTTTTATTATTGTTCAACAAAAAGGAAAAAGACGAGGTCGTGGTTGCACGGATAAAATAAATGTTTATTTAATAATCTACGTACACGATGCTTTAAAATCTGAATAGTACTGAGGAAAGTGACCAGCGCAGAGGAATCTGAGTTCCGCGTGTAGGCTCAAGTGAGAGCCGAATGAGGGGTATTCTGACACTAGGCGCTTTTGGTACATAGGGGTAAATACATTATTTTTGTATATCTATTTATCGATGTTGTGCACACATGCATAAATATAGATATACAAAAATATAATGTATCTACCCCTATGTCCCGCTAGCACCTCTAGTGTCAGAATAACCCTCATTACACTAACTCGAATGAACTATACATTATACGCGGCGCGCATCGCTCGCGTGCCTTGCTCACATGTGGACGCTATACTTTCTCACGCATAATATACTTACTCACGCCCACTTAGCTTTAGCCAATCCATCATACATACATTATAATTAAGCTAAATTTACTCTTATTTCAACAATTATACTTATTTGTTACTTATTTCTATTATTATACTTCTTTTAATAACAGCTCCTTATTGAAATAGAAAAAGCGTAAAAGTACATTTGTTTAAAATTAAGGTAGCTTATGGTTAATGTGACCTTTAAGCAACGTAAAATTCGGTGTAGAAATTTGTAGTTAGCGGTGATATCTCCTTAATCTCTAGAGGGTCAGAATGCCAATATATTGGCGCAATGATCGACGAATCTCGGCCCTCTACAAGTTAATTGTATCCCTTCATTAATGTAGAGATAAATATACTTAATTTTTGTTATTTTTGTTGTTATTAGTTACGTCATGGAACGATTGCCTGGAATTTCCATATTTACTACGTAGATTTTAGAGGTCTTGGTACTATACTAAGATGTTGTAAAAGAAATGCTACTGGATGTACCGTCAAAATTTACATCCAAAATCGTGACAGCATATTAAATGAAGAAATAAACGTCGTAAATGCTCATAATCACGAAGGAGACCCACTTGCTCTGTTAAAGCATAAATTTTTAAAGGACCGTCTAGATTTGGCCGGTTCCACCTACGCCAATTTGATAACAATCTATAACGCTGTAAGAAACAGCCGCCAGTGAGTATTTGCACTAGCTTTCTATCATAATTAAAGCGACGGGTGCGAAAGAAAAAATGAAAAAAAAAATCTGAGCGAAGCACACAATAACGTTCTATCTCAGCTAATTAATTATACAGGCTTGAACTTTCAATAAATATAAAATAGTATATTATACAAACATAGGTGTGAAATTCGTTTTACAAACAGTGTAATCGACTCGCGCGAGTAGCATACGATATTTTTTATAACGCCGTGCGTGAAAAGCGATTTTACATCTGGTTTAACAGTTAGTAATTCTATTTTAGGTAAACTTCAAAAATTCATATCCGCAGCTGTATATATTAAATGTTATTGGGGATTCTCTCGGAGTGTGACATTTTACGTTCCAGTTGTAACAACATGATTTTTTTGAATGCACTATAAAGTAGTATTTTTTGCATGCAAGTGAATATGTAAAATCGTTTTTTACGTACAGAACTGTAAAAACTATTTTTTGTGAATATCATGCTCCGGAAGGATTGGGCACTTCGTGGGGCGATGTGGGTATTTTCGCTTTTAAAAATATTAATCAAACTTTCAAAAATACTGTAACACTTAAAGTATTCAGCGATTCTCTATCTACAAATATGTACACTTCATTATTTATATTAATGCAAAGATGTTGAAATGTATTAATATAATGAAGCAATCACTGGAAAACCCATATCGCCCACCTGCAAACCACATGGGGCGATATGGGTTTTCCCACGTAAATTAATGAGACCCATATCGCCCCAGTGGAAAAAATTTCAAGTGGGGCAGTATGGGTACTTTATTTTTTAAAATTATTTATGCTTGAATATTACAATTTCTATCACTTCAAGTACGTTTGTTACAACTTTAGCCATAAACAAAAAAATATTCAGCATAAAATAGTTTCTTATTTTTTAAATATCGCCAAACCTATATTGCCCCGCTGCCCATATCGTCCCACCTTCCTCTATCAATGAATGCGATACTGAAATACTTGAATGGGCCAACGACCACTTTTCTACTCCTAGACGCAAGAACTTATGGAGCACACATCGTAATCGGCTGGTGGGATCACCTGCACCTTGCAGAGATATTTTTTCGATACTTAGATACCAAAATCTATAAAGCACACGTCTTAAACTTAATTAAATAGTTTTCATTATCGGTTACTTCAACCAGCTGAACATTTTATTTCATTATTTCATGGTTTTCATGCGTTCTATCACCGATAATGAAGACAATGGATTATTAGCGCGTAATAACTGATTGTTACTAATTGTAGGTATGAACCCCTTCATCCGCACATTAGCTACAATCAGTTCAGAGGGAGAATGCTAGTAGCTAGAAGACAGAATGTTCCACCGACACCAGCAACATTATCGGAACTCGACGATACGTTGGCGGAGTATCCGCCAATGCAAGAGGTCTACAGAGGCCGTGTAACTGGAGCGGATGGATCAATCGGATTGGTATTTGTCCATCCTACAATGATTGATCCCCTTTCCAGATGTACTCAACTTTTTTGCGATGGCACATTCAAAGTAAAAATATTTGGAAAATATAATATGAACATTGTTATTTTACATTTTAACAATTACTTTAATGATAGATAAGACCACGACGCCCATCCTGCGCTCAAGTTTTTATTATACACTGCCGGAAAATGGCATCGGTATGTCTTAACATTTTTTAATAGTAAATTTAATTAACAGATGAAATGGTACGGAAACAATCGTACGTGGCTATTTATGCAAAATTTTTGCAAAATAATAAAAAACTATTTTTAGCTCATATTTTTTCCTAATTTGCTAATTTTACTTTATAAACGAATTTAGGTCATTAGGGAAATTATGACAAATGTGATCCCGATACCTCAACTTAAAATTAATGGAGTTGCAATTATAGGAAAGAAAATGGCAATTATAAAATGGCGGTTATGCCGCTTAACTTTATTAGCTTCGAAGAACATTAATAACAACGATATTTTTTTCTGTTCATATTATTTGTTACTGTATACATAATAATGTTTAGAATCGCTATAATTATGAATCCAGTGTCAAATTTAGTAAATTCAAGACGTTTTTTTATTTTATTTTGCAAAATTTTGCATAAATAATCATCTTATCATAACTTACGTAGCGGTAACCGATAGAGTACTCTATAATAGTTGGATAGATAACTTTTGAAATTTTTAACCACCGTTTTCTCTCAATTAAAATGAGCATTGAAAATAAATTAAAATTTCATTCGATTTGTCCGCTAATGGTTTAATAGTTATTAAATTTAATCGTTATATTCTGAACAATCAATTTTTAGGGGTTTCCAACAGCTTTTGTCATCTGCAGTAGTAAAACTGCTGCAATGTACGATGTGATTTGGACGAAACTTGTTGCACTTGTTCCAGAGCTCAGTACGAACATAACTTGGATAACAAGTGACTTTGAGCACGCTCAAATTATCTCAGCAAAGAGAAATTTCCCCAATGCTCGCATATCTGGATGTGTATTCCATTATAAACAGGTAATTAAAACTAAAGAAAATAAAGACTTCATTTTTGCTTTTTGCTTTTTCTCAGGAATCAAAACACTTGCAATCAAATCACTTTGCATTTCTGCTTTTTCTCAGGAATCAAAACACACTGTTTTCGAGAAGAATATCTGTATTGATATGTATGTGTGCGTATGCGTGCATGCTTGCGCGTGTAGTTAGTCATATTTCACCTTCTAACCAATCGATTTGGATCATCAAAGTCTTTTTCTTTCTTTTATTTTATTACAGTTAAGTTATACCAAAAAATTAATTTATAGTTCTGATGATGCGTTTTTGTTCTATATTGATTTTTCATTTTTTCAGAAACTTGTTTTCTAATTTTTTTACCATTTAAAAGTAATATTATTTATTTTTGACGAAAAAAAATAATTTATAAAGAATGTGATTTTGGTTTTCTAATGATAACCAGAGTAAAAGTGGCCTATTCGCTTTATAATTTTTTTAGTAGTAGATTTTGGATACGTCTCGGCTAAGTTCTTATTAAATTTGTATTTTTTAAATATTTCAATTGAGAATGTAATGAAAATAATTTTTTTCATAACAATCGATTCATTTAATAATAAATTTAAGAAATGATGGATTTGTTGTGATATCATTTTATTCGTGATTTGATTGATGGCAGTAATGGGTTGGTAGGTTACAAAAACAAAAGTGGCGCGCGAAGCGCGCTTAGAGATGTCTAGTAATGTTAAATATCGCATTAAAAAATTAGTTAAAGATATAATTAGATTATGCTTGAGGAAGCCACTTGCCAATAAATTCGTAACAGTTTATTTCTGTCCATTGGTTCTTATGACAGCCACATTTCAATTTCACATTTACGTTTTTTAAAATCTTTTTTATTTTATTAAAGGCTTTGGTAAAGAAATGGAGCAGCTTAAATATACCAACAACTTATGATTATATAATCGAAAAAGCATATGCGCTTGCTCATCTACCAAGTGAAAAAATGTCTGAAGGCATGGATGTTGTTACTACCGCGATCGACGCGGTTGTAAATCTGAATGAGCCTGCAGCTGGTATTTTGCAACGCTTCGGAACATACCTCCGAACTTACTGGTTACCCATGGCAGATGTAATATCTGTTTATCAAAAACCGATTAGAACAAATAATATGTGTGAAAATTTTCATTTATATGCGCAAGCAGCCATGGGAATTCAGAGTAATGTATTTAAGATGCTTGGTATGAATGAGATATTTTTCGTTTTCATGTGATTGCAAGTTCTTCTATTAAAAATTTTGTACAGATGGAATGCTGCAATTAATGGTGAAAAAGGCTGCGGATTGGACTCGAGTAGATGCTGGTTTTCGCATTGCGTCATACAGACCGCAAGATTTACAGCGCGTAGATCTTGAAATTCAAAGAGCTGAGAGAGAGTTGCAATTAGGAACGTAAGGAATGAAGGATATGTGTTACATAGAAAGAAATAGTATATTGTGTACCTAGGGCGCAAAGTGGGCTTTTTTAGATCGAGTGTGGAGTTTGCAGTACGAGTCGTAGGTCAGCTAGCACGAGCCGAAAGCGAGTGCGTTTTGCGAACCGAAGACGAGTACTGCAAACACACGAGATCAAAAGGCCCACTAATCCCTAGGTGCACACCACATTTTTTGTGACTCATGTATTGATTTTCGGCGTTTTTGAACCAGAAAGGCAAGGCTAATAATTGTTAACAGTAATCAAAAATTCGCCACAAGTTTCTTCGAATGGGTTCAGACGTTCATTTTCCACTAAAAATAGTATACTGGATTTATCTCTGAATAAAAACAGTCATAAAAAACATGCATTCAAAAATTTATAGTGGATCAAGTATCATTTTTGCGATTTTACAGAATTTTAGAGTAGCGTAGCGGGCGCAAATGGATTTTTTGCCCTCGCCGGGCAAATATAGTATTTTTTTATCTAATTGGTCGAAAAAAAGTAACTTTAGGACCTCTTGTTAGGTCGAAAAACGACGAAAATCGTGCATGTGTTACAAAAGCTTATTTTTATTGAAGAATTGATTTTGCTTTAAATGAATTTTATTAATTCATAATTTTATCCCGATAAAAGAACACAGAGAGAGAGAGAGAAGCACCTTTCCTCGTAATTTCATGAAATTCGATAATTTTTTCATAAAAACAATTATATAGCATTTCAGTTATAAAATCTTATTCTATAATGAAAATATCAAGTCACTAACAACATTTTAATTTAATTTCTTATTTTATCTTATGAAAGCATTTGTAGTTGTTCTTTAAATTCACGAGTTCGTAACTATTAAGATTACTGAGTTTGAAATAAAGCACAATCATTTTTCAATTTTAAGTTAATGTTTAAATTAATCATTTTTCTCCGTAAATAAATTTCAGATATTCTGTTGCGGAATTTATTAACAACATCTCCAGCCATAGGCGTTTTGAATTGTCAAGAGGTTAGTAAATATACGAATGATTCCTTATTATTTGAAGTTTCCTCACTGAGTATTAGAAGTCATAATGAGATAAAAATTAATTCATATTTCTAGTTTTCCATCACAATCAACTACAGCGGGAGCCTGTAGATGGAAATGGTAATGAAAATGAAGATGGTAATGAAAATGAAAACGAACCGCAATTTGAGGATAACAATCCTAATGAAGAACCGGAAGAAATTCTTATGAATGTCCAGCAGCGGATTCAGAGAGAGATAAATTTTTTTCGAGATAATATAAATCCTAATACCGGAAGTGATAAATATTCACAATGTTATTTTTGTAAACAAGAATGTTATTTATATCATTTTTTATTTTAGGTGATTTGTTTGAAAATGAAGCCACGATCCGTCGTGATAGAAGAGAAGTCGTTGGTAAGTAAAAACTCTACATGTCTTTAGAAATATAATTTATAAATAAGTAATATTATTTTTTATAAACATTGCAGTTAGAGATGAAGAGCAAATGCCTTATGAGGTTCAACCGGCAGTTGCTGTACGACCAAACCACCAAAGGGGCAGAGGCAGAGGCAGAGGTCATCCCAGAGACAGAGGTCGTCCCAGAGGCAGGCCGCGCCAAAATCCCGTGGGTGAAGTGCCAAGACCTGCTGCACGTCCAAGAGGCAGAGCTCCGCGAGCTGCTGTGCGAGGAAGAGGCAGACCTCGACGAAACGCTGTGCAAGATCGCCGATGTAAAAAAATTAATTACTTTTTATCGCTATTTATATGATCTCCACTAATGTAAGTGTCCCGATTAGTGTGCCATGAAGGAAAAACGGATAATCAAGCATGAATTATGTAACTATATAATTTTGATTTTCTTAACTTCAAATAGTTTCAAATAATTGAATCTTTTATCTTACTATTAATATTTTATTTATTTGAATATAAGTATATTTCATATAAATTAAGCACAATATAAAAATAATAATTTTTCACGTATTAGTGTGCCCTAACAAATACCAGTGGCTATATTTGTGTGCTCCCTATTTGTGTGCCCTGTTCCTATGTAAATATCTGAAAGTGAGGTTATAACTCGTTTTCAATATAAATTAGATTAAGCTTGTTTGCAGTAACTAGAGTAACTTAGAGACATTTATCTCTTAATAAAATGATAATTTTAAGAATAACCATCGTATATTAGCATAATAATCTTCATAAATAAAGGGGCACATGTATGTAGACAAGCCTCAAAAGTCGACCCTATTAGTGGATTCATGAATAAAATAAGGTAAGAAGGTTCAAATTACACATATTTTATGGATAATATTGCTAAGTAAATAAAGTGTTATTATTGCATAATCCATACTTTATCATAAGTTGACAGGTTTAATAAGTTATATTTTTTTACTTATAAAAAGTCATGATTTGTAAGGCTTTTTCATAAGAAACTCTGACGAAAGTCGTGAAATCGACAGATGCCTTTTTGAATGTACATAAATTATACTTTAAAGGCTTTTAGATACAAAACTGTTGTATTTTTAATATGAAATAATACTTCAACTTTGCTAAAAAAATTATTTTAATTGACTATTTTCATAAACACTTTTTCGTGGTTTATCTAAATAAAAAAGCACACAAATAAGGACAGGCACACTAACCGGGGGACACTACTTACCGTAATGACCATATAAATATTTTTCTTCAAAAATTGTACGGTAAACGAGATTTAAAAAAATTATGAATAAGAAAGTTCTGAATAAATCTATGTCGATTTTATAGCTTCCTTCATTAATGAAATTTAATGTCCATGCTGATGTAGATGATGAGGCGGAAGTTCAGGAGGTAGGTCAGGAAGAAGATTGGGGGGCAATTGAGGAAGAAATGCAGGAAGAAGTTCGGGAGGCAATACAGGAAGAAGTTATGGGGGAAGTTCAAGTTCAGGACGAAATGCAGGAGGAAGTTCAGGAGGTAATTCAGGAGGCAATTCAGGATGCAGTTCAAGTTCAGGAAGAAGTTGAGGTGGGCGTACAGATAGAGATTCAGAATATTCACGAGGCAATTGAGGAGGCAGTTCAAGTTCAGGAACAAGTTGAGGTGGACGTACAGATGGAGATTCAGAATATTCAAGGTATAAATTATTAATTCATTTTTTTAATCTAAATTACATAAACAGAAACCGTATTTTAATAAATATTAATAGGTATAAGCTCCGAAAGAGAATTTGATTGTTATTAATAATTTAACCATTGTTCTTCCCTGATGAAAATCCAAAACATTTTATAACCAATAACTGATCATTTATTTTAGAGCTGGCTATAAAATGGGAATTTCTCTTGTCCAGTTTCTAGCTCTCGATGAAACGAGTTTCTCCCATTATTGGACCATTTAATAGATTAAAAAACCGCTACTAACTGCTTTAGCAGAATGCTTTCTCAAAGACAATTGATAAAGTACATCAAATAATTTTTTTAAACGTATATTTTAATTTAAAATTTCATTTTATCTGTATATCTTATTTTCCATAAATACATTCTTTAAAATCATTTAGAAAATTATATTTAAAATAGCTATATAGTAATTATCAAATTGTAAATTAAAATGTTTAAGATATTATCACATGCTATTTATTGAATTTATATATTAATTGCATTCAAAATCTAGATAAATTATAATTAGAATCCAAACCCGGCGACAAAAAAAAAATTTCGATTTTCCATATTTTTCTTTATTTTTTTTAACCGACTTCATATTACCCGATTGGGCCAACAAAAATATGACTTGATAGGTAATTTCAAGTCCTTTAAGAAAATTCGCTTACATTGAACCGATACCCAAACCTGGCGATGAAAAAAAAAATTCGATATTTCCATATTTTTCTTTATTTTTTTTAACCGACTTAATATTACTCGATCGGACCGACAAAAATATGGATTGATGGACAATTTCAAGTCCCTTAAGAAAATACACTTATATCCGACCGATATCCAAACTCGACGATGAAAAAAAAATTTCGATTTTTCCATATTTTTCTTTATTTTTTTTAACCGACATAATATTACCCAATCGGGCCGACAAAAATATGAATTGATAGGCAATTTCAAGTTCTTTAAGAAAATGCGCTTACATCCGACCGATATTCATACCCGGCGACAGAAAAAAAAAATTTCGAGTTTCTATAGTCTGAAAATGGCTAGTAGAATACTTGCTGCTATGATAAGGAGTGAAAGAAACAGAATCAGATGGAGAAATAAAAGTTTTGCTGAATTATTCGTACACGGAGAGAAATTTTAGAGTAAAAATTACCAAGGTGCCTTGGTAGTGCATGGATAGACTGTCAAAAGCCGTGATATTCCCAGGTTTCTAATACAATTTATAAGTTTCCCAGGAAAAACTACCATAACCACTTAAAAAAAATACCAAATTATCGGAATAAAAATTACCAGACACACTGGTAAAAATTGAGATCTAGTCATTTTTACAAGGTAACCTAAGAACTTTTACTAAGAAAACTGATAAATTTTACCAAATAACCTGGTATTTGTGTATTCGCGCATGCGCACTGCGCATTATTGTGTTTCAGAAGATTGATACTAGAGGCGTGCGCGACGTTAAAATGAAAGCAATACACATATTTTCAGTAAGTAATAACGGCGATTCAAATAACTGTTGGTAACAGCTTCCGTGGCGCAGTCGGTAGAACGTCGGACTCTCAACCCAAAGATCGTCGGATCGAATCCCGCTTCCGTAAAAATTTTTTTTCAGTTTAATGTTTTTTCATCCTTGTTTCTGTTTCTATTTCTATATTAAAATACTATATATCCATCAATATGGATAAAAAAAGTTCATTTTTTAATTTAAATTAACTAAAAAAAAATTTTACCAAGGCACTTTGGTAAAAAGTTTGAAATTGTCAGTCTGTCCATCCATTACCATAGAAACTGGTAATTTTGTCTCGAATATTTGTAATTTTCACTACAAAATTTCTCTCCGTGTAGAATGAGTACAATAAACGATTTATTAGTTCATGTTATTTATTTATATCTTGAAAAGTCATCCAATGCAGTTTAATGCTCTTTCATCAAAGATATAATTAATAAATGCATCAAATATAAATATTATTTTACGCCAATCTAAGATATAGGCAGAAAATGGGAGAAAAAGCGTTTCATCGTAGCAATTGATTATCCAGTTTTACTAGCTATTTTCTAACTTCTTGGCCGTTACGTATAGATACATTTCTACTAGGGCCTATTTAATTATATTAACATTCAATGAAACTTATATTTATTTTGCATAATATTGAAATACATTTTTGGATAATTTTTTGGATAAAATTTGGATAATATTGAGTAAATTTCTGAATAATTTTTTTTTATAAGTTTTGGATCATTTTTAAATGTTTCAGATAATTTTTGAATTTTTAATAATTTTTAATAATTTTTAAATAAGTTTCGGATAATTTTTGGATTAATTTTCGATAATTTTAACATAATTTTTTGATGTTTTTTGGATAATCTTTCACTCTGTTATATTATCGATAAAAATACATTTATTTTTATTATTATAATCGTTAATAAATTTGAGGTTCTCCATTTTTCATAATATCTCTCTTCACTTTCACATGGAAAAAGATAGTGGAAAAATTAGAAAAATGCCCAATAAAAATTACCATTCTGCGCACAAAAGACAGCAATAAACTATGGCCGTACTGTTATAAGTGACGTATCTATTAAACTCATGAAAATTTTGGTGATTTGAGTAAGAAAAAATCTAGATAAATAAATTGGAAAAATTGCTAAATAGTATGTTAAAAGTGAGAATAAACAAATTTTATTTCATAGCTAGAGTTACCAAATTTTCTTTGACTGTATAAGAATATTTCCAATATACAGCTGAGACTTCACAAATGTGCTTGAAGTTTGCAACGTTGCGACTCCAAGGAAAATCCAAACTTCCAAAAAAGTATGTTTTCAGCACGGATTCTATTCTAGACTTCATAAGAATGATGCGAACAATAGGTAAAAGACATAAAATACAACAAAAACTCCCCCACAAACACAAAGAACCCCTTTCGCAGGTGCAAAATCATAAAGAAAATTCCATACCCCGTTTTTGAGATTGCCAATAATTTTATTGTTGGAATACCATTTATAGCATGCAGGCTAGCTAGAAAAAATTGGCAACCCGCCAAGTATCGCGGAACACCCTCCAACTACCCCTTTCGCAGGTGAAAGATAAAAGAAATTGTCATTCCGCCATTTTTGAGATTGCGAATAATTTTAATGTTAGAATACGATTTCTCGCATGCAGGCTATAAAGAAAAAATTGTCACCCCCCCCCCCCCCTCAAAGTACCGCGGAACACCGTCCAACAGCCCCTTTTGCAGGCGAAAATTTGTATGATGATTGAGGTGTGTTCCGCGGTACTTACGGGGTTGCCAATTGTTTTCTAGCTAGCCTATATGCTTCAAATGGTATTCTAACAATAAAATTATTAGCAATCTCGAAAATGGCGGAATAACAATTTTGTATCTTTCTCCTGGAAAAGGGGTAGTTTCGGGGTATTCCACGGTACTTGGGGGTGTGCCAATTTTTTTCTAGCTAGCCTGCATGCTACAAATCATATTCCAACAATAAATTTATTGGCAATCTCAAAAATGGGGGTATGGGATTTTCTTTATGATTTTGCACCTACGAAAAGGGTTGTTTGGGAGTGAGTTTTTGTTGTATTTTATGTTTTTACTCTTTTACCAATTGTTCACATCATTCTTATGGGTTTAGAATAGAATCCTTGCTGAAATGATAATTTTTTAGAAGTTTGGGTTTTCGTTGGAGTCGCAACGTTGCAAACTTCAAGCACATCTTTGCAAGACAGTATGATAAAAATATTTTCTATTTTTTTCACAAAATTTGATTTTTTTTTTTTTCAATATCTTGACAATAATTTTGAATCTCAAAAGCTATAAAATCCTTTCTTAGAGACCTAAAGGTACCTGTAAAAAAATATTTACAAGGGAAAAACTTATAAGTATCTTTTCACACTGGTCCGAAAGACTCCGTGTGGCACTTATGTAAGTGTTTTGATGTGTGTCATTTGGGGGTAAATAAGATTACTAGTGAAATATTGTTACATGGCAATTTTATAGATAAAGCATATGAAATAAGTTTTTGACTCCATAATAGTTTTTATGATTAGGCAATTATATTTTGATATATTTAAACTATTTCAATTTCATTATTGTTATGATTATTATCGTTGTGTTTTAATTTAAAATTTTATCATCCTCATAGTTCAACAAGGACCTGTAAGACGAAGGAAAACTCGACGTGGTGGAAAAAAGAGGCGTAATGAAAATTTTCATTGATTAATTCAGCGACATATGAAAAGCTCAGGTGCAGTAGCTGTCGAGTTCATTCCTCAATGGACCCTCATGACCCGCAGTCACTCGATTTTTCACTCCTAACTTAGCAGCTACTTTATCTGAGCACTTCATATGTATATATAACATTATTATTTGAATACACATTTTATATGTGACTGAATCCATCTTGAATCAGGGTATACGTACATCACTAATAATTTTGCAATTGAAGTATTGCTGTTCTTTAAAAATGATTCGATAAATATTTTTTAATTTTTTTATTGCAGTAAAATTGCATTCGGTTTTCAATGTTTAAAGTTTTATACAGTATATGTGTTGTAATAAAAGCAATTTATATTGACTGCCAATGTCTACGGTATAAGAGAAAAAATGTCGATTGCACTTAATATTCTTTTCCTCTTCCCATGAGCAAAATTACAGTATCGCACAAACATGATTTTATAGATATAAACTAACATGTTGCTTATAACGTATTTAAAATTTTCTCCCAACAAAAATAACTTGTTCCTCGTAATACTTCAACAAAAATATCAAGAATTAATACCATAACATGTGTATTTATTAATAATATTATATGTGCCAATATTATCAATAGAAACTGTAATTACAGGTGGTGTTATGTGTGAATGCTATTTTATAATATTCATTTTAATAATTATTGAAAATACATGACTTTATCTTTAGTAACTCAATTACTACCGTTGGGCAAACATCTTCAAATGAATTTGATTATTCAATATTAAAAATTTAATTTAACTTGTTAAAATCATAAGTAATAAAACTAACATGATTTAAGTTAAAGACGAATATATAAGGCATAATCGGAGAAAAATTGTCGATGTAAACCTATTAAATTTCTATTAAAAATTCACTAGGTACACAGAGTGGGAACAGAGGGACATAAGTATAAAATGTTATTGTTACTTATCAAATTTGAGTAAAGTAAAAAATAAAATGAACCCATACTTACGAAAAAATATTTTTAAATATATTTTTAATTGATAAATATATGTATTTTTTTTAAATTGCATAATTTTACCTGGTGAATTAGCATACAAGAAAGGCATAATTATCTACAAAGGTTAATGAAATATTATATAACAAATACTAGTGAGACTAAAGTAAATGAATTATAGATCGGTCTATACGGCACTATTGTCAAATTCACGCTTGCAAACAGTAGTTTGAATAATTTTTCATCTTTTTTTATCTGCTTATATGAAAACGTAAATTATATGATCATTAAATATCGCTTAATCCTGATTGCCTAGTATAACTTGGATAGGAATTATATTTATAAATGAAACGAAAATATTTAAATTTAAATAGGTTGAAAAATATATCTTTATGTTTATTAACAAACACATAACAATTTAGCGCATCCGCATGCGACTGTTCAAGTGATAGGAATTTCGCTTATCTCAGATAACGTGATATCAAGATAATATAAATAGGTTTAGTTAGGCTCATATCAGTAACGCTATATAGTTGGTGGATCATCCCAAAATATTGATTAAAAATTGAGTGCGGCATGGACTTGCACACTGAATTTTAATGATATGGAAGGGTGATCTACTAGTTACGAATATAAGCTGCATTTATTGGATCGTTCAATTTTGGGTGGTGCATGCACTTGTACGCCAAGTATTAAACGAAACGAAAATAAAGCTTCTGGCTGAAATATTTTTAAATATATTTTTATTAGATAAATATTAATATTTTTTTTCTAATTCCTATAATTTTATCTGGCGAATTATCGTAATAGTAATACATTATTATCTACATAGATTAATGAAATATTATATAAAAATACTAGTGAGACTAGAGCAAATGAATTGTAGATCGGTCTATACGGCGCTATTGTCAAATTCACGCTTGCAAACAGTAGTTTGAATAATTTTTCATCTTTTTTTATATGCTTATATGGAAACGTAAATTATATGATCATTAAATATCGCTTAATCCTGATTGCCTAGCATAACTTGGATAGGAATTATATTTATAAATGAAACGAAAATATTTAAATGTAAATAGGTTGAAAAATATATCTTTATGTTTATTAACATTCATATAGCAATTTAGCGCATCCGCATGCGACTGTTCAAGTGATAGGAATCTCGCTTATCTCAGATAACGTGATATCAAGATAATATAAATAGGTTTAGTTAGGCTGATATCAGTAAAGCTATATAATTGGTGGATCATTCCAAAATATTGATTAAAAATTGAGTGCGGCATGGACTTGCACACTGAATTTTAATGATATGGAAGGGTAATCTACTAGTTACGAATAGAAGCTGCATTTATTGGATCGTTCAATTTTAGGTGGTGCATGCACTTGCACGCCAAGTATTGAACGAAACGTAAATAAAGCATCTCACTGAAATATTTTTAAATATATTTTTATTTGAAAAATATTTATATTTTTTTTCTAATTCCTATAATTTTATCTGGTGAATTATCGTAATAGTAAGAAATTATTATCTACATAGGTTAATGAAATATTATATAAAAATACTAGTGAGACTAAAGTAAATGAATTATAGATCGGTCTATACGGCACTATTGTCAAATTCACGCTTGCAAACAGTAGTTTGAATAATTTTTCATCTTTTTTGATATGCTTATATGAAAACGTAAATTATATGATCATTAAATATCGCTTAATCCTGATTGCCTAGTATAACTTGGATAGGAATTATATTTATAAATGAAACGAAAATATTTAAATTTAAATAGGTTGAAAAATATAAGTAGATGACCTATGGGGATTCGGGACCACGTGGGGATTCGGGACCATGTGGGGATTCGGGACCACGTGGGGATTCGGGACCATGTGGGGATTCGAGCCCACGTGGGGATTCGAGCCCACATGAGGATTAGGGCTCACGTGGGGACTCAGTGGGGATTCAGGACTTCTGCAAAACATTAAAAAAGGGAACAATTGGTTCCAAACGTTTAAATATTTTGGTCGCCCTGAAAAGGGCGGATTGAAAAAACAAAACTAAAACAATTGGCGCGAGATCTTTGCAGCCGGGCGCCTGAAGTACCCGACACATACGATCTCGGGTGATGAGTCGGGCGATTCAACGTGAATCACTTCAGGAGTCCGCTCTGGTTCTCGCTGCTGCGGCTGCTGTGGATGCTGCGACTGTTGCCGGTGCTGCTGTTGTTGCTGCTGCTGCTGCCGCTGCTGGGGCCGTACGGCCCGAGGCTCCTCGATGTAACGCTGAGCCTCCACATCATATACCAACATATGGTCCGGAGAATCCGGACTATGTGTTGGTATAGGTGTCGAGATTCGCACCGATGATGTTGGTGAAGCAGCTGATACTTCCGAGGATTGAGGAGGGTCCACCTCCCTCGCCGCTACTGCGCTCAATGCCGCGGATGCAACTTCGCAAAGTATGGCGAAAGTACTCATCTTGAAGAGTGTGCCGAACTCGCGAAAGCGCCCCAGTTTTATACACCAAGCGCGGACCTGCACGCCGCTACGCAAGAGCCGCCGCCAAGACCGCTGCTTGTGCAAACGCTGTGATTGGTACGGAGCAGCTCCTCGCCGCCGTCGCCGCCGCCGCTCGGCAGTGACGTGGAGCAGATACGGTCGCGCGCCGATTGATGTGGAATAGCTCTACGCCGCGGCCGCCGCCGCCGCCACCGCCGCAGCAGCCGAGGCTAGTGCGCTGATTGGCGCGGAGCAGATGCGGCCACGTATACTTACTCGCGGCGGCGCGACTTCGACGTCACTTCTCTCGCGCGAGTGCTTGAACGCGGATCGCGGCACGCGGGCCCTCGCGCTCGCTAGGTTTCAATCGCAGTTAGGTGCCCTAACCGGCTGCATATTTGTGAATACGAGACTCTTTTCGCGTAAGTCTTTCACTCTACGCGTGCATGTTTTTCACACTCGCGTTTTCAAACAGCAGTTAGGTGTTTTAACCGGCTGCATGTTTGCGAATGCGAGTCTCTTCGCGTACGTCTTTACTCTCCGCGTGTATGTTAACGATTCCTCGCTTGCGTTTTCAAACAGCAGTTAGGTGTTTTAACCGACTGTATGTTTGCGAATACGAGACTCTTCGCGTACGTCTTTACTCTCCGCGTGCATGTTTTTCTCAATCGTATTTTCAATCGCAGTTAGGTGTCCTAACCGGCTGCATATTTGTGAATACAAGACTCTTTTCGCGTAAGTCTTTTACTCGCCGCGTGCATGTTTTTCTCAATCGTATTTTCAATCGCAGTTAGGTGTCCTAACCGGCTGCATATTTGTGAATACGAGACTCTTCTCGCGTAAGTCTTTTACTCTCCTCGTGCATGTTTTTCTCACTCGCGTTTTCAAACAGCAGTTAGGGGTTTTTAACCGGCTGCATGTTTGCGAATGCGAGTCTCTTCGCGTACGTCTTTACTCTCCGCGTGTATGTTAACGATTCCTCGCTTGCGTTTTCAAACAGCAGTTAGGTGTTTTAACCGACTGCATGTTTGCGAATACGAGACTCTTCGCGTACGTCTTTACTCTCCGCGTGCATGTTTTTCTCAATCGTATTTTCAATCGCAGTTAGGTGTCCTAACCGGCTGCATATTTGTGAATACGAGACTCTTTTCGCGTAAGTCTTTTACTCGCCGCGTGCATGTTTTCCTCAATTGTATTTTCAATCGCAGTTAGGTGTTTTAACCGGCTGCATGTTTGCGAATGCGAGTCTCTTCGCGTACGTCTTTACTCTCCGCGTGTATGTTAACGATTCCTCGCTTGCGTTTTCAAACAGCAGTTAGGTGTTTTAACCGACTGCATGTTTGCGAATGCGAGACTCTTCGCGTACGTCTTTACTCTCCGCGTGCATGTTTTTCTCAATCGTATTTTCAATCGCAGTTAGGTGTCCTAACCGGCTGCATATTTGTGAATACGAGACTCTTTTCGCGTAAGTCTTTTACTCTCCGCGTGCATGTTTTTCTCACTCGCGTTTTCAAACAGCAGTTATGTGTTTTAACCGGCTGCATGTTTGCGAATGCGAGTCTCTTCGGGTACGTCTTTACTCTCCGCGTGTATGTTAACGGTTCCTCGCTTGCGTTTTCAAACAGCAGTTAGGTGTTTTAACCGACTGCATGTTTGCGAATGCGAGACTCTTCGTGTACGTCTTTACTCTCCGCGTGCATGTTTTTCTCACTCGTGTTTCAAACAGCAGTTAGGTGTTTTAACCGGCTGCATGTTTGCGAATGCGAGACTCTTTTCACGTACGGCTTTTACTCGCCGCGTGCATGTTTTTTTTCTCACTTGTATTTTCAATCGCAGTTTGGTATATGACCTGCTGCATATTTGAGAATATGGGACTCTTTTCGCGTAGGTCTTTTACTCGCTTATGTTTTCAAATCGCAGTTTGGTGTTATGACCAGCCGCGTATTTGGAAAAAAAATAAAACACTGAGAGAATCAATCTTTTTATGAACCTTTATGTTTGTAGGTCCTGTCTTGTGGTTTTTACTCATAAATGTTTGTAGCCTTAAATAGGTTCTTTTCAGAACCAATACATTTCAAACAACAAACTATTATTATTTCAAGCTAATGAGATAAAAAGTCGTATACAACGATTTTCACAAAGTTGTTTAAACGTACTATTTATATGAAATCGTTTTATTTTAAAAATAAATAGCAATGAAAGTATTGCTATGAAACGCTATTTTCTTACTGATACCCCTGTTCTATAAAGTATCTCCCTATGTTGTAACATCTTTTTTTATTATTCGTGATATTTTTAGGTATAAATTTTGTTATAGATAGTTGCCGAAAAGAAAAAAATCTGAAACGTCTATGACCCTCAAATTTGTTATAAATACTTATAAAATGTCTGGTTGTAATTTGTAGCGATTTCATAACAATGTTTAACTATTTTAATTCAATACGTTATGAATAAACCTATTTTATATCTATTTCTGTGCAAATATATCGACGGATAATCTATATTAGTAGCTTATATGTATAGTATTGGTATGTACAGTATTGATTTACAGGTTTATTTACAAATTCATAAATAATTTAAAAATTTCTATATTTAAACTGAATTGTAAATGAGATTCGAAATAAAAGCTCTTTTATACTGTTTCGTAATAGAGACCTGCAGTTCATTGCATACATATAGTGAAATAGCTAATAAAAAGTAGTAATGAAATCAGTGAATTAGTATATAATATTAGATGTATATAAACATTTGAAAAATGCCTATAAATGCAAACAGAAACAGTTTCGGTTTAAAGGGGCAATCGATTTGTATGTCAATAGGTTTCTGACCCGTGGAGGACTCAGTTGGTGGTCAGCTGGGAAGTGTCTTCACTACAATTAAAAATAGTTTGCTCAGCGTATTTATATTTGGTCGCCCTGAAAAGGGCGGATTGTTACTCTAAATATATATTATCTGGTGGGAACGCGACAGCGCACCACGTTTAGGCTCTTCGAAGGTCCTTCATCATCAATAATCAGCACATTGATTTTATCACTTTTCATCTCAGCGATCGGTATCTCATAATAAAGTTCTTCTTCCGGATTGTAGAACATCACATAGCCTGGTGAAACTGGCGGCGGCTGAGTTGATGATGTAGGAGGCTCACGCTCTGGAGGTGAACATACCGGCGGTGAGAGTAGTGGCGGTTGTGGCGGCGGAGAAGACTCGTGAGATAACTCCTGCAATGGTGAGGGTGGCGGTGACTCCGAAAATAATGAAGAAGTTTCATCGGCCTCTTCCACATTTGCGAGATTAGCTACGAATTCTTTGTAGAGTTGCTTCCAACGCTCCTCGCACATCTTGAAGAGTGTGCCGATGTCGTGAAAGCACGTTTCTTTTATACTCTTTCAAGCCGCTCTACCCCTTCCAGTGCTGTTCGCTGATTGGTCCGGATTGATGCATGATAACGTATAAAATAACTGGTATACATTTGAAAAGCATCACCTTCCAACTGCACGATGAAGGGGAAGGAGCCAAAACTTTTAAGGGAATGCCAAGTTATACTCCAGTGAGAACCTTCGAACAAGCAATTTTAGCAAAAACATTATCTCAACTCTTCTAAAGCGATAGTTGCAACTAACGCAAGTTAGCACTTTTCAGAGCTACCACATGAGTTGAACGTAGAACAAAAATTATTCAAATTTCATCAAACATTAAATATAAAAGTAATATAATAGTCATAGTATATTGTAATGTACTGCATAGTTATTTAAGTTATAAACATAAATATATTAGCTATAAAGTAAAATTTGGAAATAAAACAATAGGATAATATTTAATTAACTGGAGTAGAGTAAATTTAAAAAACTTATTCAGCATGCTTTGTCAAAGCGATACATTAAAAATAACTTAACTTATTTTAATATAAACCTTTGAAATGTAAAGTTTAAATGTGACCGTTCATTTAAACAGACTAATTATTTACTAGAATATTTCTAAGATTTTCTTTGATCGAGGAATAAACATTCTTTTAATAATTTTTACAGAATGAAAACGGAGCATATGCACATCAGCGTATACTTATATTTATAGCGCACGTTGTATTTATATAGATATATTTTTATACGAGCATATCAGTGCATGTTTTGGAGGTATATATTCTTTTTTTTTTGCACGTGCACACTGGTTATATTATTTTTTTATTTTTTTAACTTTTTAAACTTTTATCAGACATCTTTTTATGTCATACAGTGACACCTTTTATAGAGTGACCTGTTTTTATGTCATAGAGTGACATGTTTTTTATGTCATAGAGTGACGTATTTTTTATGTCATAGAGTGACACCTTTTATAGAGTGACCTGTTTTTATGTCATAGAGTGACGTGTTTTTTATGTCATAGAGTGACGTGTTTTTATGTCATAGAGTAACACCTTTTATAGAGTGACTTGTTTTTATGTCATAGAGTGACATGTTTTTATGTCATAGAGTGACACCTTTTATAGAGTGACCTGTTTTTTATGTCATAGAGTGACGTGTTTATGTCATAGAGTGACCTGTTTTTTATGTCATAGAGTGACGTGTTTATGTCATAGAGTGACCTGTTTTTTATGTCATAGAGTGACACCTTTTATAGAGTGACCTGTTTTTATGTCATAGAGTGACCTGTTTTTTATGTCATAGAGTGTCGTATTTTTTATGTCATAGAGTAACACCTTTTATAGAGTGATGTGTTTTTTATGTCATAGAGTGACGTGTTTTTTATGTCATAGAGTGACACCTTTTATAGAGTGACCTGTTTTTTGTCATAGAGTGACAGGTTTTTTATGTCATAGAGTGACGTGCTTTTATGTCATAGAGTAACACCTTTTTTACGTCATAGAATGACACCTTTTTATAGAGTAACACCTTTTTTATGTCATAGAGTGACACCTTTTTATAGAGTAACACCTTCTTATGTCATAGAGTAACACCTTTTTTATGTCATCGAGTGACACCTTTTTATAGAGTAACACCTTTTTTATGTCATAGAGTAACACCTTTTTTATGTCATAGAGTAACACCTTTTTTATGTCATAGAGTGACACCTTTTTATAGAGTAACGCCTTTTTTTATGTTATAGAGTGACACCTTTTTATAGAGTAACACCTTTTTTATATTATTTTAATAATTTTACAGATAAAAAGGTTATCATATCATACATCAACTATATTGAATTAGAAAGTCTACACTTTTACTCATTTGTGAAATATTAATTTTTAACCTCACTATACAATGCATTAGAATACTTAGACTATTTTCTATTAATCCTTAGCACATATTTCACAAGTAATAACCTATACCTATTTATATATTTCTTAATGTAATACAAAGTTATGTTGATAGATTTAAACATTTATTAACTACCATTAATTAGAATAGCTCACTTATTAGTTCTATACATTATTTCTTAATATGTGTCCCGTAAAGTAATACGTAAGACATGTTTAAGTTATTAACTTTAGTCTTTATTTATTCATTATATATACATTGGAATATAATAACTTATACTTTTACTAATTTCTTAATAGTTCTTAACAAATAATACATATAGCTATATCCAAATGATGCGTTCGTAACTAAATATAAGTTCAAATACTCCACTTATTTCTATATACATTTGTTCTTGATGCGCATTTCATTAGTATTACATGACAATATGCTTGAGATATTCAATTTTCATTATACATTAACTATATAATAGTTGCACTTTACTAATCTCTAAAACTTTAACTTATATACATATACCTCCCTTAAAGCTGTATACTTAAAATATTCGTTAACTATAGTTGAATGTAGGTGCTTGTCCCAATCCTCGAAATCATGCGATAGGAAGAGATCCGCAAGTAGTAATTTTCATTCGTACTCTAGGAGCTTTTAAATTTCTTGTTGGGTGAATTGTTGTTTGTTTCGGAAGTTCTTTTAAGCGATTCATCATCTTTGAACAGCTGTATAAGAGTAAGCAGCTGTTGTTGCACATCACTGATATACTTCTGTGTTGTAGGCTGTTTGACTGCTGCAGCCGTCAGTTGGTTATTTTCTTCAGGCTTAACGTTGAACTTATCCTCTTCATGTAAAGATGATGCTGCAATGTGCGGAAGCTCAACTACTTCATCAGCTGCCACTTTGTAATGACCCCATGGGAGAGTGTCTGTTTGGTCAGGCAGCAGATGGCGCTTGTCATCACGGGCACTGACAGCGATCTTCCTTTCCTTTTCAGTGTGCAACACATGATGTCGTGATCTAATTTTTCGCTACTCTCGAGTTATTATTATATTTTCCCACAAGCATTGCATGTAGTCTTCAAAGTTAATGGTAGCCTTTACCACCGAACTTTTAACACCTTTAGCTTTTTTAATGGGTTTTTGACCTTGAATTCGAACACTATACATTTTACTTCTTAGACCTACAAATTCCAACATTATTTCACCATTACATTCATCCTTCATTAGACCTACAATCTTTTTGTTTACACGAGGCATATTGAAGGGATTGGTCTCTGGATAATCAGATGTATCAAATTCGTGAATGTCCTGGTGCATGATCTCATAAATGTTGACGTTCGTGATTTCATAGATCAAGCTGTCTGTATCAGTGTATAGAATTTTACAGTTGTCACCCGCACGGGTTTTCATGTATTCATAATGGAATCTATACACAAGTGTTTTTGACAAATCCAAAACATTGAGTCCTACATAAATAGGTTTTCTGATAGATATTTCAGTGCGTAGAAGTTGTATAGCCACAAGGTTCTTGTCAAACACGTCGCAGCTGTGAAAATTAGGTTTTGCGATGTATGCTTCAGCTCCATAGCGACCTTCCCATTTGTTTACTAACTTCACGTCAATTCGTTTTCTCTCGTTTTCCATAGTTTTTCCGTAAACGGCATTGTTAAAATGTTTGAATAACATTTTTTCAAACTCATTCTTTGCTTCTTTTCTTTTAGCACTGTTTAAATCTATATACTTTTTAAGCCATGGACGTTGATTAAACTTTGTGGCCCGATGAACTTTAGTCAATATTAAACCATGCTTCAACGCCTGCTTCAGTGCTCTATAGTGAAGTACATAACGTTCTTTGTCGTGAAGCGTCGTCATAAGTTTCTTCTGCTTAGAACCAGGAGGCGCCATGTGCTCAGCACAGAATGGCAGATCTTTGTGAGCATCATGGAGTGTTTCGGGGTACTTCAAGTCCACTTCAACAAAGTATCCAAAGTCACAGTCGTCGGGAATGTCAAAGAAGTTTGGCTCATTTACATTCTTGACCCATTCAAAGCCTCCATAGGATAAGGATTCAGTCATTGCCCATCCATATAAATTGTTGACATCATAATACATGAGATATTTTTCTTCCTCCTCAACATTATAACCTTCGCTCATGTATGGATTATTCGCTTTGGCGTAGCGATTACAGCATTGACTAATACCTCCCCGTATACCACGTTCGATGAACATCAGCATGTCAATATCTGTGAGAAGCTCTAGTTGTACCTATTAAAATATACAAATATATAAATAAATACAACATATGAGTATACATATATATGCAATCCATACCTCAGTATACTTTAGCATTGCGTCCCACGTTAATCCAGGTGTCGTATAGTAATGAGCGAGATCCAAACCATAAGCCTGAAGACAGTTCTTTCTGAAATTTTCGAAAACTTCAGCCAATAGTATTACATCGGTCTTCATATATAAGTCTGAATATTGTCCAAGATCTTCAATGTTGAACATCTGCCATACTTTTTCGGCATGTTCATAATCATCATCGCTGACATGACTTTGATACAAGCTACTGAAAAAATCATCTTTCGAAGGAAGATTAGTTTCTTTGAGTTTTTCGAATGATGAAACGTAATCATATGGGAAAACTCCTTTCCTCTTCAATAGCATAATCTGTTCAATAGAGAATCCGTCATCTTGTTGAAAAGATTTTTCAAGAATAGGAAGATTCTCTAAATATGACGCTAACTTGTCCAAGGAAGAAGCCATAAACTTGAATGAATCGATGAACCGCAGGTTTATGTCTGTACCTTCCACAAACTTAGTAAAAGATATATATCTTTCTTTAGTTTGCGGTAACAAATAAACTCGTCCAGAAAAGCAGGTTGCAACCTCTTTAATAAAGAGATGTGAGTCATAACCACTTAAATTGTGGAAAACTATGGGAATAGTTCTTGAATCTTGATAGCTAATATTGCAGGAGCTATGTGCGGGACCTCGGTATCTGTAAATCATATAATTTATCAATATTTATTTATAACATTTTAGTAAAAATAATTAAATACTCACTTTCCCGTGAAGTGGCAGTGATCACGAACTTTCTGGTCCGTTTCAGAAAATGATTTCTGACAAATATGACATAGTTGAGCAGTACTAAACTGGATTTTCTCCTCAAGCGTCATATCTTTCATAGGCTTTAGATTCTTATACATTTCTTCTAATTTTAGAGCTAGAGAGTGAAGGCTCATCACGAACCACTTAGCCGGAGATTCGTCTTCTTCTTTTTCTCGCCTATAGCATTTATATTCCGACAAGCTGTCATCATAGCTACATTTTACAAAGAAGCCTACACTAAACGGCTCATGATGCTGATAAGCACGTTCGTGATCATGGGCTTCCTTCAGTAAACATTCAAAATCTGCGTAAATAATCATTGGTACTTGATTCTTATTGGAAAAGTTCTTAAACTGTAATATATTATCCTTTTGTGTAGGAAGTAAAATTTTACACTCATTCATTTCTGAACAGTCAATAGCATGCTTTGTTAGCTTTTCATTTGACCAGAAAAAATGCAAGCATCGGTCACAGATATAGGCTTTACTTTTATGAAAAGATATCTGACTTCGTACGAGTCTTGATAAATCTTTTATCCATACATAATGATTTTTAAATACTATGTCAGTGTCGTCAAGAGGCTCGTCATCTTCCTCCTCGTGTACATAATGACTTTCCATAAGAAGTAAATTAACATGCTTTTCTTTCTTACAAGATGTCAAGTGTCGTGGTAACACAACAAAAATGTTTCCCTTTTTCTTCAAATAATAGACATTTACCGAAAAATCATTCTGTTTTTCAAATTTGTTAATTTGTTTAGGATCTACTGGAAATTCAATCCCATCGAAGTTGAGCTCATCTTTGTATGAACCGTAACATGACACACGATCTGTATGTTTACTAACGGGATGTAATGCTGATAGAATAGCCCATTTAAAACATTCGTTATCATCGTTTTTAACGTTAATGCAAGCCTCTTTTTTCTTGATAAATGAAGGTAAATCTATATAAGTGCTTCCCCTCATTGGATTAAACTTACAAATATTTATCGTTAAGTTTAAAATAGATTTAAGTGACCAGCCTGATTCTCGTTCTTGGAATTCTTCCATGTGTGCGTCGGTAGGGTGCTGGACATTAATGACGAACCACTCATTTAAGTCAGTTGTTAAATATATCGGCGTTGTCTTTGTATTAAAGTACATGATGTCCGTAGTTTCTTCGTCATTTTTAATCAATCCATACTCAGCTGCCAAAACTGTGTTAACTTTTAGAGCAGAATGTTTCTCAAGAGCTTCATTTACTTTAAGAATAACCAGTTGTTTTGCTTCTAGTATGAAAGTTAATAAGTCAAGATGTCTTAAGTTCGTTATCACCCCTATTTTTATTCTATTTTCAAAAACGGAATGAATATCATCCCACACAACATTATTTTCTTGTAACTTGCGGTCTACTCAACGATCACATAACAAGTGCCGAACAGTGTTAATGAGAGCAATAGCGGCTTGAAGTTTTTGCTTATCAGATATTTTTAAATTATTTAATGAATATTGAGTTGATTGTATGGCATTATAACAGTACTCCAACCAAGTATCAATGTCGTTTTCATCGACGTCACCAGTAAAAGATGCTTGATATAACTTCAATAGCTTATTAGCAGTCTCTCTTAAGTGCTCAGCCATTTTCAACTGCTTCGGATCACTCCAAGACACGAAATGAGTTTGTAAGTCTCAGTACCTCCTTTTAAAGAGAAGATATCGATGTTGGCGAGAGGTGGCGTTACACGATATGTTTTTTGAACTAGAATATTCGACTGCTGTGAGCAGTAAACTAATTCTTTTTTCTTTCAAGTACAACTTCTTTATTTGTGAGTGCACTCATGCAAACTTTACGATGTTGCTTCGACTGCTCGGAGCAGCAAACTGACTTTTCCTCTCAAATGCACCCCCTTTTATATTAAAATTATTGAAAGAAATCAATCATGATTGGTTGTGAGCAGCATGGTGGGGATAACTTAACTGAATATAAAAAGGTGAATGAAGCTCCAAGCCTCATTCGCTTCTCCGCTCTCGTTAGAGAAAAGTCACAGCAGTTATAGCCGTCGCAGCGGCTGCAGCGGTCGCAGCAGCAATCTTTGAACTTCAAAGGCTTGACAAATCATCGTTGAAAGACGCAGCGTAGAATGGTTTTACCCAAAATATGTTTGATTGAGCATAAATAAGGAGTTAATATTATTAATTACTATAAACTTCAATGATTAACAAATCAAGTTAGAAAACTTTGTATGTTAGTAAGCGAAATATTGTTTAGACGTGTGCGGAAGCATAATACATATGCACTCCAAAGCATAATGCATTTGTATGTATTCAAGCGTATTACATATATATGCATATTTTAACTGCTCCAAAAGAGAGATAGAGAGAGAGAGAGAGAGAGAGAGAGAGAGAGAGAGAGAGAGAGAGAGAGAGAGAGAGAGAGAGATTCTCTTTACTGACAGCGATAATGTGATGCGTTAAAGAGTGCACTCTCGCGAAATGACGAACGCTATCGCACGCTCGTTATATTTACAACATCAGTCGCTCTGTCCCCTCCATGAATTTGTTTCCAATCAGCGCGCGAGCGGCGGCACCGACACGCGAGTCGATTGTATAAAAGACTGCACGTTTGCGAGTTCAGCACAGTCTGCAAAGACAATTACTCCAGTATGGAAAAGATTTTTACAAGCAACGAGGAGCTTATCCAACGTCATTTGGCGGCGTTGGAGGATTGGGGTGTTGTTGAGGAGATTGACCTTAGTGGTTGGTCTTCTTCCTATTCCCCAGGACCAACACCACCGGTGCCGGAGCTCGTACCGGCTCCACCATCGGAATGGCTGGGTGGCGGGACGTTGGAGCCAGCAACGCAAACACCACCGAGCTCGCCACTCAAGTTCGATGTGTGGCTCATGGGCTTGGAATCTCCTAACAGCGTAGCATCAACGTTCGCCCGCTCATCACCGCTAACACCAACACCTCTTTCTTCGCCCAAGGCATCTCCACCTCCACCGCCAGCCTCACCTGACTTTATACTGATCTGCGATCCTGTAGAGCAGTTTTATTATGAAGTTCCGGCGACAGATCTTCGATTGGTTAATAGTGTAGCAGTAGTGGCAGTGGACATCAGTGTTGGTGAAATCGAGGCGATGGACGCTGAGTTTATTGACATAAAGTCGCCTGATACCTAAATTATATATATTACATCGCCCAATTAAAAAAATAATCGGCCTTTTTCAGGGCCACAAATATTTCAAGAAACGTTTGAATAATTATTTATATTTTTCTTTCAGCACTTATACTCATAATTTACACCAATGCATAAACAAATATTGACTAGTCTATAAGCATTGCAGCTGTGATATTATATATAAACTTTATACGTAAACTACTTTTTAATGTTCAATTGCCTAACTCTTACAATTTCTACTTCACATCTGATACTACTTTGATAAGCGCACTCTTTAATTTTTGTATCTGTGTAGAGATTTGTTATCTCTTTGAACGCTCATATCTAGCCATTTAATGTCAAATGATCAGCTGTGAAAACAACGTTGCCATTATATATATTTCTGTATTTACTTATGTGTTATTTCTTGCGATAATTATAATAATCTGAACATGATTAATGCAAAATTTTGTTATTGCGTTACTTCCTGCGACACAAGATAGTTATAATAACAATCTATATATCAACGTAACATTTTACATATTTTGTATTGTTCGAAACTAAATAAATAACTAGCTAGTATCTAATAATCTAATAAACATACTACTTATATATTTGAGCATATATGCACAAGCATATTATATGTATACACACTACATATACACTTATTCAGAGTTGCTTTGTCAAATAGTCGTAAGAATTTGACTTCGCATCTGAAAATCATAAAGCGCGCGGTAATACCTGAGAGGGGCACGCGCGCTACCAACGAGAGCCGCATATACACGAGTAACGGGAGGGGCACGCAGCGAGAGGCCTATATGCGTGAGTGAGCGAGACATGCATACCAACGGTGAGACGTGTGCCAGCGGCGAGAGGGGAGTGCGCGCGAGTGTCAAGAGGGGGGGGGGCGCTTGCACGAGCGCGACCGCATCGAAAGTGAAAATAACGGTCGCGCGAAAAACGTGACGCCTGAAACAAAGAGAGAGAGAGAGAGAGTTACTTGTATTTATGATAGCCCTAAAAAGGGCTGATTATGTAGATCCACCAACTAGTGGTGGGGGCTGGATTTTTCAGCACGCCACTCGCGAAGCCGCTCCTTGAACTTCAGCTCAATCACCTGCCTCAGAGCCAACCGAGCTAGACGTACCCGCTCCTCAGGTCTTATCGGGGCGAGAAAGGCCTGTAGCTCGGTGCTTATTCGCTGTGGTGGTTTTATAGTTGCAAGGACACATCTACCGCTACACGTACAAACCTAAACGTAAACAACGGCTTGTTGGGCTCATATTTTTGTTTTGAGTGGAAAGCGTGCGGCGCGCCTCGGCTGCTGGGGGGGGGGGGGGGTCGACACAGCGGTCTACAGAGAGAGAGAGAGAGCGAGTCGCGAGCGAGAGAGAAATGTAAACATCTACTGCATATGACTCAGCATCAACAATAAAATTCTATATGCCACGTGCAATGGTGGACTTTCTCACTTAAGCTAGGACTGAAGCGATTTAAAATTATGTAATATAGATAACAAAATCTTTTCGTGCGTTTCTTCTTTTACAGCTACATTAATGAATAAAAATGATTTTATATATAAATATGAAAAAATCGTTATTCTTATAGTTTTCAAGCTCTATCGCTAAATGGTAGCTATCATCGTTTCTTTTTTTCTGTTTATAGTTATTTGAAAATGTTCAATCAATTTTGGAATATCGCTAGCAGCTAATAACAGACCATTGTAGCTTTTACACAATAAATTTCAATTATACATCGCTTTATTACTAATTATTTAACCGTTTCATTACGGGTATACTATTAAACTGTCCTTATTACGAAGCAGTGTAAAAGAGCTTTTATTAAGAATCTCAGTACTTATTTTAAGTCAATCTCACTAATAATGTAGTTTAAATATAGTTTTTATTTATATATTTAATTTATATGCGCTTTTAACTTAACTAGAAATATTAATCATTTATATGTAACCTACAAATCGTGTCTTAACCTATCGATACTGTACATCAGAGCTACTAATGTAGATTAAACTGCTATATATTTGCATAGAAATATATATATAAAATAGGTCTATTCACAACATATTGAATAAAAATACTTAAACTTTATTACGGAAACGACGCACGTTGCAACCACGCATGTTGTACATACTTATAAAAAAATTTTAAATTCATGTACGTTTCAAATTTTCTTCATAGATTCTAACTATCTATAAACAAATTTATACCTAAAAATATCACGAATAATAAAAAAAGATGTTACAACATAGGGAGATAATTTATAGAACAGGGGTATCAGTAAGAAAATAGCGTTTCATAGCAATACTTTCATTGCTATTTATTTTTAAAATAAAACGATTTCATATAAATAGTACGTTTAAACAACTTTGTGAAAATCGTTGTATACGACTTTTTATCTCATTAGGTTGAAATAATAATAGTTTGTTGTTTGAAATGTATTGGTTCTGAAAAGAACCTATTTAAGGCTACAAACATTTATGAGTAAAAACCACAAGACAGGACCTACAAACATAAAGGTTCATGAAAAGATTGATTCTCTCAGTGTTTTATTTTTTTCCAAATACGCGGCTGGTCATAACACCAAACTGCGATTTGAAAACATAAGCGAGTAAAAGACCTACGCGAAAAGAGTCCCGTATTCTCAAATATGCAGCAGGTCATATACCAAATTGCGATTGAAAATACAAGTGAGAAAAAAACATGCACGCGGCGAGTAAAAGCCGTACGTGAAAAGAGTCTCGCATTCGCAAACATGCAGCCGGTTAAAACACCTAACTGCTGTTTGAAAACGCGAGTGAGAAAAACATGCGCGCGGAGAGTAAAGACGTACGCGAAGAGTCTCGCATTCGCAAACATGCAGTCGGTTAAAACACCTAACTGCTGTTTGAAAACGCGAGTGAGAAAAACATGCACGCGGAGAGTAAAAGACTTACGCGAAAAGAGTCTCGTATTCACAAATATGCAGCCGGTTAGGACACCTAACTGCTGTTTGAAAACGCAAGCGAGGAATCGTTAACAGACACGCGGAGAGTAAAGACGTACGCGAAGAGACTCGCATTCGCAAACATGCAGCCGGTTAAAACACCTAACTGCTGTTTGAAAACGCGAGTGAGAAAAACATGCACGCGGAGAGTAAAAGACATACGCGAAAAGAGTCTCGTATTCACAAATATGCAGCCGGTTAGGACACCTAACTGCGATTGAAAATACGATTGAGAAAAACATGCACGCGGCGAGTAAAAGACTTAAGCGAAAAGAGTCTCGTATTCACAAATATGCAGCCGGTTAGGACACCTAACTGCGATTGAAAATACGATTGACAAAAACATGCACGCGGCGAGTAAAAGACTTACGCGAAAAGAGTCTCGTATTCACAAATATACAGCCGGTTAGGACACCTAACTGCGATTGAAAATACTAATTGAGAAAAACATGCTCGCGGAGAGTAAAGACGTACGCGAAGAGACTCGCATTCGCAAACATGCAGCCGGTTAAAACACCTAACTGCTGTTTGAAAACGCGAGTGAGAAAAACATGCACGCGGAGAGTAAAAGACTTACGCCAAAAGAGTCTCGTATTCACAAATATGCAGTCGGTTAGGACACCTAACTGCGATTGAAAATACGATTGAGAAAAACATGCACACGGCGAGTAAAAGACTTACGCGAAAAGAGTCTCGTATTCACAAATATGCAGCCGGTTAGGACACCTAACTGCGATTGAAAACTAGCGAGCGCGAGGGCCCGCGTGCCGCGATCTACGTTCAAGCACTCGCGCGAGAGAAGTGATGTCGAAGTCGCGCCGCCGCGAGTAAATATACGTGGCCGCATCTGCTCCGAGCCAATCAGCGCACTAGCCTCGGCTGCTGCGGCGGTGGCGGCGGCGGCGGCCGCGGCGTAGAGCTATTCCACATCAATCGGCGTGCGACCGTATCTGCTCCACGTCACTGCCGAGCGGCGGCGGCGACAGCGGCGAAGAGCTGCTCTGTACCAATCACAGCGTTTGCATAAGCAGCGGCCATGGCGGCGGCTCTCGCGCAGCGGCGTGAAGGTCCGCGCTTGGTGTATAAAACTGGGGCGCTTTCGCGAGTTCGGCACACTCGTCAAGATGAGTACTTTCGCCATACTTTGCGAAGTTGCATCCGCGGCATTGAGCGCAGTAGCGGCGAGGGAGGTGGACCCTCCTCAATCCTCGGAAGTATCAGCTGCTTCACCAACATCATCGGTGCGAACCTCGACACCTATACCAACACATTGTCCGGATTCTCCGGACCATATGTTGGTATATGATGTCGAGGCTCAGCGTTACATCGAGGAGCCTCGGGCCGTATGGCCCCAGCAGCGGCAGCAGCAGCAGCAACAACAGCAGCACCGGCAACAGTCGCAGCATCCACAGCAGCCGCAGCAGCGAGAACCAGAGCGGACTCCTGAAGTGATTCACGTTGAATCGCCCGACTCATCACCCGAGATCGTATGTGTCGGGTACTTCAGGCGCCCGGCTGCAAAGATCTCGCGCCAATTGTTTTAGTTTTGTTTTTTCAATCCGCCCTTTTCAGGGCGACCAAAATATTTAAACGTTTGGAACCAATTGTTCCCTTTTTTAATGTTTTGCAGGAGTCCTGAATCCCCACTGAGTCCCCACGTGAGCCCTAATCCTCATGTGGGCTCGAATCCCCACGTGGGCTCGAATCCCCACATGGTCCCGAATCCCCACGTGGTCCCGAATCCCCACATAGTCCCGAATCCCCACGTGGTCCCGAATCCCCATAGGTCATCTACTAATATATCTTTACGTTTATTAACAATCACATAACAATTTAGCGCATCCGCATGCGACTGTTCAAGTGATAGGAATCTCGCTTATCTCAGATAACGTGATATCAAGATAATATAAATAGGTTTAGTTAGGCTCATATCAGTAAAGCTATATAATTGGTGGATCATCCCAAAATATTGATTAAAAATTGAGTGCGGCATGGACTTGCCCACTGAATTTTAATGATATGGAAGGGTGATCTACTAGTTACGAATATAAGCTGCATTTATTGGATCGTTCAATTTTGGGTGGTGCATGCACTTGTACGCCAAGTATTAAACGAAACGAAAATAAAGCTTCTGGCTGAAATATTTTTAAATATATTTTTATTAGATAAATATTAATATTTTTTTTCTAATTCCTATAATTTTATCTGGTGAACTATCGTAATAGTAATACATTATTATCTACATAGATTAATGAAATATTATATAAAAATACTAGTGAGACTAGAGCAAATGATTTGTAGATCGGTCTATACGGCACTATTGTCAAATTCACGCTTGCAAACAGTAGTTTGAATAATTTTTCATCTTTTTTTATATGCTTATATGGAAACGTAAATTATATGATCATTAAATATCGCTTAATCCTGATTGCCTAGCATAACATGGATAGGAATTATATTTATAAATGAAACGAAAATATTTAAATGTAAATAGGTTGAAAAATATATCTTTATGTTTATTAACAGTCATATAGCAATTTAGCGCATCCGCATGCGACTGTTCAAGTGATAGGAATCTCGCTTATCTCAGATAACGTGATATCAAGATAATATAAATAGGTTTAGTTAGGCTCATATCAGTAAAGCTATATAATTGGTGCATCATTCCAAAATATTGATTAAAAATTGAGTGCGGCATGGACTTGCACACTGAATTTTAATGATATGGAAGGGTAATCTACTAGTTACGAATAGAAGCTGCATTTATTGGATCGTTCAATTTTAGGTGGTGCATGCACTTGCACGCCAAGTATTGAACGAAACGTAAATAAAGCATCTCGCTGAAATACTTTTAAATATATTTTTATTTGAAAAATATTTATATATTTTTTTCTAATTTCCATAATTTTATCTGGTGAATTATCGTAATAGTAAGACATTATTATCTACATAGGTTAATGAAATATTATATAAAAATACTAGTGAGACTAGAGTAAATGAATTGTAGATCGGTCTATACGGCACTATTGTCAAATTCACGCTTGCAAACCGTAGTTTGAATAATTTTTCATCTTTTTTTATATGCTTATATGGAAATGTAAATTATATGATCATTAAATATCGCTTAATCCTGATTGCCTAGCATAACTTGGATAGGGATTATATTTATAAATGAAACGAAAATATTTAAATGTAAATAGGTTGAAAAATATATCTTTATGTTTATTAACAATCATATAGCAATTTAGCGCATCCGCATGCGACTGTTCAAGTGATAGGAATCTCGCTTATCTCAGATAACGAGATATCAAGATAATATAAATAGGTTTAGTTAGGCTGATATCAGTAAAGCTATATAATTGGTGGATCATTCCAAAATATTGATTAAAAATTGAGTGCGGCATGGAGTTGCACACTGAATTTTAATGATATGGAAGGGTAATCTACTAGTTACGAATAGAAGCTGCATTTATTCGATCGTTCAATTTTAGGTGGTGCATGCACTTGCACGCCAAGTATTGAACGAAACGTAAATAAAGCATCTCGCTGAAATATTTTTAAATATATTTTTATTTGAAAAATATTTATATTTTTTTTTCTAATTTCCATAATTTTATCTGGTGAATTATCGCAACAGTAAGACATTATGATCTACATAGGTTAATGAAATATTATATAAAAATACTAGTGAGACTAGAGTAAATGAATTGTAGATCGGTCTATACGGCACTATTGTCAAATTCACGCTTGCAAACAGCAGTTTGAATAATTTCTCATCTTTTTTTATATGCTTATATGGAAACGTAAATTATATGATCATTAAATATCGCTTAATCCTGATTGCCTAGCATAACTTGGATAGGAATTATATTTATAAATTAAATTGTTGGATAATGTGTGAGACTCACTTTTGGGGAAGTAAAAATTTATTTAATATTTTAATCTAAAATGTCAACATTATTCTTATAGTTTTACAGTAATATTGTTTTTAGATGGGGTATCTAAAAATAGAAAAATTTTCATTAGATAGCTTTGATGCCAAAAATGTATATACAGACTAATAATTTTACAAAAGTTTAGAATGTAGAAAAGGCACATATTAGAAGTAGATTTATTTTAGAAAATTCATTTCATGGAAAAAATTTATAGAAGATATTACTATCGAAAAAAATGATATAATTTCGTACGTTAAAAATGAAGAATTCCCCTATTATAGAAAGTTCACAGTTCCGAAAATGCTGAATTTAGTGGAAATTCAAAGGATCAATTATTCGAATTCTACTCTATAGAATGAAATATAATAATATGAATTTTAGAAAACCAAAATATAGAATGATACTTTTGGAATTTCTAGCTATTCGAATATAATGATTCGAAAGATATGAATGTAGAAAGGCAATACGTCAAAAGTTCAATGTTTCGAAAAACAAATGTCGAAGGTTCAAACTTTCGAAAAATTAATTGAAAAGGTTTGAACTTTCGAAAAAAATAATTGAAGTTAAACATTTAGAAGGTTCAAACTTTGGAAAAACAAATTCAGAATGCTACGATTTTTTAACTTTCGATATTATGAACTTCCGACATTTATTCTAAATATGTTGTAAGCGCTCGTGGTGCTATCTTAATAGTTTTGAATTTTTAATCGGACTTCAACGAGCAAGTCTCTTATGCGTTAGTCGAATGTCTATTCTCAAATCGAGAAAAGTAGCTTTTGTTTAAGCTTCCTCCTCTCTCGATAAGAATTTTTTGACAAACGGCGACACACATAAGAGAAAAATTTTTAAAATGAATAACTATTAATTTCCGAATAAAATATAATATAGGGGAGTTTCGTCCTTGTCGTACTTGGTGGACTCGTCAGGAAGATAGTTAAGAATTAATAGTTATTCATTTTAAAAATTTTTCTCTTATGTGTGTCGCCGTTTGTCAAAAAATTCTTATCGAGAGAGGAGGAAGCTTAAACAAAAGCTACTTTTCTCGATTTGAGAATAGACATTCGACTAACGCATAAGAGACTTGCTCGTTGAAGTCCGATTAAAAATTCAAAACTATTAAGATAGCACCACGAGCGCTTACAACATATTTAGAATCAAATGGCATTCGGACACTAAACTGCCTTTCCTTGTATAATCTTAGTTCCAACCTTTTAACACTAGATGGCAACCAATTTTTCAAATCCACATATAAAATTACAACTTACACACTATAAGAATTCACAGTAATTTCATTATTTTGGAGTCGAAGATATGTCTACTTGGGTCTTCCTGACGAGTCCACCAATTACGACAAGGACGAAACTCCCCTATATTATATTTTATTCCGAAATTAATAGTTATTCATTTTAAAAAATTTTCTCTTATGTGTGTCGCCGTTTGTCAAAAAATTCTTATCGAGAGAGGAGGAAGCTTAAACAAAAGCTACTTTTCTCGATTTGAGAATAGACATTCGACTAACGCATAAGAGACTTGCTCGTTGAAGTCCGATTAAAAATTCAAAACTATTCCGACATTTATCTTTCGATATTTTGATCTTTCGATATTTGGACCTTTCGATATTTAGACTTTTCAATATTCTGAACATTGGATATTTGAACATTTGATATTTGATATTTACGAGATTTTCAGCATTCTAGATTTTCAATTTTCGATCTTTTGAACTATCTAAAGATGCTATTAAATTCTATATTTTGATCTTTTGATATTATGATTTTCTAATTTATGTACAGATATCTTCTGTAGATTTCGTTTCTGTAATTTAATTTCTAAAATTTGGGTTTTCGAAATTATAGTATTCTAAAATTATAAATAAATATTTTTTCTACAAATTTACTATTCCTTAAAATTATAATTCGTAAAATCGAATTCGAAATTATAAATTTTCAACTTTATGAATTTCGAATTTCTTTTTATTGAAATTACAAGTTTTCCATTAAAACAAGTTCTGATAAATTACCTTTTTTAAAAAAGTTTTCTATTTTTCGATACCCCCTCTGTTTTTAATCGTCTTCGTGCGAATATTAATAATATTTGAGTAAAATAAAAGATAAAGTCATGTTAATTTCTTATTTTTTTTCTATTTATATAATAATTTATTCACATATAATTCTACCATATTTTTTTTTTTTAAATTTAGTTTGTACCGCCTGCTACGGTTGGGAGCATGTTAAAAAATTACGGCCATGTCAACACCGAGTTTGTTCCAGCTGCGCTCGGAGGCTATTAAATCATAAATGTCCCTATTGCAGGGTACCGTTCGTCAGCTACCTGCCAGTGGAACTAATGTAAGATAAATAAGAAGTAATAAATTAAAAAAAAATAAATGTTATAATAATAATGTTATTTTATATGTATGTTAATAGGAGGAATTAATCTTGATTGATTGTCTCTCGTCACTGCAAAGTTGATGCCCATGTGTGTTTACAGAAGATGAAAAGTATTTTGTGCACCAGAATTATTATCAGTAAAATAATAATGATTATTTTAAAAAAAATGAGTTGTCTGTTATGTCCTGAACTACGAGTAATTTATTCTTATTATAAATTTGATTATATATTATATATTATAGATTTGATTTATAAGTTTTATTTGATTTTTTTACCGTTTTCGTCTTTGAGATGATTTCTCGTAAATAACTAGACTGCTGATCTGTTGTTGAACTATTTATTGAGTAATAGAGTTTACAATAAAATGCTTAAACTCGCAATTAACTTTATAAAGGCTTATTAGATCTATTCGATTTATATATATGCAATATATAATTGTTAATTGAGTGGGTAATTGATACCCACTAAATAATCTATTAAAGGCTCGTATTGGCCTGTATATAAAAATAATCACTACTCCTTTTGTCGGTTGGAGTGGTACGGAGTTCGCGATCTGTTCACGATTACTAAAGAACGTGGTGCAAAAGCCCTGTATTTATTGTTTTTTTAATTTGGGTTAAAGATGATTTTGACAATGAGTCAAGATCATCTTTTTAAACAATTTGGATAAACATTTAAATATCATCCTTTCGATTTCACATTTGAAAAGTCCTGATTCTAAACAAAGTTGCGACGAACGTTTTCTTTTACAAGGTCAGTGGCTCGCTACGTCACGCTGGTAGTTGTGTAGCCGAAATACTGTGTTCGCATTCACATCGTTTTGTGGGTCAGAAAATTACTAATGAGAATATGAGTTTCGAATTTAATTTTAAAGATACGTCACAGACGTAACACCTTCCCCCTTAGACTGTTGAATATCGTAGAGATTCAACAGAAAAAAAATAAATCGTTAGTAATTTTTTGTTACAATAGTAATGAAATGATAATAAAAGTTCGAATAATAAATACAATAATTTCCTTCATAAAACCAGAATACTTAATAAGATGTATACAAATAGACATAATAATAACTTGTGTAATATAAACATTTGTAATAATCATATAATTTTTGGATTCTGTTTTTATTTAATATGACGTTTGTGATGTCGTACGAATATTCTAAGGAAACGGGTTTTCAATGAATTCTTAACAAAATTATAGATAAAATGCAAAATTTTCGATATATAAATATAACTTGAAATATTATAATTCATGCACTTAATTTATAGTAGTATTTTGTATAGATAATTAAATATATCTCTCGATTGTATATAGCATTTCGATAATTTCGAGAAAATCACTGACGCAGTTTTTCAATTTTGTATTGAATAATACGTTACTGGACGTAACATCTCCCCCCTTAGACTGTTGAATATCGTAGAGATTCAACAAGTGTAATCGGATGATCAATCAGTGATTTTTTCGTTACAAAAGATTCATAATAAAAACAATAATTAAGATTCAAATAATGAAAATAACATTAAAAATTTAATAATTTTTAATAATAATTCGTATCATATATATATTCCTCCGCGCCTCGTTTGTGAATGACTGATATGAAAAATGTTTAACCACCCCCGAGTGCATATTACGACATGATTCGTTTGCTGCCATGCCGAAGATCTAAAAGCAGCCGTCATGAAGCACATTTGCGAAGGTAAGCTTATTTTTTAGTTGAAAATTGTCGCGTGGACGTCCCATTTGTTCACGGCTGATATTAAACAGTTCAAGCCATCCTCAAGTCCATATTACAGCTCGATTAGCCTGCTGCCGTGGCGAAGGGTTAAAAGCGACGCTCATGAAGCGTATTTGCGAAACTGAGCTTATATTTTAACTGAAAATTGTCGTTTTCATTCACGACTGCTATACGAAATTTTCAATCATTTGCCAAATGTTATAAGTCAGGTTCTTAAACATTTGTTTAAAAAATTTTTTTTAATATTATAAAACGTTCTCTTTGACAAAGCAATGTCCGTGAGCTATCTAATTTTTATTTTAAATTAAAGGAAAATCAAATTATATCCAATAATTACATTCTTATTATTGACAATATTTTTTAACAGTATTTTTTAACTAATAAGTGAAAACGCAGCTCAATCAGCCCAAAGCAAAAAAAATAGAATACCACGTTTTCCTCTGCTTAATTTCCCAGATGAGCAAAACATGACTAGCTCCCCTATTCAATAGGACTCAAGTGTCCAGTAATGACGCTATCCTTTTTATTAGTCATGGCCAATCGAATTATTGAGCGTGGATGCAAGGCAAGAGAACGAAGATAAGATTGTCTCGAGTGCATAGTGAAAGAGCGAATTCATGAAGCACATTAGATGTCTTTAACCTTTAAAGGATCGGGATTTTAGAGATGAAATCGCCCTTTAAAAGTGTTCAAATTGATGTCTTGTATCATGTATCAACTATATACAAAGTTCATATCACAGGTCTAGCCGATATTTCGGCTTCCCGGTCCTCTAAAGGATAATTCAGTTTTTGAAACTTACTTGTCTTCATATTTAATATACCTAGTAGCTAACACAAGTTCAATTTTACATTAAATTTTGAAATAAAACTCTTCCATACAAAATTACAAAAAAAATCGTTATCTACTCCCGCGAGCGTCTCCCATACTCATGACTGGTTTCGCCACCCATTCCTCTACTCAGCAATAGCTATGCGTGCGAGAAATTGCATTTCTTGCACTTGTTGCAAAATATACGTTTTACAAATTTCAATCATTTTAAAATGTTAACCTTTCTCGATTTACCTGAAATTATTCATGAACATTTGGTATTTGTACTTATCAATTTTCCTACATTTGACATCGGGGAAAAAATTTGTCTTTGCGAAAAACATTTTTATTTAGGTTAACAGTGATCGATTAACCGTATAGCGATTTCAATATTTTTACTCGAATTGTATTAAGAGTGCTCTGTACCCTCAACGGAACGTCACCTATTGTCAAAAGTATTTTTAGTCAATTAACAAAATCTGAAACAATAATAATATAAAAATAAAATTTCTCCACGTAATAAGTACTAAAAATAACGTTACAAAAGTTTTCACAAATTAAATTCAATTAATAAATTGGTATTTGGTATAGTAAAATTTGAGATCGCTTACAGAGATGGAAAAACACTGAACGTTAAAATTTTCTCTACACAAACTACAAGTTTATTTATCCAAAATCATGAAACTTTTTAAACGTAATTCTTAGTACTTTCTACACAAAAGATAGGAATAATTTAAGTTTTTCAAGCGAATCTAAATTAATAAAAATACTTAAATTACATCGTAGGGGTGCTACGATCTATTTCGGTGTTAGAATTAAGATAAAGAGCAACGTTAAGTACAGTTAGCGCCATCTATAAGACTTCTAATGGCTTTGTATATATATATATATATATATATATATATATATATATATATATATATATATAGATATAGATATAGATATAGAAACCCATGTAATTTTTGTTCATTTTATCTGTTCCTTTTTAAGTATCTGAGCTCTAAATCTTGTATCTGTAACTTTTTCTTCTTGCTTGTGGGCCTTTAAGGGCTAGTACACTTAAAAAGGAATAGATAAAAAGACAAGATTTACACGGGTTTCTGTATCTATATATATGAGGATCAGCGAGATACAGAAGGAACAAGATGTACATATAGATATAGAAACCCATGTAATTCTTGTTCTTTTTATCTGTTCCTTTTAAGTGTACTAGCCTTAAGTAAAAACCAAATAACATTGCATATAGAGAGAGTATTAGAGTAGGTTTCTCAAATTCTTCAGGCTATGTCTACAACAGAGTGACAAGTATGATGTTTCCACTAAAAGCCAATTCTTAAGGGCTAGTACACTTAAAAGGAACAGATAAAAAGAATAAGATTTACACGGGTTTCTATATCTACATATGAGGAACAGCGAGATACACAAGAAACAAGATGTATATATAGATATAGAAACCCATGTAGTTCTTGTTCTTTTTATCTGTTCCATTTTAAGTGTACTAGCCCTAAGTAAAAACCAAATAACATTGCATATAGAGAGAGTAGATTTCTCAAATTCTTCAGGCTATGTCTACAATAGAGTGACAAGCATGACGTTTCCTCTGAGGGCCTCCACACGCAAAAAGAATAAGTGGTATAAGGGCTCTTGCACGAATAAAGCTCACTGTGTGTTTGGGCCTTCACACAGCTCTGAATTACAGTTGAAAAAGTGCAGATATAGGCATGGTGTACTTTATGCACATATGAATTGTGCAAAAAATAATTTTGCACACGTTAGCATTGGTATATACCTATATATATTGACATATACCAATGCTGAAGTGTGTACAATTATTTTGTGCACAATCCTTATGTGCATAAACTACAGCATACCCAGATATAGAGAAATAAGAAGGAACAAGAAGGAACAGAATGTTTGTATCTATATGTGTTCATAACCTGCAAGGGCATTTTCAAGGTAAATATATAAAAATTTAATTAATATATATAATTTATGAATAACATTTACATTTTACAGCTATGCTTTACTTACGTCTACGTAAAAATTACATAAACATTATGTATTTAGTTCTTCAGTTTGGCAATAAGATTCTCTTTTTAAAAAATTAATATCAGTAAATATTTCTAATTTAGCTTACTTTTTCCTATAATGTATTTTTGTTTCTGAAATAAATTAATATTTTATTTCAACTTATATTATTTATTAAATTTTATTTATTAAGTTAAATTTATATTTATTTTATTATTTACCTTGAAAATTCCTTTGCAGGTTAAGCCCTCCACACGAAAGAAGGAACAATACACAGATGCAAGAAATAGCATTGGTTGTATATCTATATATAACAGGAACACCGAGGAACAGCGTCGTTGTACTTCGGTGTTCCTTTCTGTTCCTGTTATATATAGATATACAACCAATGCTATTTCTTGTATCTGTGCATTGTTCCTTTTTTCGTGTGGAGGCCTTTATGAACACATAGGGCCTTCACACAGCTCTGAGGAACAGATATAAAGTACAAGAATAACATGAGTTATATATCTATATATACGGAGAACAGCAAGGAACAAGACTCTTGTTCCTTATGTATATCGCTGTTCCTAGTATATATAGATATACTAACCTATGTTATTCTTGCACTTTATATCTGTTCCTCAGAGCTGTGTGAAGGCCCATATAAATACAAACGTTGTGTTCCTTCTTGTTCCTCTGTATCTATACTTTTTCAGCTGTAACTCAGAGCTGTGTGAAGGCCCTTTATGTTCCTCGATGTGTGTTTATGTTCCTCGATATGGGCCAGTGCACTTAAAAAAACACAGAGCACAGACACAAGAAACAGCATTGGTTATATATCTATATATATCGGGAACAGCGAGAACAGCGAGGCACAAGAGGTATATATAGATATATAACCAATGCTGATTCTTGTGTCTGTGCTCTGTGTTTTTTTAAGTGTACTGGCCTATGTGTTTATGTTCCTCGATGTGTGTGCCTCATAGACATAAAGACATAGACTGCGCACCCAATGAGTGGCGCGAGTCCCTTTATTAGAATGAGAGAGCAATACTGTTAGACTTTCTTTCTCTTTCTAATCCTCATAATGGTGGGGAGAAGGAGGAGAAGGCGCAACTGTAGGTTATGTGTATCAAAACAAACGTTGAGCTTTGTGCGCATGTGCATACCCTGCTTCCCTTCCGACCTTCTATTCCCCACTCTACCCGCTGTACGAGAGAGAAAGAGAGCCTAACAGCATATCTCTGTCCTTCAATTCGGGCACTCGGCGGCCCGTAAGACCGCGCAGTCTATGTGTATAAGTCTATGGTGTCCCTGTGCTTCGAATACCGAGGAACAGTGAGGAATATAATAATAAGAATAATGAATAAATAAATTATTATTAAATAATAAGAATAATGAATAAATAAATTATTATTAAATAATAATAATAATAGTAATAATAATAATTTTTTTTTTTTTTTTTTTCGAGGGAAACAGTGAAATCTTGCACCAGTCCGGTGGACCAAATGCTCCACCGGACCGCCTGGGCCGCATATCCATGCCAGCCCAGGAGACATCGCAAGAGGCTCCGCACTCCCACGGCGTGTGGAATTCCTACCCACTAAAAACACTAACCCTTTCTGCTCTGCACTACTGTACAGACCCTCCCCCGGCACCGTTTTACACATTACTTCAGGGGAGGGCTTGCTTCGCCTGAGCGGCACCTTCTCACTTCAGATCGGCCGTTGAGACCCGCAGGGGTCTTTTTTCCCGTGAACAGCTACGGCGCCGTGCGGACGGCTGATCTGCTGTTCTCCTCTTACCTTTTTTGGCGCAAGATCGCCTCCAGGTAGGAGGCGACTTTCGCCCATTGTTGAGGACCTTGGTGCATCAGCGTGACTATATTGTCAGGTGATATGCAGCCAAGGTCCCTCTTTAGTGCCCCCCTTCGACGGTCCACCTTCCGCATACGAAGAAGGTGTGGAACACGTCGTCCGGGAGGCCCTCACAATAGGCGCAGCCTGGCTCCGCGACTTTACCCATCTTATGTAGGTATGCGCGGAACAGGCCGTGCCCCGTCAAGAATTGGGTGAGGTAGTAATTTACCTCACCCTCTTTTCGGAACAGCCAGGTGTCCACTTGTGGGATCAGCCTGGCCGTCCATCTTCCTTTAGTGGAGGATTCCCACCGATGCTGCCAAGCCTGGATGGTATTGGCCCTGGCCGTTCGGTGGGCCTCCACTACCCCAAGAGCAGGCTTCTGCTGATGGACGAAGCGTCTCTCCAGTGCAAGAAGGTCGATGGGTATTACCCCAGCGACCACTAATATCGCGGGCTCGGAGACCGTGCGGTAAGAGCACGCGATCCGGAGTGCTGCTCTCCGTTGCACTGCGGCGAGACGCTTCCTGTGCACGTCTTTCCGCAGCGCATCGGCCCAGACCTCCGCTCCGTACAGCATGACGGCTTCGGCGGCACGCATAAGTAGACGCCTTTTACAAGGCCGGGGGCCGGCGGTATTGGCCATGAGCCTACTCAGCGAGGATGTTACTGCTGCCGCCTTTTCCGTCACTATGGTGAGGTGTTCCCTGAAGGTGAGCTTGTTATCAGGCGTCACCCCCAGGTACCTCACCGCACTCTTTGCCTGGACCGTCGCGTCTCCTACTTGAAAGGGGCACATGGTATTGATGTGCCTCTTCGTGAGTAGCACGACCTCCGTCTTCTTTGTGGCTAATTTAAGCCCGTGATCCTCTAGCCAGGAGAAAACGCGACGCATTATCCGGTTGAGTAGCAGCCTAGCGAGGTCAACGTCTCTGGCTACGATGACCACCGCTATGTCGTCAGCGTACCCAACCAGGAAGGTGCCCTCGGGCATTTCCATGCGCAGGATCCCGTCATAGAATACATTCCATATATTGGGACCCAGCATGGAGCCCTGAGCTGCCCCAGATGTTATTTCCTTCTTTATTGGTCCATCCTCAGTGTCGTAAGTTATCGAGCGGTCCCTCAGATAATCCCCAAGAATGCGTAAAAGATACGCGGGCATACGAAAGTCCCGCTCGAAAGCTTCCAGCGCCTTGTCCCACCTAACTGAGTTAAACGCGTTTTTAACGTCCAAGGTGGCCAGCAGACAAATAGGGTGAGAGTAATGGTTGCCCTGTTCCGTTGACCTGGCGGCATTTACCACCTCCTGGATTGCGTCTACGGTTGACTTATCTCGCCTGAAGCCATACTGCCGCGGAGCCAGATCTCCGAACGCACTTATGGCTGCCTTTCAGCAGCTCTGCTGGTAATCCATCCGGCCCCGGAGCTCTCTTATTACGCAAAGATTTTATTGCGATGGAGAGCTCCATGTTCGTAAACAGAGGAGTTTCGAACGGGCCGGATGTTGCTGGGCCATCCGGTCTCCTTGGGTGTTCGGGGAAAAGGGCACTTAGGATGTTCGTGATCGTTTGCGCATCTTTCGGCGCTGACGAACCGAAGGTCGCCAGCTTGCGTATAACGATCTTGTACCCTAATCCCCACGGATCGTGATCCATCTCTTCCCCCAGCTCTTTCCAGCATCGCTGCCGGCTGGACTTGATGGCCTTCTTTAGGGATTTCTTGGCCACCTTGTACTCTGCGGCCAAGGGGGCTGCGTCGAGATCGCGTTTTTTGACCCTCTGCATTCTGCGTCGCAACTGCAGGCACGTCTTACGAAGGTCCGCGATGTCGTTCGTCCACCAGTAAGCAGGTCGTCTTGACCCACGTGTTGATTTCCTGGGAACCGTCTCCGCGCAGGCCTTTTCGATGACCTTCATGGTGTAGTCGGTCACCATTTTTGCCCGCGCAGATAGCGGCAGCGATTCCGGGATCTCACGCAGTGTTCGCTGTCCGTGTTCTATCGCCGTGGCAAACGTCTCGTAGTTCATCTTGGCGATGTTCCACCTGGGGGGGCCGCGCTTGTGCGGAAACGGAGCCGGTCTGCTATCACGCACACGGAACGTGATATACATGTGATCGCTTCCTGTATAGTCCTCGATCACATGCCAGCTCTGGATTCGCCCGGCTAGGCGTTCGCTTGCCAGGGAGACGTCGTTAATGGTCTCCCTGTAGCCCGGTCGTCTGAAGGTCGACGTGGTACCTTTATTTAGTACCACGAGGTCTAGCCGACTGGCCATATCCATAACCAACTGGCCCCTACGATCCGACCGAGCTTCCCCCCACTCCGGGGCTTTAGCATTGAAGTCCCCGGCGATAATCAGCTCACCCTGCATCTCCCGTGTTGCACCCACCAGGCCCTCCAGCTTGGCCTGGAAGTCGCTGATGGTCTGGTTTGGAGTGAGGTATACGCTTATGTAGTGAGTTTGCTGATGCCTCACCCAAACAAAACCGCTACCGCCGCCATGGCCCGCAATGTGGATATTCTGCGGGTCACGGTTCCAGATGGCTGCGGTGCCCAGGTCATCGGCAAACCATCCTGGACCATCTCTGTTTCGATACTGTTCGCTGATTAGTACAATATCAGCGTTTTTCTCGAAACAGATCTGTTCCAGGAGGTCGTGAGCTGCCCTGCTCCTGTGCATATTACCCTGCAGAACTACCGCCATTTTTTCTTGGCATTTGCAAGTGCCTCTCGGAAGGCCCTACAGGCTCCTGATCCCGCCGTATGGTTGCGGGAATCAGGTTTATCCGCTTGTTCTGGACACAGGAAGCAACGTGGGGTGGCATTACATCCTGCGATCATGTGGCCTTCCGCCCCGCAGCGATTGCATCACTTGCTGCGGTCGGGCCCTTTGCAGTCCGGGCTAAGATGGCCGAAGCCCAGACATTTGTAGCAACGGGTAACCGTGGCTCTCCTGCGGATCCTGCAGTTGACCCAGCCTATCTTTATGCGGGCGGTGGCCAGTAGCTTTTCCGCAGCCGGTGTGTCCACCGTCACTATGGCCATCCGTTGTGCCCTCGCATTTGGCCTAGTCAAGGCAGACTGCAGGAACCCCTTGTAGTCCTGCAGGTCTCTTTTTAAGGCCTCCACTACTTCCTCACTGGACGTGCAACTGTCGAGGTCTCTGATCTCCAGGATGACTCTGGGGATCAGTTCCCTAACAACGGTGCAGTCGTTTCCAGTAGCTTCTCTGAGTGCTTCTGAGAAGGCAGTTCTTGTTACTGAATTGCCTTCTTTCAGCTCGAGGAGTACCTGACCTGCTCTTGTTTGCCGGATGGATCGGATCTCTACTCCACTCTCTTCCGGCTTGACAGCCTTACGTATGGTGGACAGAATGTCCGCATACGACTTACCGCCTGCCGGTTTGAGCACGATTGCATCCGGCTTTGTTACCTTTTTTTCCTTCTTCTTTGTCTTCTGCTTCCTCTGCTATTGTTGCGGCTGCTGTTTCTGTGGCTGCTGCTGCTGTTGTTTCGGCTGCTTCCGCCCTTTTCTACTTTTTACAGCAACCCAATCTTCCTTAGGGATATCCGCCTTTTTCTTCTTCACTTGCTTTTCCCCCGTATCCAGGCTAGGTGGGCTAGAGGCGCCTCGCTTCGTGCCGCCAAGTGGCTCAGGGCCAAGTGACCATGTTGGTGTCCCCATACTTTCTGCCAAGGACATCGTCCTTTGCCTCCTGGCTGGTGTGTAAGCCCTGGCTTGCTTAACAGCACGTAGTTCCGTTTTCACGGCGCTTTCGAGCTGCTCCAGTTGGTCCACCATAACTGGCAACCCCTTTTTAATATCGTTTTTGATATTAGGCTGAGCTTTTAGCGCCTGCACCATAACCTTGAGGAGCGCTCGCATTTCTGCGAGCACCTTCTCCACCGCAGTCTGGCATACACCTTCTTTCTCCTTAGTTTGTTGGTTGTGTTGGGTGTTTGAATTCATCATGCATAGAATATGTTGTTTAAGACGGTTCGCCCACTATGGGAGCCACACCTCGGTGTGGCTACTATCCCCGCCTATAAGGAACCCTAGTTATGGATGCCGAAGCAGAGAGGCGGTTTGTTGGATGGTCACTCCTATCGGCACCTAGTGACTCTACAAGAAAGGTTACGGGATAGGCCCGCGCCATAATGAAACAAAGGTTTAACGTCACCCCTACCGAGTGGGCGATGTCGGGTCCGTCCCAACACCTGACCCAAACCTCGGGCTAGACGGTGTGCGATTTGCCCTACGCAACTTCGGGTATAAGGAAATACTGACCAGCTAATCCTTCAGACCTGCGCCCAACAATGATTGCTTCAACCCCACCATTGGCTCCAGTCAGTGAGCACTAGAGCGGTCCTTCCACATTGAACATGCGTTTATCAATAATAATAATAATAAACGCAGAGGTTAGGTACTGACATCTCGTGCCACCCCGGTTAGGGAGTTTACTACTCTCCCTTTCGCTAGTCTAGCAGGAATATCCACAATCCGTCGGCCGCAGCCCATTCGCACAATGCTCATTCATTCTGCCATTCTCACGATTTCTTTGTTCGCGACCGCTTATTCATTATATTCACGGCTGACCAGACTATGCTGGCCGTTCCCCGATCCACAACCTGGGGACGCGCCCGGTAGCATAGAAAAATGCTCATCTATCGTTGGATAGAACCCGGGAATAATAATAATAATAATAATAATAATAATAATAATAATAATAATAATAATAATAATAATAATAATAATAATAATAATAATAATAATAATAATAATAATAATAATAATAATAATAAAATAATAATAATAATTTTTTTTTTTCCGAGGTACTAGGTATCTTCCGAGGCCCCCGTCCTTGCTTACAAAACATAGATTTTTGAACTTATCTGGAGGGTGGCTTAACCTACCAGGCGACCCCTAATTCCCTTCTCTACCTTAGATAAACGCCGAATAGTACATTATTCGGACGTCCAAGCAAAAGTGGCACACCTAGCGGGAAAATTAGAACTGCTCTAAGTTATACCTAGGCAGACAGCTTACAGCTCTCAGCTGACAGCGGTCGCACTAGTCAGCGGTAAACAAACACACCTTAACTCCATACAAAATAGATTATATTAATTTTAATTACGCATAAATGGATTCAAAAGCGAAAAAACGAATAATAATTAATCACTACAAAGATATATAGAATCATTTACAATGTATTGCATTTCATAAAAATAGAATTTGCAAATTTGATTTAAATATTTAATTAACCGTTAACATAAACGATAACAATTAATTACTCACTTATAGCCAGCGCAAAAATCATCGATTGGAACAGTATATGAAGGAATATCCACTAATATTATGTTACATTAATGATTTTGCTAATAAATTTCAAACCTACGTTTTGACATATACTTTTCTTCGCTTTAATTCACAATTTTTTTCCAATTCTCGTCATACGCTGTTCCAAACATAATTTCGAAGATTTTTCAATAACTTATGCAGCTTAGGAATCAAATTTATTTGAACAATAATATTTATTAAAAAACACATACCTCCCAAACGTTATGGGACTCCTTAGTTTTCTTAAGTATTGTAGCGTTGAAGAATAAAATCGAATGATTATCGATTTAGTTAATTTTCTTTTAGTAAAATGCTGGTTGGACATCAAAATCGAATACTATATGAACCCGACGAACAACAATGAAAGTGAAAAGAATTAAAAACCAAATTATCGATTTAGTTAATTTCCTTTTAGTAAAATGCTGGTTGGACATCAAAATCGAATACTATATGAACCCAACGAACAACAATGAAAATGAAAAGAATTAAAAACCAAATTATTGTTGTAGAATTAAAAACAAGCTTCTCATTTTACGTAAATAAAAAACAGAAACATAATGTTGGAGTAATTTGCAAATTACGGTCGGTTGCTCGTAACGGCAAGGAAACACATTCGTTAATTTGCCCATTTGTTGTAAATAATTAATTATTCATTAAGATAAGCGATAACAATTAATAACTCACCTAGCCAACGCCAAAATCATCGTGGAAATTCAATTGGAACAGTGTATGAAAGAATATCCGCTAATATTACGTTGCATTAATGATTTTGCTAATAATTTTCAAACCTACGTTTTGATATATACTTTTCTTCGCTTTAATTCACAATTTTTTTCCAATTCTCGTTATACGCTGTTCCAAACATAATTTCCAAGATTTTTCAATAACTTATGCAGCTTAGGCATCAAATTTATTTCAAGAATAATATTTATAAAAAAACGCATACCTCCCAAATGTTATGTGACGCCTTAGTTTTCTTAAGTATTGTAGCGTTGACGAATAAAGTCGAATGATTATCGATTTAGTTAATTTTCTTTTAGTAAAATGCTGGTTGGACATCAAAATCGAATACTATATGAACCCGACGAACAACAATGAAAGTGAAGAGAATTAAAAACCAAATTATCGATTTAGTTAATTTCCTCTTAGTAAAATGCTGGTTGGACATCAAAATCGAATACTATATGAACCCAACGAACAACAATGAAAATAAAAAGAATTAAAAACCAAATTTTTGTTGTAGAATTAAAAACAAGCTTCTCATGTTACGTAAATAAAAAACAGAAACATAATGTTGGAGTAATTTGCAAATTACGGTCGGTTGCTCGTAACGGCAAGGAAACACATTCGTTAATTTGCCGATTTGTTGTAAATAATTAATTATTCATTAAGATAAGCGATAACAATTAATAACTCACCTAGCCAACGCCAAAATCATCGTGGAAATTCAATTGGAACAGTGTATGAAAGAATATCCGCTAATATTACGTTGCATTAATGATTTTGCTAATAAATTTCAAACCTACGTTTTGATATATACTTTTCTTCGCTTTAATTCACAATTTTTTTCTAATTATTGTCATACGCTATTCCAAACATAATTTCCAAGATTTTTCAGTAACCATATGCAGCTTAGGGATCAAATTTATTTCAAGAATAATATTTATAAAAAAACGCATACCTCCCAAATGTTATGTGACGCCTTAGTTTTCTTAAGTATTGTAGCGTTGAAGAATAAAATCGAATGATTATCGATTTAGTTAATTTTCTTTTAGTAAAATGCTGGATGTACATCAAAATCGAATACTATATGAACCCCACAATCAGTAATTAACAATAAAAACAATCAGCAACAAAATGTTTTTTTTACAATCAAATAAGCTTCTTATTTTACGTCAATAAAAAACAGAAACATAATGTTGGAGTAATTTGCAAATTAGGGTCGGTTGCTCGTAACGGCAAGGAAACACCTTCGTGAATTTGCCAATTTTTTTAAAATAATTAATTAATCATTAACAAATACGATATCAAGTTATTTCTCACCTAGCCAGCGCATAAATCATCGTTTATGATGAAATGTCCGCCTTTAGACATTTACTTTTTTTTCACTTAAATACACATTATCTTTCGAATTCTATCCATACGCTATTCATATCGTAATTTCCATGAATTTTCAATAAACATATGCAGGTTAGGGTCAAATATATTTGAAGAATAAAATTTATAGGAAAAATGCATACCTCACAAATGTTATGAGATGCATTAGATTTCATAAATTTAATCTTGTCGCGTTGCAGAGAAAAATCGTTAAAATTATCTTATTGGTTGAATTTTTTTTAATAAACTGCTAAGTTGCCATCAAAATCCAATAATGTATGAACTCCACAAGCAGTAATTAACAAAAGAACAATTAGCAAACAAATTTTTGGTTTACAATCAAATAGCAAGCTTCTCATGTTATGTAATTGAAAAATATAAAATGTAAAGTTAAAACAATCTGAAAATGACGGTCGTTTGCTCGTATGGGCAAGGAAATACCCTGGTGAATTTGCAAATTTGTTGTAAATATTTAATTAATCGTTAACATAAACGATAACAATTAATTACTCACTTATAGCCAGCGCAAAAATCATCAATTGGAACAGTGTATGAAGGAATATCCACTAATATTATGTTACATTAATGATTTTGCTAATAAATTTCAAACCTACGTTTTGACATATACTTTTCTTCGCTTTAATTCACAATTTTTTTCCAATTCTCGTCATATGCTGTTCCAAACATAATTTCCAAGATTTTTCAATAACTTATGCAGCTTAGGCATCAAATTTATTTCAAGAATAATATTTATAAAAAAACACATACCTCCGAAATGTTAGGTGACGCCTTAGTTTTCTTAAGTTTTGTATCGTTGAAGAATAAAATCGAATGATTATCGATTTAGTTAATTTTCTTTTAGTAAAATGCTGGGTGGACATCAAAATCTAATACTATATGAACCCCCCAAGTAGTAATTAGCAATAAAAACAATCAGCATCAAAATTTTTGTTTTACAATCAAATAACAATCTTCTTATTTTATGTAATTGAAAAATAAAAATTTGAGGTTAAAACAATCTTCAAATGACGGTCGTTTACTAGTATAGACAAGAAAACGACACCTTCACGAATTAGCCAATTTGTTGTAAATAATTAAATAATCATTAACATAAATTATAGCGAGTAATTTCTGTCCTAGCCAGCGCATAAATCATCATTTGGAACAGTGTATGATGAAATATGCGCGTTTTGAAATATAATGTCTTTCGCTTAAATTCACAATTTTTTTTCTAATATTCACCATATGCTATTCCAAACGTAATTTCCAACAATTTTCAGTAACCATATGCAGCTTAGGCATCAAATACATTTGATGAATAAAATTTATAGGAAAAATGCATACCTTTAAAAATATTACTTATGTCGACTGCAATTTAATATCAACTGATAAGAATTTTTCCATCGGTCTTACAGTCTTACAAATTAAATTAAAATAATTAATATTTATGGCAGTCAGATTGCCCTTGTTTATAATCACCCCCGCAGAATCTGAAATAAAAACTTAATTAAAACCTGGAAAAAACTTTTTTAGCAAAGGACGATCTGACTGCCCACCACCACCACATTGTCCGACGTTTCGAGCCTGCTCCGGCTCCTCCTCAGGGACTCAGAAACGTCGGACAATGTGGTGGTGGTGGGCAGTCAGATCGTCCTTTGCTAACAAAGTTTTTTCCAGGTTTTAATTAAGTTTTTATTTCAGATTCTGCGGGGGTGATTATAAACAAGGGCAATCTGACTGCCATAAATATTAATTATTTTAATTTAATTTGTAAGACTGTAAGACCGATGGAAAAATTCTTATCAGTTGATAAAATGCATACCTCACAACTGTTATGAGATTCCTTAGTTTTCTTAAATATTGTCGCGTTACAGAGAAAAAACGTTAAAATTATCGTATTCGTTCAATTTTTTTTAATAAAATGCTAGGCTGACATCAAAATCGAATACTATATGAACCCGACGAACAACAATGAAAATCAAAAGAATTAAAAACCAAATTTTTGTTGTAGAATTAAAAACAAGCTTCTCATTTTACATAAATAAAAAACAGAAACATAATGATGGAGTAATTTGCAAATTACGGTCGGTTGCTCGTAACGGCAAGGAAACACCTTCGTGAATTTGCCAATTTATTGAAAATAATTAATCATTACGATCTCAAAGCAAACACAACCTGTTTCTAATGATCTATTTCGAAATGTCTATATTATACCCTTATTAAAATAATTGTGCAAAACCAAATATTTGTTACTAGGGAACTGTGAATATTTTTGCAAAATTAAATATTGAAGTAAAGAACACTCTGTTATGACGAACTACATAAGATCGCGAAAAGTAGGTAGATCGGTACCTTTATGTATTCTATATCCAAATTAAGTTCAGATAAATATTGATGGTGTTAGAGGATTAGAAGGAGTCTTCGACATATATGCACGTTTAGAAATACATTGACCAACTCTATTTTCCAACTTTGGCAAGAACAAGGTAATCCTCTGTATTTCTATGGAAACGCTCAAAAAAAAGGAATAATTATGCAAAACAAAATATTTATTTCTTGGAAACTGTGAATATTTCTGAAAAATTAAATATTGAAGTAAAGAACTCTATTAAGCCGGAATACAAGATGGTCGCGAGAAGTAGGTCAATCGGTACATTTTTTTATTACTGTAATATCTAACAGATCTAAATCATACTGTAGCCAAATTGAGTTAAAATAAAAATCAATGCTTTTACAGTATTAGCAGAAGTCTTCAACATATCAAAAGTTTTAGCAAAAAAATTTCAATAATCTGTTTTCAAAATCTGGCAAGAACTAGATAATCCTCTGCATTTCTATGGAAACGCTTAGAAAACTATGAATAATTGTTTAAAACCAAATATTTATTCCTAGGAAACTGTGATATTTCTGAAAAATTAAATATTGAATTAAAGAACTCTATTAAGCCGGAATACAAGATGGTCGCGAGAAGTAGGTCAATCCGTACATTTTTTATTACTGTACAATCTAACAGATCTAAATCGTACTGTATCCAAATTGAACAATTTCTCAATAAGTCAATTCCCGAGCGGAAAGAGTTTCTTAAATATTCTAATCTTTCTTTTAATTATTTTGGGAAGCACCATATAAAAAATTGTACTTCCACGTATCGGTGCTTTCTTTGCAAAGCTAAGCATCACACTTTGGTGCACACTGACAGCAATCAAGTAATCAGTCCATCGCAGACTGATCAGATTGACACAGTGTCCAGCTCATCTAGCCCAAACTGTGGCAATATCGCCATTTCAGAAGACGATCAATCTGCTTCTCAAGCAGTCTCCCTTAATAGTGGAGTAAGTACTAAATGTACAGGAGTACTTTTGGCTACCGCTAGGGTTAACGATCTTGGTCTTAACGGAACCAAAATTCAAGTTCGTGCGCTGATCGATGCTGGATCTCAAATCTCACTTGTTACACAAGCTTTGGGTAACTTACTTTCTCTAAATTGTAGACCAGTCACACGCCCTTTCAAGGTATAGGTGAAAAGACAGCTGCCACCTCTTCTAAGGTAGCTTGTCTTAATATACAACCTCATTTCAATTCAACTTATTCGTTGGAAGTTGATACTATTGTCTTGCCAAATTTATCTTGTTATAAGGCTGCCATCGTAGGTGGTATTTCTAACTTCGAATACTTAAGAGTGCTACAGCTAGCAGACCCCATGTATCTCGAAGCGTCACGCATCGATCTTCTTCTCGGTGCTAGCGTCTACGTGCAAATCAATGAAAGCCAAATAGATAAGGGCCAAAGTCTTCAACCGATTGCACTTAGCTCCAAGCTCGGATGGCTCTTGACAGATAATTTCTCTTCGTCACCCTCAGAAATAGGGCTAGAATCATTATCTCTTCATTGTTCGAACAGCTGCGAGAATGAAGCCAAACTTTTGGAGTTCGTATAAGAGTTTTGGAGTCTTGGGTCAAAAAATCTTACTCGCCTGACGCACAAGCATGCGAGGATTTTTATCAAAAAACTACTCGTCAAGATGAAACAGGGCAATATATAGTAAGTCTACCCTGGAGAACTCGAGACCAGCTGAGTTCTGCTCATCTCGAGAATTCTTATTTTGCCGCATTACGCGCCCTCAATCGTCTCGAAGCAAACTTCGCTAAGGACGAAAAATTGAAATTAGCCTATACTGAATTCATAAAAGAATACATTGATTTAAGTCATATGTCCCTCTCTCGAATTTAGATTCAAAATCTAACCCCCAAGCTTTCTTACAACATCATGGTGTGTGGAAAAAAACTAGTACGACAACCAAGTTACGTACTGTGTTTAATGGTTCGAGTAAATCTAAAACAGGAGTTTCGGTCAATGATCTTCTTCACATTGGACCTAACCTTCTTCGAAATCCCGTCGCTTTGATCTGTGCCTGGCATAGGTACAAGATCACTCTTTCAGCTGACGTGGAGAAAATGTTCAGACAAATTGGTGTCGAACAATTTGATCAACCCCTATTAGTCGATTTTGTGGCGTTTTGACAAGAGTGAACCCATTCAAACTTATCGCCTGACTACCGTGACGTATGGATTGGCATGCTCGCCATTTCTAGCTATACACACACTCTTGAAACTTGCCGACGACTATGGCAAAACGTACCCGATCGCAGCTGAAGCTGTTCGATGCGAAATGTACTCAGATTATGTACTTTCTTGGTGGTGTACATTTCTTAGAAGAAGCTTTGCTTAAACAGGATGGGTTAATTCAACTCTTTAAACAAGGTCAGCTCAATCTTCGTAAGTAGACTTCAAATAACGCTGAAGTACTCTCGTGTTTACCCTCAAGTATGTTAGCTGCAGATTCCATTACTTTATTTGCATCAGAAACATCTGTACCAATTTTAGGTATAGATTGGCAACCTAATACAGATTTACGAAACGTTCTGTCCTTTCAAGAATAGCGAGGCTGTTTGACCCTATGGGGTGGTTGGCCCCTATAGTGATTACCGCTAAGATCATCATGCAATCTTTGTGGCTTCTAAATGTTAGTTGGGATGAAGAGCTTCCTCTCGATGTTTCCAATCGTTGGCAAACATGGTTGCAAGATCTTCATTTTATTAGTCACGTCAAGATCCCTCGTTGGAGTGGATACACCCCACATTGCGAACTTATTGAAGTTGATGGATTCGCAGATGCATCCAAATTTGCATATGGTGCAGTCATATATCTGCGCTTAATTCAAAACCAAAGTGTTCTAGTCTCACTTCAAGTGGCAAAAATGAGAGAACTTTGCGCTGCGCTGTTACTTGCACGACTGACTCACAATTTCATCGAGTCATTCCCCTTAAAGGTTGAGAGTATTCATCTATCGTCAGACTCTGCGGATATGCTCTTTTGGCTCAAAGACCACCCATCTAGATGGGGCGTGTTTGTAGCTAACAGGTGCTCAGAGATTCACACTCTGCTACCCGATGCTTTTTGGCATCACGTGCGATCTAGCGATAACCCCGCTGTCGTATATCACGACGTATCGAGCCCTCAAAATTAGCCTCCCATAATCTATGGTGGAAAGGTCCCGCCTGGCTTGCTGATAGCCATGAACCGTGGATGAGGTCTCATGATGAGCTCAACTTCACCGCAACAAGTCTGAATCTTCATCCTAGTCATACTCTAGTCACTAGCAAGGTCACACCAAATTCTGTTGAGAATACTCCAGAAATTTGGAGTCATATTAATAAATATTTGTCTTTGAATAAATTGTTATGGATATCTTCGTACTGCTTCAGATTCATTCATAGAATCGGCTCGAAATTAGAGCGTAAGCCGACTTCAAATTCAGTGGTTAGTTTTCTTACTGTCCTTCAATCCTTACTATGCCATCCCACTCCTACTTCTGAGGAGGTCAGTGCTAGTGAGATTGAGAACACTATACTTTGTCTGAGTTATTTAGTTCAAAATGCTTTTTTTAAGCCAGAACCACAACAAGTAGCTAAAACCGGAAAACTTTCGTCGAAAAGTGCTCTCTTACCGTTAAACCCCGTGATACAAAATCATTTGCACAGGGTGGGCGGTCGACTTTCTCACTCTCTTCTCGAAGAAGATGCTAAGCATCCTCTTATTTTACCTGCTGATTGTCATTTTAATACATTAATAATTAGGGATGCTCATTATCGTACTCTTCATAGTGGTGTTCAATTACACTTGCTACTCTTCGACGTCAGTATTGGATAGTGAGAGGACGATCAGCAGTTAAGAAGGTCATCAGAGCATGCATTACTTGCACACGTCACACCGCTTGAGTTCCCACTCAATTAATGGGTGAATTGCCCAAGGCCCGAGTGCGCCCCTCTTCACCGTTTGAACGTGCTGGTGTTGATTAGCCGGTCCTATCAACGTTCGTCTTACTAAAACTAGTGGTAAAGGTACAATGAAAGGATATATCGCAATTTTCATCTGCATGGCTCCTATAGCCATACACATTGAGTTAGTTGAGGACTACTCAAGTGAAGCTTTCATCGCTGCTTTTCATCGATTTACCGCACGTAGAGAACATTGCAAGGAACTATATTCAGATCAGGGAACTAATTTCGTAGGTGCAGACGCGCAGTTAACAAGTTGTTAAGTCCCAAGAAAGAACTTTGTGGATTTTCAATCCTCCCAGTGCACCTCACTTTGGTGGCCTATGGGAAGCCGCAGTTAAATCTGCCAACCATCGCTTGCGTCGCATCGTTGGAGACCAAGTCCTCACCTTCTCAGAACTTGCTACTCTACTCTGTCAAATAGAAGCGTGCCTAAACTCGAGACCTTCAACTGCTCTCACTGAAGATCTATCTGACCTTAATTTCCTGTTAACCTCGCATTTTCTTATACAACGTCCATCATTTTTAGTGCCTGAAGAAGACCTCTCGGATGCCAATGTCCCACCAGGAAGGCGTTGGCTATTGATTAGTCAACTGACTCAACATTTTTGGGCCAGGTGGTCATCCGAATATTTAACGTCGTTGCAGTCCCGCATGAAGTGGAGACAGCCTCATCCTCCAGTCGCCGTAGGTGACCTAGTGCCCATTCAGAATGAGTTCACGCCTCCAGCCAAATGGCCCTTTGCTCGAGTCACCGCCATCCATCCAGGGAGCGATGGCATCACCCGCGTGGTCGACCTTCGCACGGTCACCACTACGCTACGTCGCCCCATCACCAAGGTCGTACGCCTCCTAGTCAAGGATTGAGGTCCATTCGCCAGTCTGGCGAAGGTGGGCGGAATGTTCGGAATCACCTTCTAAATTAAACGCCGTAAGCGTCTCTCTCCCAAAAGGCGGTCAATGACGCACGCGTGAGCGCGGCCAGTCAGCTCTCTCCGCGCAACAGTGTTGCCGTCCCCTCCTACTATCAAGACGACGGCCGACGGCGCCCTGCTGCGCCGACCGGCAGACAGGGTTACCAGATGGCGATATTCTATCCTTTTTAATCACGTGTAATTGACGTCACATTATTTAAGTGTAAGTGAGACAAAAAGTCGCCATCTGGCAACCCTGCCGGCAGAGCAGTTCAGCTCGCGACAGCCTAGGGACAGCAACGAGCGACAACAGTAGAGACTGCACAACGGCAACCTCAATAAATCTCAATTCTCTCGACACGAAACGACTTTCTTTAATTGAACCTCTAGTCCACGATCCATCCACATTCAACAAAAAACAAACTTCTCTGATAGATTAGATTAACTGAGCACTTGTATTCGTTGAAATTTTCATAATAACACATCATTTTCATTTTTTTTAGTATTACAATGTTCATTTGAATTAATCTTTTAATTGGTTCTTGAGTAAATATGTACAAACTGCACAGCACTAATATCGACTAAATTCCTTGAAGATGACAAATGCTTTTTAAATCAAGGCTCAGACCAATCTTTCATAACATTATCATCAATTACATTGCAATATATTTATGTTCACGAACCACTCACCAATATTTTCTTCTATGCAAAAGCTTATTATAAAGTTTATGAACTTCATAACAGATAATTATTTATTAATACACACTTGAGCTACTCTTAAAATATTTGAAACTGATTTTAAGTAGAAGATTTAAAATTTGATTTTATTTATTTTTTTTTATTTTCTTTTATTATGTATTTAAATTGATAATTATAAACACTGATTTGATTTCATGTAACATATCATACGGGTACTTAATTTTATTCAACCCAAAATACTGATTAGATGTCACTTTTTGACAATACAATAATACACTCGTATCGAAAAGATTACTATTTTAATTGTTGATTATAAACACTGTGTAATTACACTACTTATTTAAATTTTTATTTATAAATACTAATTTGATTTCATGCAACGCATCATACCGGTACATTATTTTATTTAACATAAAACACTGATTAGGTATCACATTTTGATAATACAATAATACACTTGTACCAGGAAGATCACTACGTTCTTTCTTTGAGTTTGTTATCAGTGAGTTTCCAATCCATTAAGAAAAGCACACATTATTCCATAGGTCATTAAAAAACATCACCAGCTGTAATATAATTTTTAACTAGATAGATAATCTATTAAAATCACAATTTTCTTTTTTTTATTATGAAGAACTATCTTCAAAAAATAATACTTTTTTGTACTTTGCGATACCGTTGAAAATATCTTGGTTTTCGTTTTCTATCAGCTGATAACATTTTGGGAATCTATTAGAATACCTTATACACATTGGAGAATCAAATCAGGATATTTCTACATTATTTTCTTGTAGATGACGCATGTAGATTTCCATTTCTAGCTAATAATTTCATGGTCATGAGAAATTAGAGTATTATCAATATTTTCTTTTAATTTTTCACTATTGTCAATATGAGAGATCGGAGTTTTTAGGTTATTTTGTAAAAATTTTGCAAAGAATTTTCATATAGCATAAGACGCCGAATTTTGAGTAGAAATGATGGTTCGAACAGAAAAGCCCGCTTTATGTATTTGTATCAAACCATCAGCTTTGGAAATATTAAATTATTGCAATACTGGCTCTAATTTTTTTCCATTAGCAGTAAAATCAATTTTATTCAAACATTTTGTTAATTCATTAGTTTTCCTTTGTAAAGTAGATAGAGTATTTGATTTAATTTTTTCATAATATTTATTGTCACAAAATAGGGATTCTAACTTTACATTATAAGATGATTATTTGATAATCTCTGCGGCATCACCTTTATGCGCTCTCGTTACCAAAATATCCAGATTTCGTGTCACAAATTCTTTAGTTTTAGTTTAATCCATTTTAAATTATTTTTCTACGTGTGAATATTAAATCGATAAATTTTTATTATAGAATTTTTTAATAACATTAAGGAAAGTTTCTCTTATTTTCGGGATCCTAATTTTTCAAGATAATTTTTGACGAAAGTTTCAAAATTCTTCACATAATTTATTGCCAGTCTATCATCGAATCTACTATTGAAATTAAACTGTTCACCTAGCTTTAATATGTCATTGACATATCTTGGGAGTTCAATATCTTATCTGATATTGTTATTAAGGATCTTGAATTACACTGCATGAATAAATTGCAACCTAAGCCTTTATTTTATTTTCGTTATGGCGACGACATTGTATTATGCATACATAAAAACGACATAGAACACACTTTGAATGTTTTTAATTCCTACGATAAAAACTTGCGATTTACAGTCGAACGATCTCAAAATAACAGTATTAGTTTTCTAGATGTTAAAATAATTATTAATAATGATAGACACATTATAACTAATTGGTATAGCTAGAAAACTGACTTTCTCTGGCAGAAACCTCAACTTTAATTGTCACCATCGGTTGATCAATAAAATTGCGATAATTTATTGTCTTATCGATCGTGCAATAAAATTGTCACACAAATCCTTTCATAAACAAAATATTTTCTTCAGTAAAGATGTTTTAATGTACAATAACTATCCACCGGATTTACTTTATTTCTGTATAAAAAAAAGATTAAAAAACATTTACTCTACATCTGATTCTTCACATAATAATATAAACCATAAAAAGTCATTTATATATTTGCCTTTTGTTAAAGAATTAGAAGGTTTCACTAAAAATTTTTTCAAACGACTTAATACAAATGTTGTGTTAAGCATGAACAACAATCTGAATAATAGTATTTTTTTTATTTTTATATTTTTATTTATTTATTTATATTGTTGATTATAAACACTAATTTGATTTCGTGTAACATATCATACAGGTACTTTATTTTATTCAAAACAAAATGCTGATTAGATATCACTTTTTGACAATACAATAATACACTCTAAATAAGTAAAATAAGCTAAATAATTAATATTTTTTAATATTCATTCTCATGTAAGTTAATTTTCTGAATATAATAATAAAATCTTACCAATTATTTTAGATCTATTTTCTATTTTCTGTAGGTCATGTGGACGAATGGTAAAATGTGTGTTTTACTTGTAAATAAAAAATGAGATATGAAATACCAAAAGTTGTTATATACAAAGTTATTCTCATATAATTGATGACAAGTAGCTAATCATTTTGTTTATAGAATTAATTTTCAACACATTGCAGATTGAATAACTCTAATTATAACACCTAATCTAGAACAAAAAAATAATATAATTTTATAGTTGTATAAACAGATTTTTTTATTGTCATTACGCTGTTTTACCGCTTACCTTATAAGTTTACATTTTTCTCCTCATCATTTGTTAGATGTTAGATCAGCTGCTATATTGTAATATATATATAAAGTATCTCCAAAATGACTCCAAAAAAAGTTTGTATAATATCTGAAAAAATAAAAAATCACACAAAGTATCAATTTTTAAAACATGATTTTAACCATTCAACATTTAGCCATTGAATAAGTACTTATCTAATAAAAGTTATTTTCCCTGTTGATTGATACACACGTATAGATAATTCTTCACATCATTATTTGACTTCTTGAGATCTTTGAAATATATTATTAACTAACTCACGATATGATAACATTTGTATATAAAAATACTGACATGTTATATGTAACATGTAAGATTAGGCGTCGACCAGATACGGGTTAGAGGGTGTGTATATATATTGCATATATATATATATATATATATATATATATATATATATATATATATATATATATATATATATATATATATATATATATATATATATATATATATATATATAAATATGAAATTCTGGAAGTTTGAGGATTATATTCAGCACCCGCTTGGAAGTTTGAGGGGTTATGGGAAGTTTGAGGAGCCTCCTCAAACTTCCAATCTATATATTCAGCATCCGAGGGGAAGTTTGAGGGGTTTTCTAGAGTCTATTTGTCTAGAGTCGGTAACCTGAGGGTTATTATTTCTTTAGCCACTCTGACCGACCGGGGTTGACCTGCTCAAACTTACTAGCCTAATATATATATATATATATATATATATATATATATATATATATATATATATATATATATATATATATATATATATATATATATATATATATATATATATATATATATATATATATATATATATATATATATATATATATATATATATATATATATATATATATATATATATATATATATATATATATATGAGGAACAGCGAAATACAGAAGGAACAAGATGTATACATAGATATAGGCCCTTCACACAGCTCTGAGTTACAGATACAGTGAGACGCAGATACAAACAATAACATGGGTTACTATATCTATATATATGAGGAACAGACGGATACATGGGTTACAAATCTCTTGTTCCTTTGTATCTGACTTGTAACTAATATATATAGATATAGAAACCCATGTTATTGTTTGTATCTGTGTCTCTCTGTATCTGTAACTCAGAGCTGTGTGAAGGGCCATAGAAACCCATGTAATTCTTGTTCTTTTTGTCTGTTCCTTTTTTAAGTGTCTGAGCCCTTAATATGGATTAGTATATCTATATATATGTGAGGAACATCTCCTAGAGGCCTCGACATGAGAAAAGGAACAAAGAGATGCAAAGACACAGATACACGAATAACGTGGGTTACTATATCTATATATATGAGGAACAGTGAGGAACAAGTCATTTGTGTCTCAAGGGCGCTACAGGCAAAAAGAAAAAGTAAAAGAACAGGAACATATATAAGAATAACAAGGATAAGTATAACTATATATATGAGGAACGAGAATAGGTAAAAGGAATACCTCGTACTATTCCTGTAACGGTTCCTGTTCTTTATATATATAGATATACATATCCATGTTATTTTTATATGTGTTCCTGTTCTTATGCTTTTTCCTTTTGCGTGTAGCGCCCTTCACTGTTCCTCGTATATATAGATATAGTAGCCCATGTTATTTGTGTATCTGTGCTTTGTATCTCTTTGTTCCTTTTCTCATGTCGAGGCCTTAGCTGTTCCTGTTCCTCATATATATAGATATACTTAACCCATGTTAAAATCTTGTATCTGTAATTTTTTCTTTTTGCCTGTGGGGGCCTTAAGAATTGGCTTTATTTGAGATAAGCAATCAAAAGTTTTTGCAGATAGCGCTGATGGTTATTAACATTATGTAAATATTTGAATTCAAATTTATTTTGTATAATTAGATTAAGTTTTACACAAAATGGTTCTCAATAAGTCGGCAAAGTCTTTATCATATATCGAATTATCAGTTATTGATGATTTAGCTAAACATTTTATAATTGAGCCATTTCTCAGTTTTCGAATTAAGAAAATAACCCTTTGTGATGATTATTTTATGGATTGTCAAAGTACTCATTTGTTGCAAGTTGGAAGAAAACTTAGAACCTACAGTAATTATGATGCGGCTTTGAAAGAGCTTCAAAAGTGTATTGTTCTTGAAAAACTACCAATTGATTTGCAATTTTATTTTGAACACTTAAAAAAACAGCTATCCATGTATTTAGATCTAATTGATCCAACCTCTAGTGTTATTCTTGAAGAAACCAATAGATACACGTCTGAAAGAAAACAACTGAAGGTGATGGCTAGAAAAAATTTAAAAAAAAATGAGAAAATACAATGTTTGGAAGGAATATTAGCAAAATTGACTGTAGAAAACGAATCATCCTTAAAAGCAGAGGGAAATGACTTTTCAATCATTCGTAGCAACAAATCACAATCTATTCTGCTGCTACTGGGACCTATTGCTTTTGTTAATCATGATTGTGATTCTAATAGCGTTTACTCTGTTAATGAAAAGAATAAAATATTGATTGTGCCAAAGCGGCCAATAAAACAAGGAGAAGAAATAACTTGTTTCTATGCGGAAAATTATTTTAGATGCAAGAATGAGGATTGTGAATGTTATACCTGTCAAAAGCAAGGAACTGTTGCTTTTACTCACAAGAAAAATATTATTATCCCTGAATGTAGGAAGAATGTATTAGATTATTCACCATCAATAAATATAGAACCAACAAACCCAGAAGTACCAGAGGTATGTGTTTAATATTTTAATTAACACATTTTATAATGTATTTTCTCTTGCAATTTTATCGAATAATCTCACTCATTACTTAAGGATATGTTGGAGCAAATTACAGATTCCTATATCCAATTTCAGATTATTTTGCTTCACTTTTTAGTTTTCTAAAAATTTTGCAATAATTTAATGTTATTTATAATAAGTTGATAAAAAATGCACGATATGATGATAACTATGTACTTCTATATAGACTCCAATATCTTCTTTAAGTCTATTCATTTTACTGGGAAGATGAGTAATAATTTGTTTCGAAACTGATATACTAAAAAAACATTGAGTAAAAATCATATTGACTATTTATGAATACACACTGAATTTCATGCATGTAGTAAAATTAATGCAATATTATGAATAAAGTTTTAATCAACTTAGGAAAATGTCTTAGAAAAATGCTTCAAAAAAATGAATTTATCCGATTTAAAAAAATTTAAGATGTTTAATGGAACGTAATAAACAAATTATTCGTTCTTTTCACTCTTACAAATTTGAAACAATTTTTAATCTTTATTTACTTCATAATTTTTCTTTGCAGGTTCAGTCATCACAGGGATTAGATTTTATGAATAGTTATGATTTCATTCAAAATGTAAATAATTTTAAAAAGCTTGTCGAAGAACTAAAGGATTATAATACAAAATTTGATCCAAAATCTCAACGAAATGTTTCATGTTTCATAAACAAAGGATTAAAATTAAATAATGAAATGTATTCAAAGTTTATATCTTTTATCAGAAAATCTAATATGATACATGAGTTAGTCACAAATGAATGGAATCCATCAGATGATCAAATAGACAGAAGTGTTAATTCTGTTTATCAGAATAATCATCCTTCTAGTTATAGGGCTGTTTTAAACTTTATACACGAATTCGCGGAAGTTATTGAAAAAGACGTAAATGGTATGTAATGGTTCTCATAATAAATTTATTATTACTCACTATGAATAGCTACGTTGTAGTCTGATCTTATATAAAAAAAATATGATTTTGTTTATAAAACGATGTCTAATTTGGAACGCTTCGTTATTTTTTTCATAAAACTTTTTCACCAGGGTTTGTCTGTTTTTTTTTTATTTTATTTTATTTATAAATATTTTATTTAATTTGTAGTTTTTACATTTGTATCTATGCTTAAGTGTAAATAAACTTATTTAAGTGTTATTTTATGATTAATTACATGGCTCTAATTGAACAACTCGCAACTATTTTTGATGGATCTGAAGTTTGCAACGTTGTAGTGCAACGAAATAAAATATTTGATATTACTTTAAGTTTATAATAATTAATATTAATTTTGGGTGTAGATTTATTGTTTTGTAGTATCAAATAACTTTATAATAAAGATTTAGATAAAATTTCCATTGCTTAATAACTTTAATTGTAAAAAATTATTTCGTTGCACTCCAACGATGCAAACTTCAGACCCATTATTTTTGTGTGCATGTTTTTTTATTTTTCATTAAAAATGTTTTTTTATTTTTATACAAAAGTATTTCATTGTTGAGTTTGTTATATGTTTTCATGTAATTGGACACATTAATCGAAAAATAATTTGCATTGCTTGTGTTTGTCTTTGTAAAAAAAAATATATTAAAAAAACAAAGTTTCATTTTTATTTTGTATTTTGTGCTTAATTCTAAATTATTCTAATTTTTATACGTTATTTACATTTAGAGTTATTCTAATTGTCTTAAACTATTTTTGTACTGAGGTGTCAGTCATTTTTTTTGTGTTATAGTTGAAGTGTGATGTCACTTTTATTAGTGTTCTCTTCTATATGTTTTTCTTTGTTGTGTTTTTTTCTTCTTTGATTTTTTCTTAATCTCTTCAATGTATCTGGCATCTGTTTTTAGCCACCAGTATTTTTTTTCTTAGTCAATGTGTGTCATTTTTGTTTATTTCCGGTGGAATATGTCTATGTGGTGGGGCAGGCGAGTGGCTCTGCTCAGAGACATGCTGCCCAGCACTCAGCTTTACAGCCATTGTGCTGTTCACCAAGGTGTATTATATACATTTTTATTAACGCATTGCTCAAACCAATCAAATCACGAATAAAATGATAGCCTGAATCTGCTGAATTATAATTTACACTTTTTTAACATCAAAACTGAAACTAGTATGAATTAAAAACAAATTTTCTTCTATAATAATAATTGCTAAAATTAAAAAGCCTAATGTTTCATTTATAGTATTATATAATTAAATCTAACAGGTGGATAAAAAACCACGATTTTGAGGATATTCAAGAGAAAATTATAGTTTAAAATACTTTTTCATTTAATCTTTTGTCATTTTTATGTCAGATGTAAAGTACTTTAATTTAGAGTATAGTTCCGAAATAACCTACTTTGTTCGGGATTGTAGTACCCGAAGTGTCCGCCAGATGGCAAGCGCCAAGCGCAACCTTCAATGAAAAAACATCACCCGCGGGCTTAAGTAGAGACCTACTCCTCGCACTCAATCTTATCATATTACGCATACTACTTTGCCTATACTTACATTGCCTATTTTTGGTGTCTTACTTGCGAGTAAGACATATTATTGCCTATTTTCACGAACGCGCTTCGTGTACACATTTCCTTTGCTACCACCAGAGCCGGATTAAGAAGTGTCGAGCCCATAGGCTGTAACATGGTGGGGGCTCTACTTAAGGCCAGGAAAATTAAAAAAAATCTTATTAAATGTTTTAAAAGATTAAAAATTTTAATTATTATTTATTAACTCTCATTATATATCTCAATATAATATATTTCTAACTTTAATATAACAATTTTGTAAAACAAAAGAAAATTGGCACGGTTGTTTGTAAATCAAAAAAATTTTTTTCTTGCTTTCTTATCAGCAAAATCGTCAAGAATTTTTGAAATATTTACTTGCCTTAATAAATCAAATTCAGTACTCAAAATAGTACGATCTATCAAGTTTTCTTGGGTCATAGAAGTAGTTAGACTATCTTTTATCAATTTTAATTTGGAGAAGGATCGTTCTCCACTACAATTTGTAGTTATAATTCAGAAATATATTCTGAAAAGTGTCTCTACATTTGGAAAGTTATCTTTCACGTTTTCTTCTATTAAAAGTTTAAACATAAATAGTTCTAACGTTGTGTCTTCGCTCTTTTCTTTCATAAATTCGTGACAAAATTCCTTGTAATGAATAAGCTCAATGCCAAGATAGTCATCTAAATCATTTTTATAAATATTGCATTAATCCTTAGCACGTTGCATAATTTCATCAGAGTCGAGATCAGGGAGTTCTTTTAAAAAACCAAATAAACCATATATTTCAGAGTAAGCAGATTTTCTTTTTGTTAATGACGCAATAAATTGATCTATAACTGGTAGAAAACTTTGCACTCGGAACGTTTCTGAAGCAGTAAATTCAACGTTTGCACTTCCGGCGCAGTTTAAATCATTTAAACGTACATTACGCGTATGCTTCCGTTGACGTTGAACTGCATATTCGTTTGTTTCGCATAGTAGAGCCCTTGACGTTCGTACTCTGAATATGCTTCCCTTTTACTTTGAATAAATGATTTTAGAGATTCAAGTAACGCAATTGAAGTATTGAGATCGGTTTCAGGACTTTGTAAGGTTTTACTTACGTTATTTACCCTGCTAAGTACTTCGTTCCAAAAGATAGCATAAATCGCTGTTTCCAGTTTAGACATTTGATGAAGCAATCCGTACGCCTCACTGTTTTCATCTGCCATTTCTGACAATATATTCTTAATATGTACATAACCACAAACTAAAGCTTTAGTAGCATCTGCTTGAGATGACCAGCGGGTAGTACTAACTCTTTTTGGAACTGGTAGTTTTTCCGGCGTTGACGCTGATTTTAAACAGTCTACGAGTTTCTTATAACGGTCTGTTGAAACTGTAAAGAAAACGTAAAGTTGCTCAAAAAAACTAAAAAATAATTTTGCTTCAGTACAACTATTCATCGCATCAGTGCCAACTAAATTTAGCGAGTGGCCAAAACATGGAACCCAAAATGCAAATTCATTTTCTCTTTTAACTAGACCTTGAAGACCTTCGTATTTTCCACTCATAGCAGAGGCGTTATCGTATGACTGAGCACGGCAATTTTTTCTACTCAAATCATTCTCTTTTAAAAAATCATTTAAGCCGTCAAACATATCTTGCGCTTTATGACCCTGGTTAGGCATAAATGTCAAGAATCTCTCAACTGGGTCACCATTTTCTTCTACATAACGTAAAATTAAAACTAATTGATCAATTCGACCAACATCTTTAGTTGAATCTAATGTAAAAGAAAAATACTTAGATTTTTTAACTCGGCTGATTATTTCATCGAATACTCGTTGAGCAATCAACCTTCTTACTTCGTTACAAATTGTAGAGGAAAGGTAGTTAACGTGGCCAGATCCACGGTTTGCATGCACTTTAATGTGATCTGCTAAAAAATCGTCATATTGAGCAAGTAATTCGAGTAGACCCAAATAATTACCATTGTGCGGTGAACCAATATCTTCATCACTTCCACGCAAAGACAAACCGCGCTCACTTATAAAACATATAACGCTTGCTGCTCTTTCCAATACTTTTCGCCAATACTGTTTTTCGTTCTCTAACTGTTGCGTAATTTCACAGTCAACTCTTCCTAATTCTTTTGCACGAGATTCAAATATAATTGCAGCTTTAAGGTGAGCAGAAGAAGTTTCGTGTGATATTAAACGAGTCACTAAGTCAGTCTAATGAATTTCTTACGTTCTGAAATTCACAATACGTTTATATAGTAATATAAATAGTCGTTAAATACTTCTCTTGCTTATATCACTTTCCTCTTCATTATTTAACCTTACTCCTGGAGAATCACTCACATTACAGGACTCTTTACATGCATCCTAGATTATAAAATAAAATGAAAAAGAATTTCGTAATAGTACATTACGCAACACGAGAGGTAAAATAAGAATGGTCCCAGATCGCACGTAAATGGTCACCCGAGGCGAAGCCGGGGTGATGAACGTGCGATCTGAGGCATTCTTTTTTACCTTCCATGTTGCGTATAGTGCTTTTCGCACACAGCGAGCCGAAATTACCGAATTTTCAAAACGCCGCCGGGCGGAAAATTGGTACTTTCGGCGAGCGTGTGGCGAAAAATATTTTCTTGTCTTTATATATGTATCTTTTTCTTACTGCTTCTTCAGTAGATGTACTTCCAATTCTACTTTCAACTTCTACATTCTGATACTTCTCTGTAGTTGCTGTCGTACTCGAATTTAAGAAAAAATCACTCAATTTTGGAGTTTGAGAAAGAACCTTATTTTGTTGTTTTTGTTTTTCTTTTGCTATTCTGCGTTTTTCAGAGCCTGATGGATGGCTACGGGGAGCCTTATGACGATCTGCTTCTCTGCCAGTCATTCTTATTAATACCTGATATTATTCAATAAATACTTTATTTTTTATAATCAGATCTGTTTATAATTATATAATTTCCTTGAACTTTTAAGTTACTAAAGGATTTACGATTTGTCTGCATTTTATCTTGTACTTACTTTTTAGGTTATACCTCTTGGTGTTTGTTCATAAATAATTTTAAGTTGTACAATATATATTATTCCTTTCTATTTATAATTGTGTAGAGTTACATTTAAATAATTTCTTTTACAAATTTAAGATTTCAAAATAATGATTCATAATATTACTTTAGATTCAGCAGGTAAAATGGATATTTGGAATCGATAAAGTAATGAGCAGTATCGTTACTAAATTCGTGTACTAAATAAATAGGTTTAAGGTTAAGTTAGAAGTTTATCGACGGGTGTTCAATATCTTATCCGAAGTCGGTAAAGTAGTTTTTGAAACGTGTGTTGGCGTCTTATTCAAAATAATACTTCTAACTTTAGAATATCTGAATATCACTGTTACAGAAAGCAGGTATAATAAATTAATAAATCAATTAATTAATATTATGCTGTTATTTATCGATAAATTTATTAATATCACTATGAAAGTAGGAATCAAATGCGCGACTAAATGTTCATCTTAAAAAATACAAGTCCTAAATTTGTGTTCATAAATTTGCTGACCAATCATGGCCACGTATTAAATGCTTCATATCAAAGGCCATTACTTTTTGAAGGAAGAATAAAAAATAAATCAGAACCTCATTCGTCGTCTTAAGAAACCTACGTATATGAAAACTTTACATTAATTAGAAAACTAATGTGTGCAGTTTAGTATTCACAAAAAATAAATACATAAATAAATAAAAATCATTTAATGTAAATTGGTGGGGGCCCCCAGGTGGTGGAGGCCCCTAGGCTGCCGCCTACTCCGCCTAGTGCTTAAATCCGGCTCTGGCTACCACTCTACTTGTGAGTGGGTGGGAGCAAATACTTTAAGTCTTTACGACTTATTATTTTCTCTCGGCGATAAACCCTAACAATCTAAACTCCGTATACGTTCTGTCCTACACATTTTTGGTCCTTCGAGCCGGATAGGGATGTCAATCGAGAGAAATACTTACAAAGCAATAGAACTCTCGAGTGTTATATTAATTGTCAGAGATTTACGACCTTTGGCAAGTTAGTTCGTTCGAGATTTACGATCTCCTAACGAAATCTATCGTGTGACTGATCTCTTTGCCCCTGCCACTCTGCACAGCGGGCGGAGATACCACACAAACTCTCATAACACTCGGGGATCTGCTTTTTTCTTTCAAAGCAAAATGCCAACACTTTCGCTTACGCAAGTCATCGAGCGTCAGTACGAATTATTTAAACGAATTCATAATACGCCCGATAACATCAAGAAAGTTGGTAAAGACAATATCACTCAAGAGCTTCTTGAAGCTAGACTACGGACGCTAGAGAAAAACTGGAACGAATTTCAAGAAAACCACACTATCATTCTATCTCAGAAATTTGAAAGTACTAGCCAAAGTGAATATTTTGTCAACGACTGCTATGGTGCAACAGAAGAAGGTTACATCAATTCAGCTGCCTATATTACTAGATTACTTAGAGGATTTCCTCAACAGAACACTCCGCCTATTTTACAACAAACAGTTCCTACAAGAAAGTTACCCAATATCGAAGTTCCCACTTTTTCCGGGAAATTTACTGACTGGCTAGATTTTAAAGATCTATTCAAAGCTACCATCACCAACGATGAACGACTCTCTAATTCAGAGAAACTACAGCAATTGAAAACGCACGTTCAAGGGGAAGCAGCTGATATGCTCAAAACAATTCAAATTACAGATCTCAACTTCCCTATTGCCTGGAAAAAGTTGGAAGATCACTATACAAACAAACGTCGACTTGTTGCCATTTATACCAAGACCCTACTGATCTTCCTGCCGTACACTCCGAGTCGCCATCTTATTTACAATCCCTTCTTAATACAACGACAAATGCAATCTCGGCTTTAGAGCAACTCAAAAGGCCAACCAATCAATGGGATGATCTACTCGTGCCTATCATTGCTCATAAGCTTGATTTCAAAACCTTATGCGAGTGGGAAAAACAAGTCAGTAAGAGTGCCGATCCCCCTACTTTTGTCCAACTTAGTCTGTTCATCACCGAACGTATTGATTTTTTAGAAACCACCTCCGTACCTAAGTTAAGTAAATCAAAACTTCAGAAAATAGATCAATTAGCTCTCATGCTACGTTTACCGACAAGTGTGTCTTTTGTACAGACGCACATTTCATTACTCGTTGCAATGCCTTCAAAGCCAAAACCGCAAATGAGCGTAAAATCTTCGTGGAAAAAAGGAAGTTATGTTTCAATTGTCTTGGGTTTCACTCGATCAGTAATTGCCGATCTGACAGAAGATGTATCATATGTAACAGTCAACACCATACGCTTCTTCACGAAGATAGAAATACAAGTTCTCATGTGTCTGCCGCTGAACCAACGCATAATCACGTCGCTTTCACTGGTCCCTCGTTTGCTGCCAACACTGACCTGCAACTAAGTTTAGTAGCTCAAAGCTCCAGTGTAGAACCTGCTCTTCTGGCTACCGCGCTGGTGAAACTACGTGGTGCTGATGGCAGAATTCATACTGCTCGAGCTATGATAGATCCTGGATCCCAAAGTTCCTTTGTATCCGAGGTGTTATTAAAGAAGCTTGAACAACCATACTCTGCCACGACAGTGTCGTTGAGTGGTATTGGAGGTTATTCTCACATCCCTGCTAAGGGCCGTACAACTTTGCAACTTACATCCGCCTTCAACCCTAAAGCACATTTGCAATTAAACGCACTAGTACTTCCCTTTATTACTAAATACACGCAAAGATGCCATGAACTAAAGAATGCCTGGACCCATTTGAAGGGATTACAATTAGCTTACGATTTCAGGGAAACACCTGCTGAAATTGACATTTTACTTGGGGCCGACATCTTCCCAGAGATCTTGCTCAACGGACTGGTCAAAGGACCTTCCGGAACTCCAATGGCCCAACGCACAATCTTCGGATGGATTATAAGCGGACCTATTGCCAAACTTAATACCTCAAAGTCTCCAATTGCAGCATTTCAATCTTAGTTTTCAGATCGGTTTAAATGTCTGCTAAACTAATTCTGTTCGCCCATTGTATGGACGAAAGCGGGCGGTATGTTCGGGATTGTAGTGCCCGAAGTGTCCGCCAGATGGCAAGCGCCAAGCGCAACCTTCAATGAAAAAACATCACCCGCGTGCTTAAGTAGAGACCTACTCCTCGCACTCAATCTTATCATATTACGCATAGTACTTTGCCTATACCTTTTGCCTATACTTACATTGCCTATTTTTGGTGTCTTACTTGCGAGTAAGACATATTATTGCCTATTTTCACGAACGCGCTTCGTGTACACATTTCCTTTGCTACCACTCTACTTGCGAGTGGGTAGGAGCAAATACTTTAAGTCTTTACGACTTATTATTTTCTCTTGGCGATAAACCCTAACAATCTAAACTCCGTATACGTTTTGTCGTATACATACTTTAATATTTGTCTTGTTTTAATAACTGATTCGAGAAACTATAAACTGCTGTTATATATATGGACATATACTGTGATATACATAAATTTGACGTACAATTTTTTTTTGCTTCCTCAAAGAGGAAGCTTTGTAAAAGTGAAAAAAATTTTTGAAACAAAAAATGTTCAAAAACATGTTTTTGTGCATGCGTGAGTGCGTGCGTGTGTGTCGTTATTTATGTTCTAATTTTTTTTAATCGTTTTACACTTTTTTATCAACTGTTACAGCTATAATTAATATTTATATACATTTATTTCTTTTAATTATAAGATTTTTGTCAATGGACTATCTTTCCCTGGTGGCCACATTAATGAATATTAATATTGCTGTTTCAGACACTGAAAACATTCAGCTACTTGCTCCTGGAATTAGACAAAGAGAAAACTACCTATTTAAATTAGTAGCTATCTGTATATTTCACTGCTATAGAGAATTTGCTCTTTCCATATATAAAGGCGAAAAGATGACTTGGCAAATAAAAAATCTTATTCTTAGTAAAATATGCATTGGGACTGAGCCCTCTAAAAAGGACAAAACAAAACTGGATAACTACTTCAACATGTATAATATATATTTGCAAAAAATATCCCAAGATGTAGTAGGCACTGGTATATATTAAAAGACTTAAATTTTTTCGCAAATTATTATTTATACATAGAATTCATTTTATCTTTATAGTTCTGAAGAAATTCATGTTAAAAGACATAGAAAGTCGAGAATTAAAAATTATCCTGCAGCCCCTTACACAATGTGAGAATCGTAATATTCAGAAAGAAAATTTGCTTTTTCGTGTAATATCAAATCAACCAACAAAAAAAAGAATCAGTTTAGAAGCTATACATAAAAATTATACAATTCAAGAAACCCATAAAGTAATAGGCATTGAAAGTGATAGTATTAACAGCCTTGATGGTAATGTAGCTGATGTAAATATCGAGTTGAAGAATACTGAAAAATTAAGGAATTCATGTGAAGATTCTCCAAATAAACAGAAGAACAATCAATCTAAATATATAAACATCTTGACTGTACGATCAGACTGTAATAAAATGGTACAAAATGAGAGTAGTTCTAAGAAAAGAGAATTAGAAACAGTTTTTGTTGGTAAATCAACAACGCCGTCAAAAGCGTCACAATCAAGTAAAGGTAGTCTAGTATGACATCTTTTCTAATCATGTACTGACATACATTAAGTAAGTATTGTTGAATCCAGTGGCGAAAATTAGTAAAATTCATGGTATCGTGAAAACTCAATACCTATATGTTTTTGTAAATATCAATAGTTTAAATTTAGCAGACAATATAATATTAATAATATAATACTAGAATAAGTAAATGAAAATATCCTAATTATTGGTAGATTTGTAATTGGAAAGCGTGAATAAAGGACACAAAGTGGTACTGTTACCAGTGCTTACCTAATGTATAAAGTTCATATACAAGCCCATGCAATCCTGCACACTTGTGTGCATCCATACACATCATACACATACTCGCACGCACACATACGTTGTATACTACATAACTTAATAAAATTAATTTTGTCTATTAATTATAAAAACGTTTAATTTGCAGACAGGGTATATGATAAAATCGTTAATGGCTTATCTTCATTTGAATCAAGATTTGGTAAGTTATAAATTTTATCTTTGTTAAAGTTTGCCCAGTTAATAAAATAAAATTATTTTTAGATATGGATATGCAAGTTTCATTGGCAAAGAAGCTGGTGATACTTTACCTGTTTTCAGACAATAGCAATGTTGATTTAAATACATATATAACATATCCAATAATACCTAGGATAATTAAACACAACATTTTGTTGAAAATTTATGGTGATAGCATTAAAAGCTATCATTATTCTTATTTAGAACTGTTAACACCGTACCGGTATTTAATACGGCAAAAAATGAAAGACTTAACTAGACTATTTAGAGAAAATGAAATGATTATTCTAAAGAATAATATAAACAACACGTGTTCCTATGAAGATGCTCAAAACTGTTTTTACGAAGGTAAGCCTATATGCTTGAATGCAATGCTTGAAAACTTTGAGGATACTTGTTTTATTTTGTACTGCATAATTCATAAAGACGTAATTTTAAAGTCTAATTTTTCAAAATAATAAATAATTTAATGTTTTTAGCACTCGACCAAATATCAAATAAACCTCAATAAAAATGAACTAATAGAGGACATAACAGCTATAAAATTTATTGATAAAAGTGATGATACAGTATTTCATTCAGTTTGTAGGATGATTTTGTATTTGCATATGAGTGGATATCGAAACTGTGAATAGATTGACCAGATCAAAAAAATAACGTAAATGGAAAATCATCCCCGTAATTCCTATAATTTCTTATTTAGGTAACAAGAGCTCAAAGGGTAGTTCTTGTATATGTATACAATGCCCTTCTGCAACAGAGATTCTGTTTTTATACTTTTTCTTCCTCGTCAACAAAGCTTTGTAGCCACAAAGTAAAGGTTTTCGAAAAGACGAAATAAGAATATTTCGAATATTCAGGATATTTTCAGCCTCTCTACGTTGAAATATGCATTTTTTTAGAAAATATGTGTACGTGTGTGCATGTGTGTGTGTGGTTTTAGTGATTCACAATTAAGATTTTCAATCACCCTGAATTGAAATATGTATTTCTTTAAAGAATATGTGTGTGTGTGTGTGTGTGTGTGTGTGTGTGTGTGTGTGTGTGTGTGTGTGTGTGTGTTTTCAGTGATTTGCGCCCTTTCCACACGACCGGCACGACGCACTTCATGTGCAAAGGACGTTATGTTCTGAATCTTCCTGTGTCTAAAAGGAAGTATTTTTTATTTTTTAGAAAATATCTATTATTACGAGTGATCTATCGCAGTTTTTAAGTAAAAAAATCCGGGTTTGAACCAGGACCGCCAATATTTACATACCGCTTACAAAAATTTAGTTACTTGTAATTCTCCAAAAATCGAAAGAAAACGTCGGTTTGGCACCTGTGACCCTCTATTTCAAGTGTTTATCTCGCTTTGCGTAATTGACCAGACTACATCAATGAAAAATGCCATTCTCCAGATGCTCTAAACATCTCATCAGTTTAGTGCAAACAGTTTTATTATATTAATTAATTACACGCACTATTGATTACAGTACTAATCGAGAATTGCAATCTTTCATATATCGTCTAATTTTATGACATAATTTTGCAATGCTCCTATCATATCACTTCATCGACCGAATTAAATCGATAAGATATATACAGGGGATAGCCCTACCAGAAAAAATCAGCAGATAAATCAGATGATTTGTCAGATGATTTATCAGCTGATTTCTCGTCTCAAAAAGTCACCTAATATTCTGCCTGGATGCTGCCAAAAGCTTACATAAATGAAAATCAGCTTATTCAGTTATGATCATGCAAGATAGCCACAAAAAAATTAGCAACACCCAAAGCACCACGAAAGACCTCCAAACAACCCCTTTCGCACGAAAAAATTGCAAAAAGAAATCTAATGCTGCCGTTTTTGAGATCCCCGATAATTTTCATCAGAATTAGAAATATTCTAGGAAAATCCAGAAAACACACATATTTCGCAAATGTCGAGGATATCCTCAAATTCTTGATCTTAAATTTCGCACTTGAAAAAATGTAACATTTCATGATAATTATTATCATTGTTTCTATGAATAAAAGGCAGCGATAGCCTCAAAATGGAATACTGTATGAATACTTCTCCGAAAAATTTGACGTAAATAAGTTCGTAATGAAGCTGTTTTTCACGTACTGGAAAAATAAGCAGCTGACTCCTCATGATTTTGTAAATTATTAACAATATTTTATATGCTATTGCATTAACCAATCTTAAATCATTTCTCATTAACATTTGTTACGATTTAATAATCGCATTATAGAATAAATAAATGGAGGAGGACTCAATAAAAAACGGCATGGCGTGACTCGGCGGGGAATCGAACCCCGGACCTTTCGTTTTCGCGACGAGTGCTCTGACCACTGACCTACCGATGCCGGTGCACGTCTTTCCTCGAGTCGTCCTCATGTTGCTGCTATATGCAACCCGATCCGCCTCGTCACGTTGTGGTAATTATAAAAATGTGTTGACATGTAATACGCTGCGCTTCGATGAAAACGGAATACTGTATGGAGCCATTAGAAATAATTAGAATTAAATGCACAAAGCCTGCAAATATACATATTGTAGTATGTCAAGGAAATTGTTTATCTTATTGACTCTCTTAAAGGGGCGTAAAAATTTCAATCTACCATGGTAATTATATGAAGGTTTTTATAAGTAAAATGGTATGCTATGATGAAAACGGAATACTGTATGGTGCCTTCAGAAATAATTAGAATTGAAGGTGAAAAGCCTCCAAACGTACATATTACACTATGTCAAGGAAATTGTTTATCTTCTTGACTATCTTAACGGGGAGTAAAAAAATGTAATCTATCATGGTAATTATAAGAAGGTTCTTACAAATAAAACGCTACGCTCTGATGAAAACGGAAGACTGTATGGAGCCCTTCAGAAATAACTAGAATTAGAGCTGGAAAGCCTGCCAACGTACATAATTCACTTCGTCAAGTCCATGATTAATATATTGACTCTCTTACCAAAGCGTACAAAAATTGTATGCCTCATGACAACTATAAGAATCATTTGACTAGTAAACCGCGGCACTCTGATGAAAAAGGAATATTGTATGGAGCCTTCAGAAATAATTAGAATTGAAGGTGAAAAGCCTGCAAAAGTATGTCAAGGAAATTGTTTTATAGCACTGCCTGACTTAAGTCCGCACTTATGTCACGCATATCCGTGCGATAAGTAGTCCATTATTTCACCGTGTTTATCGTACTCGCTACGCTCATGCGTTAACCGCACGGTGCAATAATGAACTGCTTAGCGCACGGATAGGCGTGACAGCGGACTTAAGGCAGGCAGTGTTATAAAAAATTGTACGATACTAATGCGTTAAGTAATCCATTCACGCCGTGAGATAATGGTCCACTTATCGCACTTGTATCGTAATATACTATACCTTCGTGACCATCTTAACGGGCCGTAAAACAATTTAATATACCATGGTAATTATAAGAAGGTTTGGACATGTCATACGCTGCGCTCAGATTAAAAAAGGAATACTGTATGGAGCCTTTCAAAAATACTTAGAATTGAAGGTGAAAATACTGCAAAGGTACATATTTCACTATGTCAAGGAAATTTTTGAACTGGTAATTATAAGAAGGTTTTGACATGTAATATATACGTTGCGCTCTGATGAAAACGGAATACTGTATGGAGCCTTTCAAAAATAATTAGAATTGAAGGCGGAAATCCTGCAAATATTTCACTATGTCAAGAAAATTTTTGAACTTCTTGACTCTCTTACCGAAGCGTACAAAAATGTTATGCCTCATGATAACTATACGAATTATTTGACTAGAAAACCGCTGCATTCTGATCAAAACGGAATACTGGATGGAGCCATTAGTTATAATTAAAATTAAAGGCACAAACGTACACATTGCACTATGTCAAGGAAATTTTTGAACTTCTTGATTCTCTTAACGGGGCGTAAAAAAATTGAATCTACCATGATGATTGTATGTAGGTATTTACATGTAAAACCCTACGCTCTGATGAAAAAATACTGTATGGAGCCCTTCAGAAATAACTAGAATTAATGATGGAAAGCCTGCCAACGTACATATTTCATTACGTCAAACAAATTCTTTTCAACTTCTTGAGTCACTTAGCGCACCTTAAAAAATTTAATCTACATTGATAATTATATCAAGCTTTTTACAAGTAAAGCGGTACGCTCTGGTGAAAACGGAATACTGTATTGGGCCTTCAGAAAGAATTAGAATTAAAGGTGGAAAGCTTGCAAACGTACATATTTCACTATGTCAGGCTAATTTTTGAACTTCTTAACTCTCTGCGGTGTAAAAAAATTGAATCTACCATGGTAATCATATGAAGGTTTTTACGAGTAAAACGCTACGATCGGATCAAAACGGAATACCATCTGGAGCCTTTCAAAAATAATTAGAATTGAAGGTGGAAAGCCAGCAAATGTACATATTTCAATATGTCAAGGAAATTTTTGAACTTCTGGATTCTCTTAACGGGGCGTAAAAAAATTTAATCTAGCGTGGTAATTATAAGAATGTTTTTATATGTAAAACGCTCTGCTCTCACGAAAATGGAATACTTTATGGAGCCTTTCAGAAATAATTAGAATTAAAGGTTGAAAGGCTGCAAACGTACATATTTCACTACGTCAAGCAAATTTTTTAACTTCTTGACTCTTTTACATATTTAAAAGTTATTCAAAATATTACTCTTTTACATATTCAAATTTACATATTTCACTACGTTAGGTAAATTTTATAACTTCCGACTCTTTTACCGTGACGAAAAAGAATTTAATCTACCATGGTATTTATAAGAAGTCTTTTACAAATAAAACGCTGCAGTCTGATGAAAACAGAGAACTGTATGGAGCCTTGCATAAATATTTAGAATTAAAGGTGCTAACCTGAAAACGTACCATTTTCACTACGTTGCTGAAATATTGAACTTCTTGACTCTCTTACGGTACTGATGAAAACGAAATACTGTATGGAGCCTTTCAGAAATAATTCGAGTTATCGGCGGAGAACCAGAAACCGTACATATTTCACAACGTCAGGGAAATTTTTGAATTTCTTGACACTCTTGCGGAAGCTACAGAATAGTATGAATGATGCCAATCACTTAATAATCTAGTCAATCATTATAATTATAGATCGCAAAATTCCGTAACACATTGCTTTTTAACTGTGCGTCACTTACGTTTAAGAATTTGGGTTTTTTCTTAATATTCGTTGAATATGTTGTTTTTCATGTACGGTAAAACATAAGCTTTATTTAGATTTTTCTTTTCTCAAATTTCAGCAGGAACTTTTCATACAGTATTCCATTTTGATGCCAACGCTGCATTTTATTCATAGAAAAAATTATAACAAAATCATGAAAGGTTACATTTTCTGAAGTGCAAAATTTAAGCGTATTTCGATTCTTTCTTCAAATTTTTGGGAGTTGTTCTCATACAGTATTTCATTTTGATGCTCATGCACTATTTTATTTATGTAAGAATCTGATGAAACATAACATTTTTAACGGTTCGTCAGTTACGTTCAGGAATTTGGGTTTTTTCTTAATATTTGTTGAATATGTTATTTTTCATGTGCGGTAAAAGATAAGCTTTATTTAGATTTTTCTTTTCACAAATTTCAACAGGAACTTCTCATACAGAATATCATTTTGATGCCAACGACGCATTTTATTCATAGAAAATATTATAACAAAATTATGAAAGGTTACATTTTCTAAAGTGCAAAATTTAAGTTCAAGAATTTTTGGACATCCTCGACATTTGCGAAATATGTGTGTTTTCCGGATTTTCCCCGAATGTTTCTAATTCTAATGAATAATTATATTTAAAAGGTTAATGGAAATGATTTAAGATTGATTAATGCAATGGCAAATAAAATATTGGTAATAATTTAGAAAATCATGAGGCGTCAGCTTCTTATTCTTCTAGTACGTGAAAAAAAGCATATTTCGATTTTTTACATCGAATTTTTCGGAGATGTCCTCGTACGGTATTCCATTTTGATGCCCATGCACTATTTTGTTTATCTAAGAATTGCATCACTTATTATGAAACATAGCATTTTTAACTGTGCGTCAGGTACGTTCAAGTATTTGGGGTTTTTCTTAATATTTGTTGAATATGTTATTTTACATATAGGGTAAAACATAAGCTTTATTTTGATTTTTCTTATCGCAAATTTCAGCAGGAACTTTTCATAAGTATTCCATTTTGATGCCAAAGCTGCATTTTATTCATAGAAATATTTATAATTATTTTCATGAAATGTTACATTTTTTCAAGTGCGAAATTTAAGATCAAGAATTTGAGGATATCCTCGACATTTGCGAAATATGTGTGTTTTCTGGATTTTCCCAGAATATTTCTCATTCTGATGAAAAAATAATTTTTAAAAGGTTAATGATAAATGATTTTAGACTGTTTAATATAATAGCAAATAAAATATTGGCAACTAATTGTACAAAATCGTGAAGCGTCAGCTGATTATTTTCGCAGTACTTGAAATAAAAAGCATATTTCGATTTTTTCTTCAAATTTTTGGGAGTTGTCCTTATATACTATTTCATTTTGATGCCCATGCACTATTTTATTTATGTGACAATCTGATAAATTATTATGAAACAGAACATTTTTAACGGTGCGTCAGTTACGTTCAAGATTTTGGGTTTTTTCTTAATATTTGTTAAATATGTTATTTTTCATGTGCTGTAAAAGATAAGCTTTATTTAGGTTTTTCTTTTCACAAATTTCAACAGGAACTTTTCATATAGTATACCGTTTTGATGCCAACGACGCATGTTATTCATAGAAAAAATTATAACAAAATCATGAAAGGTTACATTTTCTAAAGTGCAAAATTTAAGTTCAAGAAATATGTATGTTTTCCGGATTTTCCCCAAATATTTCTAATTATAATGAATAATTATATTTAAAATGTGTTACGTGTGCATAGTATAAACAACCTGACGAGGCGAATCGGGTTGCATATAGCAGCAACATGAGGACGACTCGAGGAAAAAGGTGCACCGGCATCGGTAGCTCAGTGGTCAGAGCACTCGTCGCGAAAACGAAAGGTCCGGGGTTCGATTCCCCGTCGAGTCACGCCATGCCGTATTTTTATCGAGTCCTCCTCCATTAATTTATTCTATGCGATTATTAAATCGCAACATTTCTGGTGCTAAGTGTTAGGGGGCGGTAGTATGCACACGTAACATGCATAGTATGCACACGTAACACGTCAGCGGCCCCGAAAATCGACGTCCTCGTCGATCGTAGAAATCTACTTTATCTTAGAGTGTTAGAAATCTACATTACCTTAAAACGTTGGGTTCGTACGGTGCAGTTTTAGCTACCGCCCCCTAACACTTAGCACCAGAAATGTTGCGATTTAATAATCGCATAGAATAAATTAATGGAGGAGGACTCGATAAAAATACGGCATGGCGTGACTCGACGGGGAATCGAACCCCGGACCTTTCGTTTTCGCGACGAGTGCTCTGACCACTGAGCTACCGATGCCGGTGCACCTTTTTCCTCGAGTCGTCCTCATGTTGCTGCTATATGCAACCCGATTCGCCTCGTCAGGTTGTTTATACTATGCACACGTAACACATTTTAAATATAATTATTCATTATAATTAGAAATATTTGGGGAAAATCCGGAAAACATACATATTTCTTGAACTTAAATTTTGCACTTTAGAAAATGTAACCTTTCATGATTTTGTTATAATTTTTTCTATGAATAACATGCGTCGTTGGCATCAAAACGGTATACTATATGAAAAGTTCCTGTTGAAATTTGTGAAAAGAAAAACCTAAATAAAGCTTATCTTTTACAGCACATGAAAAATAACATATTTAACAAATATTAAGAAAAAACCCAAAATCTTGAACGTAACTGACGCACCGTTAAAAATGTTCTGTTTCATAATAATTTATTAGATTGTCACATAAATAAAATACTGCATGGGCATCAAAATGAAATAGTGTATAAGGACAACTCCCAAAAATTTGAAGAAAAAATCGAAATATGCTTTTTATTTCAAGTACTGCGAAAATAATCAGCTGACGCTTCACGATTTTGTACAATTAGTTGCCAATATTTTATTTGCTATTATATTAAACAGTCTAAAATCATTTATCATTAACCTTTTAAAAATTATTTTTTCATCAGAATGAGAAATATTCTGGGAAAATCCAGAAAACACACATATTTCGCAAATGTCGAGGATATCCTCAAATTCTTGATCTTAAATTTCGCACTTGAAAAAATGTAACATTTCATGAAAATAATTATAAATATTTCTATGAATAAAATGCAGCTTTGGCATCAAAATGGAATACTTATGAAAAGTTCCTGCTGAAATTTGCGATAAGAAAAATCAAAATAAAGCTTATGTTTTACCCTATATGTAAAATAACATATTCAACAAATATTAAGAAAAACCCCAAATACTTGAACGTACCTGACGCACAGTTAAAAATGCTATGTTTCATAATAAGTGATGCAATTCTTAGATAAACAAAATAGTGCATGGGCATCAAAATGGAATACCGTACGAGGACATCTCCGAAAAATTCGATGTAAAAAATCGAAATATGCTTTTTTTCACGTACTAGAAGAATAAGAAGCTGACGCCTCATGATTTTCTAAATTATTACCAATATTTTATTTGCCATTGCATTAATCAATCTTAAATCATTTCCATTAACCTTTTAAATATAATTATTCATTAGAATTAGAAACATTCGGGGAAAATCCGGAAAACACACATATTTCGCAAATGTCGAGGATGTCCAAAAATTCTTGAACTTAAATTTTGCACTTTAGAAAATGTAACCTTTCATAATTTTGTTATAATATTTTCTATGAATAAAATGCGTCGTTGGCATCAAAATGATATTCTGTATGAGAAGTTCCTGTTGAAATTTGTGAAAAGAAAAATCTAAATAAAGCTTATCTTTTACCGCACATGAAAAATAACATATTCAACAAATATTAAGAAAAAACCCAAATTCCTGAACGTAACTGACGAACCGTTAAAAATGTTATGTTTCATCAGATTCTTACATAAATAAAATAGTGCATGAGCATCAAAATGAAATACTGTATGAGAACAACTCCCAAAAATTTGAAGAAAGAATCGAAATACGCTTAAATTTTGCACTTCAGAAAATGTAACCTTTCATGATTTTGTTATAATTTTTTCTATGAATAAAATGCAGCGTTGGCATCAAAATGGAATACTGTATGAAAAGTTCCTGCTGAAATTTGAGAAAAGAAAAATCTAAATAAAGCTTATGTTTTACCGTACATGAAAAACAACATATTCAACGAATATTAAGAAAAAACCCAAATTCTTAAACGTAAGTGACGCACAGTTAAAAAGCAATGTGTTACGGAATTTTGCGATCTATAATTATAATGATTGACTAGATTATTAAGTGATTGGCATCATTCATACTATTCTGTAGCTTCCGCAAGAGTGTCAAGAAATTCAAAAATTTCCCTGACGTTGTGAAATATGTACGGTTTCTGGTTCTCCGCCGATAACTCGAATTATTTCTGAAAGGCTCCATACAGTATTCCGTTTTCATCAGTACCGTAAGAGAGTCAAGAAGTTCAATATTTCAGCAACGTAGTGAAAATGGTACGTTTTCAGGTTAGCACCTTTAATTCTAAATATTTATGCAAGGCTCCATACAGTTCTCTGTTTTCATCAGACTGCAGCGTTTTATTTGTAAAAGACTTCTTATAAATACCATGGTAGATTAAATTCTTTTTCGTCACGGTAAAAGAGTCGGAAGTTATAAAATTTACCTAACGTAGTGAAATATGTAAATTTGAATATGCAAAAGAGTAATATTTTGAATAACTTTTAAATATGTAAAAGAGTCAAGAAGTTAAAAAATTTGCTTGACGTAGTGAAATATGTACGTTTGCAGCCTTTCAACCTTTAATTCTAATTATTTCTGAAAGGCTCCATAAAGTATTCCATTTTCGTGAGAGCAGAGCGTTTTACATATAAAAACATTCTTATAATTACCACGCTAGATTAAATTTTTTTACGCCCCGTTAAGAGAATCCAGAAGTTCAAAAATTTCCTTGACATATTGAAATATGTACATTTGCTGGCTTTCCACCTTCAATTCTAATTATTTGTGAAAGGCTCCAGATGGTATTCCGTTTTGATCCGATCGTAGCGTTTTACTCGTAAAAACCTTCATATGATTACCATGGTAGATTCAATTTTTTTACACCGCAGAGAGTTAAGAAGTTCAAAAATTAGCCTGACATAGTGAAATATGTACGTTTGCAAGCTTTCCACCTTTAATTCTAATTCTTTCTGAAGGCCCAATACAGTATTCCGTTTTCACCAGAGCGTACCGCTTTACTTGTAAAAAGCTTGATATAATTATCAATGTAGATTAAATTTTTTAAGGTGCGCTAAGTGACTCAAGAAGTTGAAAAGAATTTGTTTGACGTAATGAAATATGTACGTTGGCAGGCTTTCCATCATTAATTCTAGTTATTTCTGAAGGGCTCCATACAGTATTTTTTCATCAGAGCGTAGGGTTTTACATGTAAATACCTACATACAATCATCATGGTAGATTCAATTTTTTTACGCCCCGTTAAGAGAATCAAGAAGTTCAAAAATTTCCTTGACATAGTGCAATGTGTACGTTTGTGCCTTTAATTTTAATTATAACTAATGGCTCCATCCAGTATTCCGTTTTGATCAGAATGCAGCGGTTTTCTAGTCAAATAATTCGTATAGTTATCATGAGGCATAACATTTTTGTACGCTTCGGTAAGAGAGTCAAGAAGTTCAAAAATTTTCTTGACATAGTGAAATATTTGCAGGATTTCCGCCTTCAATTCTAATTATTTTTGAAAGGCTCCATACAGTATTCCGTTTTCATCAGAGCGCAACGTATATATTACATGTCAAAACCTTCTTATAATTACCAGTTCAAAAATTTCCTTGACATAGTGAAATATGTACCTTTGCAGTATTTTCACCTTCAATTCTAAGTATTTTTGAAAGGCTCCATACAGTATTCCTTTTTTAATCTGAGCGCAGCGTATGACATGTCCAAACCTTCTTATAATTACCATGGTATATTAAATTGTTTTACGGCCCGTTAAGATGGTCACGAAGGTATAGTATATTACGATACAAGTGCGATAAGTGGACCATTATCTCACGGCGTGAATGGATTACTTAACGCATTAGTATCGTACAATTTTTATAACAGTGCCTGCCTTAAGTCCGCTGTCACGCCTATCCGTGCGCTAAGCAGTTCATTATTGCACCGTGCGGTTAACGCATGAGCGTAGCGAGTACGATAAACACGGTGAAATAATGGACTACTTATCGCACGGATATGCGTGACATAAGTGCGGACTTAAGTCAGGCAGTGCTATAAAACAATTTCCTTGACATACTTTTGCAGGCTTTTCACCTTCAATTCTAATTATTTCTGAAGGCTCCATACAATATTCCTTTTTCATCAGAGTGCCGCGGTTTACTAGTCAAATGATTCTTATAGTTGTCATGAGGCATACAATTTTTGTACGCTTTGGTAAGAGAGTCAATATATTAATCATGGACTTGACGAAGTGAATTATGTACGTTGGCAGGCTTTCCAGCTCTAATTCTAGTTATTTCTGAAGGGCTCCATACAGTCTTCCGTTTTCATCAGAGCGTAGCGTTTTATTTGTAAGAACCTTCTTATAATTACCATGGTAGATTACATTTTTTTACTCCCCGTTAAGATAGTCAAGAAGATAAACAATTTCCTTGACATAGTGTAATATGTACGTTTGGAGGCTTTTCACCTTCAATTCTAATTATTTCTGAAGGCACCATACAGTATTCCGTTTTCATCATAGCATACCATTTTACTTATAAAAACCTTCATATAATTACCATGGTAGATTGAAATTTTTACGCCCCTTTAAGAGAGTCAATAAGATAAACAATTTCCTTGACATACTACAATATGTATATTTGCAGGCTTTGTGCATTTAATTCTAATTATTTCTAATGGCTCCATACAGTATTCCGTTTTCATCGAAGCGCAGCGTATTACATGTCAACACATTTTTATAATTACCACGGTAGATTAAATTTTTTTACGCCCCGTTAAGAGAGTCAAGAAGATAAACATCTTCTTGACATACTGCAATATGTACGTTTGGAGGCTTTTCACCTTCAATTCTAATTATTTCTGAAGGCTCCATACAGTATTCCGTTTTCAGCATAGCATACCATTTTACTTGTAAAAACCTTCATATAGTTACCATTGTAGATTGAATTTTTTTTGCGCTCCATTATGAGAGTCAATAAGATAAACAATTTCCTTCACCTACTGCATATGTATGTTTGCAGGCTTTGTGCATTTAATTCTAATTATATCTAATGTCTCCATACAGTATTCCGTTTTCATAATTACCTTTTTATAATTACCATGGTAGATTAAATTGGTTTTCGCCCCGTTAAGAGAGTCAAGAAGATAAACAATCTCCTTGACATAGTGAATTATGTATGTTGGCAGGCTTTTCACCTTCAATTCTAATTATTTCTGAAGCCCCCATAGTCTCCCGTTTTAATCAGAGTGTAGGGTTTGACTTGTAAAAACCTTCTTATAATTACCATGGTAGATTACATTTTTTTACGCCTCGTTAAGAGAGTCTAGAAGATAAACAATTTTCTTGACATAGTGGAATATGTATGTTTGCAGGCTTTTCACCTTCAATTCTAATTATTTCTGAAGGCTCCATACAGTATTCCGTTTTCATCATAGCATACCGCTTTACTTGTAAAAACCTTCATATAATTACCATGGTAGATTGAATTTTTTTACGCCCCGTTAAGAGAGTCAATAAGATAAACAATTTCCTTGACATACTGCATTATGTACGTTTGCAGGCTTTGTGCATTTAATTCTAATTATATCTAATGGCTCCATACAGTATTCCGTTTTCATCAGAGCGCAGCGTATTACATGTCAAAAGTGAGTCAAGGGACTATAGCCAGAACAAAAAATTGTTGTTGCGCATCTTGAAGAGTCATGCCTCATGGTGAAAGAGAAACATACCTACTCCCATCGCACAGCTACAGCTGTTTAACCTGAATATGAAGAGTGCAGCAAACATTATAGGGTAAGATTTTTTATTAGTATTTTTTATAGCAAAACATTAATTATACTAAAATACTAATAAAAAATCTTACCCTATCATGTTTGCTTCACTCTTCTTATTCAGGTTAATAAGCTGTAGCTGTGCGATAGGAGTAGGTCTGTTTCTTTTTCACCATGGGTCATGACTTTTCAAGATGCGCAACAACAATTTTTTGTTCCGGCTATAGTCCCTTGACTCAGAGTTCGTGTGCCAAGGCACAGGCACACTTATGGTGACAGTCCCTTATGTCATATAAATTGTAGAGTGGCGGTAATTGTCAACTGCGAAAAAATATATGTAATACGACAGGTATTAAAAATGAATTTCGTATATTTTTTCACAGTTGGTAATTATCCCCTTACTACATTAGGATATGACATTACAGGCCGTTACTGTAGACGCAGCCTGTGCGATGCTCATGTTGTTGGTGCATTGGCTACTTATAAATAGTGATTAGTTTATATTTAACTACCGACGAATCAGAAAAATAGTTCCATATGTAGCCAACACACCAACATAATTAAGTTAAAGAATTAATTCATTTCTGTAAACGAAAACTTTACGTTCAATTATTACGTAATTGGACGTCAATTATTACGTACTTGCCATATAAGAACAATGAATTCATTTCTCTTAGGGACTGTCTCAATAAGTGTGCCTGTGCCTAGGCATATGAACTCTGAGTGAAGTGACTATAGCGTATCTTGCACGGCTTGGAGTCAAGATGAGCAAGATGCGCTATAGTCCCTTCACTCAGAGTTCGTGTGCCTAGGCACAGGAACACTTATGGAAACAGTCCCTTATATCTTCATATATCTGAGAGTCGTTCTACAAGGTATGCCTGACACCGACACGACACCGCTACTTGTCCCGACAGTGACCAGTAATGGGTATATACGTAAATTTTGCTCAATTATACATACTCGTATAATACGTGTATAATATGTGTATTATACATGTACTATTAAAAAATAATAATGTCGATTTCTAGCGCCCAAAACCCAAGTAAATATAGAAAATAATGTAACATTCATATTAGAATAATAGTGTATACCACTTTCTTTACTTTTATCCATTTTAAATTATTTTTTATTTATTATTTTAAACAAATTTTTAGAAATTAGGATAATTTTCAGGTGAAAATTATCTGAAATTTATAAAATTATATTTAGAAAGAAGATTTAACCATTGTTTTCTTGCAAATAACTTAATTACGTCAAAAAATCACGCCTTATACACGGACAAAAATTTTCAGGACTAGTTCCCTTTTTCGACGTTAGGCGCGCGAAAGCGGTTCCTCCATGCGATTTGGTACTCAGTCCCGAACGAATGGGACTCAGTGTCGTAAAAATGAGTAATAGATGTTGTGCGCATAGGGAACGCTATCGCTTGGAATGGATTGACAACCTTTGCCGCGCACAACAAGCAATGATCCAAGTATCCAACGGTCAATGTTTACAAATGATCCATATGTCAACAAATGATTATTGATAAATTGACCCTGATAGAAAATTAACCATCTTTTCTGACCAGTTCACTACCTATTGCCCAGACATTTAACCATAAGTTACTCAATAATTAACCCGAAATCTGGTCAGAATCTGGTGGGCAACGATTGACAGATGCAGTTCATAACCTCTAAACGCATTAATTTAAAGAAAATTTTGATCTCCAATATACTGACTTAACCTCTTTTTTATGCATGTTGATTAATATATTTTATGTAATGTATCATTTACATAAATATAACATACAATAAAATAGATGAAATAATGAATAAAATAATAACTAGAATGTTTTTTATTTTAATTTTAATGTAAGCAGAGAGGTATATTGGACAAAAATAATTAAAAATATCTAAAATTTTTTGATCAGTGTTACGGGTCAAATGTAAATATAATATATATTATTTAAAATTGTTCAGCTTGATACTATTATAAAAGACTTTGTATTGATTCGTAAATAAAAGTAAAATAGTAACACACTTAAATAGTGTGTTATATATTGACCCAACTCAGTGATACAAATAAGTTAAAGGAATATAACATCTTTGGATTTTACATCAAATGTCCCCTGTATGAATGAAGAAAATATACTTAGAATTATTTTCAAGTAATTTATCACTACCGCTCATAATGTAAGCTAAGCTAGAAGTTTCAAAACCTATTTTATGCATAGAAAAAGCATTTTCAATATTTTGACTTTTGTATATAACCTACCAGATAAAGGCTTTTTATGAGACAAAGATTATATTCTTTGTATTTTGGTCATAGTTATGATTTGAAAAGTTTCTAATATGAAAATTTCCTTATTTCAAGGTTTTTTGTATCTGTTATGATTTTTTACCATTTAAAAATGACTTATTGAAGTAATTTATTGAAGTTCAACTCTTCTAAAGACTCTCATAATATAAGCTAAGCTAGAAGTTTCGAAATCCATTTTATGCATCGATAAAGCATTTTCAATATTTTGACTTTCGTATATAACCAACCGGGTAAAGGATTTTTATGATACAAAGATTATATTCTTTGTATTTTAGTCTTAGTTATGATTTGAAAAGTTTCAAATATGAAAATTTCCTAATTTTAAGATTTCTTATATCTGTTATGATTTTTATCATTTAAAATGACTTATTGAAGTAATTTATTGAAGTACAACTCTTCGAACCAGAACTATGATTAAAATACGAGGAATGTAAGCTTTGTCTCATAAAAATCCATTATCCGGTTGCTGAGAGAAGATATTTACTTCAATAAATCATTTTTAAATGGTAAAAATCACAAGAAATGGAAGAAACCTTGAAATTAGGAAATTTTCATATTTGCAACTTTTTAAATCATAAATACAACCAAAATATGAAGGATATAAGCTTTATCTCATGAAAATCCATCACTTGATTAGTTACATACCATAGGTCAAATACTGAAAATGTTTTACCGATGCATAAAATGAGTAATGTCTTTATGATACATTACTTGAAAATAATTCTAATTATATTTTCATTTTCACAACGAAAATTTTATGATACATTAAAAATCATTGTAATTATATTTTTTTCATTACTGCTCCGCTTTGATATAAAATGGAGTACAACTGAAAAAATCTATTTACTAAAAAAAGACAGATTCATTATGCCTGTTGCATTCAGATAAGTGTTGCAGTGAGCATCATTATTTATACAGGGCATAACCTAAAATTTAATGATTTTATTTGACCAGAAATTCGTCAGATTCTGACCAGAAACTGTCGCCAGCACGCGGGGTTTCTGGCCAGAATTTTCACCATAAGTTGACCAATTACCAGAAAATTAAACATATTCTGGTCAACTTATGGTTAATTTTCTACCAGGGGAGTGAAAATGGAAAAATGGAATTTTTCTCGAGATATTATTTTCAACGAGAAAAGTTGTGTTATCAATTTTCGATTTCTCGAATTTTAACTATATAGTATTAAAATTTAATAGTTAAAGAAGGTGTCTGCAAAATTTTAACTTTCTAGATGTCAAGAATGCTGAGTAACAACAATTTTTATAACTTCCAACAATCATGTGGCTCGCGCTGTTTAATACGCTTTATCAGCCGTCGACGCATGGTCCTTTTGTTTGCAATTGTTCATAATCCTCGGCACTTAGAGAGCTCAAACTTTCCAGAAATCTTCTTTCACTATTAAATTTTAATACTATATAGTTAAAATTCGAGAAATCGAAAATTCATAACCAAAAAAGACAACTTTTTTCGATGAAAATAATACTTCGGGAAAAAGAGGTTATGACATATTTAAACATTTTTCATTCGTTTTTGTATATGCTAATAGACTCTGTAACAGTTTTATAAGTTGCAGAAGGCCTTCAAGAAAAGACCAAAAAAAATTTGAAAGCAAAAGAATCAATGGGAAGGAAATGGTAGCGAGTGAAGTACGATTGTAGCCCAGTACTTGCAACGCGTTTGCGATGCGACTATGGCTAAAACTGCCAGGCTCCTAGCAGAAACAGCGGATTTTTCTTTTCAGCGCGGGAAAGCCGTTCTCAGCGAGTTTCTGGTACTCAGTCCCGAGTGACGAGGGAACTGCTACTAAAATGTACATTGGCACCACAGCTATGAAATATAGCACTGGCAGCCAAACATTTTTTTCCGTGTAGCAGCACAAAATTTGAATTTCTTCGCCATAAACTGAAAACCGAATTCTAATTTGACGACGTAATATACGGTATAATTGGAGCTTTTTTTTAATACGAGCGCAATTATACGTAACCAACACTGCCCTACACTGTCACGGTTCTCTCGTTCGACGGCGTTCCTCTCGGTTTATTAATTACCGACAGAGCAAGCAAATTACAGCTGGCAATGTCGTATAGTTCAAGACATTCAACAACATCATCTGTAACCTGTAACCTGCAAAGCTATTTGTGTTTTAACTACCTTCATTGTCTTTAGGCTGTGACTACTCACAGATCTTAAATCCGCGTGGATTTATGGGTCTTCAGGTGGTTCTTTCATGAATCCCTAGTCTAAGTAGTGCTAGATGCAGAGGATACCTAAAATTTAAAAAATCATAGTTGAAATGTGATTTATTTATTTAAAATGATAGAGATAGTCAAGGAATTATAATTAAAGTGTATTTAACCAAAGATAACTTTTTTAACAAAAATAATGTCGATATTTTAGAAACAGGACACACAAATATTGATAAACCATCTTAAGGTTGTATTGGCCGTAAGGTCGCTGCCAAAAGTTTGTGAATTCGATAAACTGCAATAAATAATTGTATGCGATAATTGATCAAATTTAAATTCTTGTGGGTGATTCAGGAGTATAATACGGATATAATAAGCTTTGAAAATTGAAAATCGAATAAAAATTGACAAAGTTCTGCTATTTTTTATAGTTACAAAAACTGAGTCATTAAGTAAATTTTTAATACTGAAATCGACAAAGTGCCAAACTTTTAATTTTGATTCGATTTTTAATTTCTAAAGCTTATAATATTCCTGTCATGATTTGTAATCGGTTAGGAGCATTGAAAATTATCTATTTACCCTACATTATTTTGTTATTGTTGTTTTAATATTAGTCACTTAACTTTTGGCAGGGACTGTACGGGAAATAAACTGCAATAATAAATAATGCCGGATAAATAGTCGATTTTCAATGCTCCTGATCTATTACAAATCATGACAGGAATATTATAAACTTTAGAAATTAAACATCGAATCAAAATTAAAAGTTTGGTACTTTACTTACTAAATTTACTCAATGACTCAATTTTTGTAACTATAAAAAATAACAGAACTTTGTTCATTTTTATTCGATTTACAATTTTTAAAGCTTAATATATTCGTATTATACTTCTGAATCACCCACAAGAACTTAAATTTGGTCAACCATTACATACAATTAATTATTGCAGTTTATCGAATTCACAGATATTTGGCAGGGACCTTATAGCCAGTACATCCTTAATCTTTATATTGTTTCTTAACCGAATTTAATTTTCAAGGTCTCATTTTGTTCCTTAAGTAATTTTATTTGGACTTGCGCAAGGAAAAATTTTTAATTATTCAAATCCAAGAAAGTTATAGCCAATTAAAAATAAATATTTTTTTAACCCCGTGCATGAATTTATAAACAATTGGCTATAACTTTCTTGGTTTTGAATAATTTAAAATTTTTCCTTGGGCAAGTCGAAATGAAATTACTTAAGGAACAAAATGAGACCTTGAAAATTAAAATCGGTTAAGAAACAAATTAGATTAAGATGGTTTATCAATAATTGTTTGTGCTGTTTCTAAAATATCGACATTATTTTTGTTAAAGTTATCTTTGTTTAAATACATTTTAATTATAATACCTTGACTATCTCTATCATTTTAAATAAATAAATCACATTTCAACTATGGTTTTTTAATTTTAGGTACCCTCTTCCTTTAGCACTGCTTTGACTAGGGATTCATGAAAGAACCACCTTAAATCCTGGCTATTAATGCAATAGCTTAGTTGAATACTTTGAACTATAATAATGTTTCATGCAAATAGCTTTCCAGGTTTCAGATGATGTTGTTGAATGTCTTAAACTATATCCCTACTAAAAAAATCAGCTGATAAATCAGATGATTTGTCAGATGATTTATCATCTTAAAAAGTCACCTGAGATTCTACCCGGGTGCTGCCAAAAGCTTACGTAAATTAAAGATCCGCTTCTTCAGTATTGGAAATTGCCTTTTAGGGTGTTTCACGCCCCCTGATGAGTTCAAAAATGCATGTTTGGAAGCATTTTGCACATTTTTTCTATATTTAAAAATTTTGTACATGAGATATCAGCTGACAAATCAGCTGACAAATCAGGTGATTTTTCGGTTAGACCTCAGTTGATTTTTCACCTGACTTGTCAGCTGATTTGTCAGCTGATATCTCATGTACAAAATTTTTAAATATAGAAAAAATGTGCAAAATGCTTCCAAACATGCATTTTTGAACTCATCTGGGGGGGTGAAACATCCTAAAAGGCAATTTCCAATACTGAAGAAGCGGATCTTTAATTTACGTAAGCTTTTGGCAGCATCCGGGTAGAATCTCAGCTGACTTTTTAAGATGATATATCATCTGACAAATCATCTGATTTATCAGCTGATTTTTTTTTGTAGGGATGACGTTGCCAGCTATAATTTACTTGCTCTGCCGGTAATTAATAAATCGAGAGGAACAAGTAGCGGTGTCGTGTCGATTCAGGCATACCGTGTAGAACGACTCTTATACCATTAAATAAAATATCAATTTATAAAAAGTAATTTATAATAATAATATTTAAAAAAATCCCATTAAAAACTATGAGAAGAACATGAAAATATATAAAAAAACTTTCCAAATTAAGACACATTCATAGTTTTACACAGTTTTGTCGTCAACACACACGCGCAAACATCTCGTGAAATCGGTAAAATTGATACACATTCACCATGTGGGCTGGCGTCTGCTTCTCTCATTGGTCGTGCGTGCTCGCTCTCAACTAATGAGAGAAGTGAGCACGTGCGCCCACTCTGGATTTCACGAGATGTTTGCGCGTGCTATGCGTGACCAAACGCTCTTATATGACGGAAGCCTAAAGTAAAAGATCTAAAGAAAATTTCTGCAGGCGTTTCTAAAAGAAATACTACAGAACTATACCTGTCAGAAATTTCTACAAAACTTTTAGTAACACGAAAATTCTCGAGATATTCTTGTATAGAAAATATTTCATATTTGTACATCAAAAGTTAATTTTATTATATTTTATTAAACATTAAGGTGGCTCCGGCGTTTTTTTCTGACATATGTACGAATTTTTTACAACGCCTACTTCACATATTATAATTTGAGAAGTAATATAAAATAAAAATCGCTGCTAACTGCTTTAGCAGAATGCTTTCTCAAAGAGAATTGATAAAGTACATCAAATAATTTTTTTAAATGTATATTTTAATATAAAATTTCATGTTTTCTGTATATCTTATTTTCCATAAATACATTATTCAAAATGTTTTAGAAAATCCCTTCTTAAAAAAGTGATGAGCGGCCATGTTGAAGCATCTAAAGGCTTGATTTTGATTGGTCGGTAAGAAGGCGCGAGAAATTTGCCGTGTTTGAATTTTTGAAATGGAATATTTACATTCAATGACTGAATGATTTTTAATTTAATCAAAATAAATTAATCCTCTCTTAAAAAATGATGGCCGAAAGTAGTGGCTCATTTAGAAAATCGACTTGATTGGTCATTTGAAAAAAGCGCGCATGTGATTGATTTGATTGGACTGTAACATTTTATTTATTGCTTAAGAAATGTATCTAATTATCTTATCATTTAAACTAATTAAAACTAAATCATAATGAAAAATAGCATTCATAACCTCAAAAACAAGATAGTACGCGCGAAGCGCGTTTGAATAATGCAACTAAATATTATCCGTTTGGACGGACAAAAATATAGATAGATAAGTAATTTTAAGACCTTTCAGAGAATGTGACTACTTCCGACCGATATCTAAACCCAACGCCGTAAAAAAATATCTTCGATTTTTCCATATTTTTCTTTATTTTTTTTAACCGACAATATTATCCGATCGGGCCGACCAAAATATGCATTGATAGGTAATTACAAGACCTTTGAGAAAATGTGACTACTTCCGACCAATCTCTAAACCCAACGCCGCACAGTGCGGTATTGCCGAGCGCTATGTGCGTTTTCAATAATCTCTTGACAGGATAAAGATAAAGGAACGTACGATCGCTGAAATCAAAGGTAAATAGATTTAAAATAACGGGCAAGAGGTCCCATTTAATTACATTTTACCTTTGTTTTATTAGTATAACGAGGTTCCAAGATACAATACGGAGAAGATAAGCATCTCGGTCCTCCGTATTCTATCGAACCCGTTAGGCTCTCGTTCCCGCGAATTCGTATATCTCGAGCGAGTATTGACATCGCTCGGACGATGTATTCGCGTTAGCTACGCGCGGAGCAGGTGCGACTTTGACCGTTGCTAAGTCGCGCCCGATTCTTTTTGAATCAGATTCTCTGGGGCTGTCAAACCGCGCGTACGCGAGTTAATTTGATTGTCCGCGAAGAAAACGGTATCGTGCGTCCTCACCGGTGCAGAGCAGCGCCCGTACACGTACCGACCACGAAGAGCAGCGCACATGAGTAATCCGAGCCACTCCTGGGGTCCGAAGCGTCTGTAGGTGAACGCTGCACGTTAGGACTCAGCCTGAAAACTCCGAAGTCGACCGGAGGATAAGGCCTGACGCAGGAGCGGATTCGTGAGCGAGCGACGAGGGGAGTGCACTCCCCTCCCGGTAAGACTCTTCGCCCATTTTCCGCGCAGCGATTGATTTGTATTTTCGGCTCGCAGCGGCGAGCGGCCGGTGTCTCGATCGCCGGCCCAGCGAAAAACAATCACATCGATCCGCCCGCGCCGAGCGGCGGATCTCCCGCCTTCTTGTCGGCGCGTATCGAGATGCGTTATTTTTCTGTAAAGTCTTTTTTTTCACTCATCCGTTACAAATGGCGCCCTAACGTGTTGGGTTTAAGGAGAAGGTTAGCGGCCGGTACGTTGGAGACCGGCCTATTCAAATCGCGTTTCGTTTAAATTCGCCCGGGCGCGAATCACTGCACCCGACTATTCAGTTGACGGCCAATGGCCATATGCCGTTACAGCTGATAGGCGCAGTGATTTAAACTCGCCAAGTCGAGGTGCCGGGCGTAAACAAAGAGACAAGAAGGCTCGCGACGCGCATTCAAACATAAACGCAAAACAGCCGATTGCTTGTTTTTGTGTGTGTTTATGTTTATGCTCGGGTAGTATTGTGTATACTTAGCCCGAGCCTTTTAAACTGCTGTAAAGCCAGGGCGAGAGCATTTAAACGACGATTATCGTTGTTTTCGTCGTCATATGTGGCGAGAATTAAATTCCTTTTTTTGACGCGAGATTTAAAGCTATTTTCACGCGATTTTTTTTTGGTTTGACCGTGCCTGTGCGTGCAGCCGGTCGAAAGTGAGAATACTTTCATCCTTTTTTTGGTTGCGGGAATTATTTAAATCGTTATCGTCGCGAATTTTTTTTTGGAATAGCCACGCTCTCTCCCTAGCTAGCTGCATCGAGATACGTCATTCTCGAGCAGCTTGGGACAATTGTGTGTGGTAGTTAGAATTCTAACATTGTAATTTGCGTAACAGACGGCCAATTAGAGAGAGAATCTCAGCAGTTAGTTGCGCATACACACACAATTCGTCACCAAATTTTTTATATAATCGGTCTAGCTTCGCAAGATGGAATCATCGACCCCAGAAGAACTAGCCGATAAGATGGAGCATTGGCGCAAAAATCTAGAGCTGAGCTTTGAAGCTGTAATAGAAGCAAATATAGCTCTAGATTTAAGAAGCACCGGACATCTCGAGGGGGATTCTAAGCGAATCGCTCAATGGCTAATGGGAAGTTACAACCCAGCCCACTTCACACAAGAAATAAGTGGAAGTGATTACGAGCAGTTCACAAGGAGGCTTGATTGCAGGAATAAGTTCGTCAACACGATGACCCTCAATACAAGCGGCGTTCCAGAAGTGAACCGAATTGCCGATCCCTCAACCCACAGCCTGTTTCAGCAATTGGCGTCGAACAAAGCAGTCGACAACAACTTGCTGAGTTCCATAAGGACACATGTCTTGCAGAGGAACCAAAGAGCAGGCAGTCCTCCCGACGTAAGACACGAGGCTCTTACGTCACCACGGAGCACTTTATCTCCAGCGGGAGGACCGGGTGATGTCCAGGTGCACCTAAGGTGCAGCACAGCTTGGGGGAGGGGAGATTCCACGATCTCCTTCCAGTCCGAAGAATCCGAGAACGCGAGTCGCACGGGGAATGCAGACCGCACATGGATTTCGGGCAGCTGTGCAGCAACCGCACCATCGCCATCATCTTCAGCTTCCATCCACGAAATCGACATCGGAGTAAGCACAGCCTCGGGGGAGGGGAGATTCTCCAAGCTTCCCCCTGTTCGAGAAGTCTGATACTTCACGTCGCTTGGCGTATACAGACTGCCTGAGGGCACCGAACGGCTGTGCTGAATACTCCCAAGCCTAAGACGACGGAGTAAATGCAGCCTGGGGGAAGGGAGATTTTCCAAGCTTCCCCCTGTCCGAAGCGTCTGATATGGCCCGTTTATGGAATATATCGGCATCGGACGGCTGTATTACTCATTCAAAGACTCCTGAAGACGAAGAGCACACAAGCCTTCCAAGGAGCAACGAGAAAGAGATCGATAGTCTGGGGACGGCACAACCGGTGGACCGAACGCTGATTACTTCGCAATTTCGCGACGTATCGACGCAAGCAGAAGGCGAGCGTCATTGCGAATGCGAATGTAACCAGACGCGTAAATTGGAGGAGGAGAAAGTTAGGCGCCTAAGCGAAGAAGTGAGGCAACTGCACGACGAGCTGCGCCAGCTACGCGCGCAAATGTCGTCACTTCATAATTCCGCTGCGCCTAACAAGAAACGAGCCGCAGGTGCAGCCAAATACTCTGCAAAGCAACCTCGATCGGACCTAGGGACTAACGACAACAAGAAGTCGTCCCGAAGTCTTCAAAAGTCAAGCTCGACAGGGAAAAAAGAGGCGTATGCAGCGGTCATGCAACGACCTCCAAAGTTATCCAAAAGAGATAAAGGCAGAAAACCCTCGAGTGGACTGGGTTCGAATCAAGGAACAGGTTCGAATCCTTGGACGACGGTAGCCTCTCGACGTCCCAAACAGCGGTATATCCAGCAGGGGTTGGATAGTCGAGTATACCGCTCGTCAAGATCGAGGAACGCGCTCGGAGCATATAACTCCCCACCACCGAGTCCAACCAGAAAATTGTTTTGGACGTGTAGGTCACCAACGCACCTTCACTGGGCCTGCCCGGAGCGGAAAGAGGGCCCGAAGACGAAGACAAGAAGAAGACGAGATGATCTGCCAAGTCAACCTTGGAGGAGTGACGGCAGTTGTCGACCGGAGTCCCAGCGCTAGAAGTGCCAACAGTCTCCGGTCCATCAATCGTCTTGGGATTGGTCTCGACCGCCGTTGGAATTCAGCGGAATTACGGTGATGAGCGACCCACCGTGTGCGTGCGGACGATCCCTCGACGTGGATCGTCTGATCAGCCGTTTAGTACACGAGCTGATCCGCGCGTATCCGGAACTGTCGTCTCTGCCGCCGACGACGACGTAAAGTCGAATCGAACGAGAGCCTCAGTATCGAGTTGCTTCTCTCCCGCTACGCAATGTCTGGGAGAGGGGTATGACGAGGTTCCAAGATAAAATACGGAGAAGATAAGCATCTCGGTCCTCCGTATTCTATCGAACCCGTTAGGCTCTCGTTCCCGCGAATTCGTATATCTCGAGCGAGTATTGACATCGCTCAGACGATGTATTCGCGTTAGCTACGCGCGGGGCAGGTGCGACTTTGACCATTGCTAAGTCGCGCCCGATTCTTTTTGAATCAGATTCTCTGGGGCTGTCAAACCGCGCGTACGCGAGTTAATTTGATCGTCCGCGAAGAAAACGGTATCGTGCGTCCTCACCGGTGCAGAGCAGCGCCCGTACACGTACCGACCAGGAAGAGCAGCGCACGTGAGCAATCCGAGCCACTCCTGGGGTCCGAAGCGTCTGTAGGTGAACGCTGGACGTTAGGACTCGGCCTGAACACTCCGAAGTCGACCGGAGGATAAGGCCTGACTCAGGAGCGGATTCGTGAGCGAGCGGCGAGGGGAGTGCACACCCCTCCCGGTAAGACTCTTCGCCTATTTTCCGCGCAGCGATTGATTTGTATTTTCGGCTCGCAGCGGCGAGCGGCCGGTGTCTTGATCGCCGGCCCAGCGAAAAACAATCACATCGATCCGCCCGCGCCGAGCGGCGGATCTCCCGCCTTCTTGTCAACGCGCAACGCGACGCGTATTTTGTATAGGATAATTTAGAATAGATCTTGTTATAGTTTTGAATGTAACCAAGACCACTCGTTATTTATTAACCTTCACCTAACCTTCTCCCGGATACCGCCGCCTCCGCGGGATCGTCGAACCGAGACGACGAACATTCTGAGTGGCCGCGCCTCGCGTCTAGCTAGCGCGAGTATTATCCCTTTCCGGCACACGGAAAAGTCGAGTTCAATCGTGAACTCGACATTTGTAAACAGGGATCCAGAGAACATCAACCCCGAGTGCTCGGCGTAGAAGTAGCACTCGACGGCACCGTGTTCTAGGGTTCGGTTCGCGGAATTACAAAAGATTTCCCCAGGCCTCCCGTTACATTAGTTGTACACATTTTTCTTCTATTATTATAAAAATTAAACATTAATTTATTTATAAATCAAAGCTAAAATGATTATAGTTGGCCAAAAATACTATTGCTATTTAACGTAATACGATTTTAATATTAATAGTATTTAATTTTAATTGTAATAATAAATAAGTAATTAAGTAAGTAAGTATTTAAGTAGTAAATAAGTATATTTCATTTTAATAGCAATAGTATTTTAGGCCAACTATAATCATTTTAGCTTTGATTTATAAATAAATTCATGTTTAATTTTTATAATAATATAAGAAAAATGTGTACAATTAATAAAACAAAGGTAAAAAGTAATTAAATGGGACCTCTTGCCCGTTATTCTAAACCTATTTACCTTTGATTTCAGCGATCGTACGTTCCTTTATCTTTATCCTGTCAAGAGATTATTGAAAACGCACATAGCGCTCGGCAATACCGCACTGTGCGCCGTAAACAAATATTTGTCTATAGGTTTTCCCACAGGGACGAATGCGGGATAGGATTTATAGGTAGGGAGAAAGTGTGAGGTATAAGAGAGTAATCCGATTTAGTTGTTTCAATTTCAATTTTTTGTTGAAATCATCATACAGTATTCTATTTTGATGCACAGGCCTTATTTGACTAATTAAAAACTTTCAAAGTCCCATTTGAGGACTGTCCTGAATTATTTGAGGACTGCCCTGAATTGTTAGAGCACTGTCCTGAATTAAGCACTGTCCTGAATTATTTTAGCAGTGTCCTGAATTAGTTTCGCAGAGTTCTGAATTAATTTATCACTTTCTAAATTATTTTAGTAGTGTCCTGAATTATTTTAGTAGTGCTCTGAATTATTTTCGTAGTTCTCTAAATTATTGTATCAGTGCTCACAATTAGATTAGTAGAGTCCTGAATTATATTATCAGTTTCTGAATTATTTTAGCAGTGTTCTGAATTATTTTAGAGGTATCCTAAATTATTTGAGAGGTTTCCTGAATTATTTTCGCAGTGTCCTGAAATATTTTGGTAATTTTCTAAATCATTTCATGCTGCCCTGATAATACGTTTATTTTGTACTTTTTATCATATTTTAACTAACTTAGCAATCTAATAATCACATTTTATTTTAACAATAAACCAACTCATGGTTTTGTTTTCTAGACAATGCTTATAAAAATGGAAAGCATCGCATTTCTGAGATCTTAATTTTTAATAATTATTATATAATTAGATTAAGTTTTTCTATTTATAAAAGGGAAAGGGATTTTTTATAAACTTAAGCGTTTCTTAAGATGTTTATAAGAATTATTTCTGGGGTATTTTTATGAATCTAAGCGTATTTTCTGGGATTATTTAAACTGTTTATGGGCGTTATATCTGGAAAATTTTGATGAATATAAGCGTATTTTCTGGGACATGTCAGATCTGCCTAAGTATCACTTCTGGGACATGTTTAAAGTATATAAACGTTATTTCTCAAACAAATAAGATGTATTTCACGCACTTACCGTGCCAAAACTGTGTCAAAACTGTGTAAAAACTGTGCCAATTATCATGTCATACCGTTTCAAACTATAGGAAATTGAGACTTTTTGCATGCTTATGGCGTAGTTTAGCACACTATTGGCGCAGTATAGCACAATATGGGCACAGTTTGACATAATCAAAATTAATCAAATTTTTTGCAAATTTTTTGCAAAGGACTATGCTATTTGTAGTAAATGCCATGCAGTTTTCCCATCATATAAAATAATAAGTTATACTAAAAAATGTTAGGGAATCGAAAACAATTTTAAATTTAAGATAATAAGTAAATAAATATACTAACTTTTATAAGTAAATAAACTTTTTTTAAAATTTTTGGAATTGTTTCCTTTTTTATATTATTCTTTTCTTATGAGTTATTAACATAACAAATCAGGTAATAGGACGGATGCCAATTAAACCAATAAATTAGGCCATAATGCTTACTGTGAAAGCTGCTTTGATTACAGGACCAGTTTTCTGAATTAACAATTTAAATCTCTGGTATTACCCAAAACTTTTGTTTTTAGAAAAATAGAAGCTCAAAGTTCATCAAGAAGTTGAGGCTCTCATATCAACTACGATTCCCATAAACCATAGCTGATACTTATTTTTCAGAAAGTACTCTTTTCCATCCATTTGCTCTTGTTTTTTTGCGACATTTAGCAAGTTCTGGAAGCAGTCGTGTGTGTAAGTCCGAGCTGCTGTTTCTTTATGATCAAGCATTATTAGTTAGTTCTTTTTTTTTTACCAAATTTTCCATAATAACAAATAACATTTTGAAGATAATTTCAAAATTAAAAAAACAAAATCCCTAGCGGAAATATTTTTGTTCAAAAATGTTAAAAACTGTTAGGAAGAGTTATAAACTGTTTAAAAATGTTAAAAAATGTAGGATTTTTGACGTTATTAATCGTTTGTAACTGTTTGTAACATTTTTCAACAGTTTTTAACAGTTTGTAAGAGTTATTAAATTATTTAATAACTTTTAAATATTTATTAATTATTATTATTAACATAATAATAATTAATTATTAGTATAATTAAACACTCCTTAGGCTTCTTCTGCATTGTTTGACTGTTACTTGCTTTTGGAGTGCTCATGATTGTAATAATGAGGCTATTAAATAATTATTAATTAATATTAATAATAATAATAATAATTTATTAATTAATATTAATAATAATAATAATAATTTATTAATTCTTAATTTTTCCTGAAATATATCAAATTTAAAATTATTTGAAACTGTTTGAAAGTGTTTAAAACTATTAGAAACTATTTGAAACTGTTACAAAGTATTATAATTAGAAAAAAAGTGTCCAAAATCATATATTTTGTAACATTTATAAACAGTTTTAAACAGTTCTAAATAGTTTTAAATAATTTTTAACAGATATTAAGTTATTAACATTTAAAATTTACGACAGGGATGTTGGTAATTTTTTTTTAAGTAAAGTTTTAGGTAAATCTTTTAAGAAAAGTTTATTGTATTAAGTAATATTGGCTGTGAGATATCATAAAATAAAAAAAAAATGAAAAATTCAAAATTATTCAAAAAAAAAAGAAAATCAATGAACGAATCTGAGAAAAATTTATATATAGTGATTTCATTTGAAAGTTATAAGTATTTACTCCGTATGTACATGAAACACATACTTAAATAAATAATTTGAAATAAAAAATTCCTTCATATATCAAAATTTATTGTATTTAAACGAAATTGCATTTCAAAAATACATTGTTGCAGGGAACAAACATACAATTATATTACAAAGGTGTTCTTTAAACAAATTTACATATAGTATTTGTTTGTGACATAAAATTTCATAAGACATATTTAAATGACATAAATGTCTAGCTTGTATCATCTGACTATTATAGAAAATGACGAATCACAGTGTGTGTAGATGAGTAATGATGAATGAAAATTTCAAAAAAGATGTGACACTAAATTATTGACATTTACTAAATGGTCTGAACACATGTAAAAAAACTAATTTTAAAATATTTATATGTACGCGTTCTTTTATAAAAGTTTTATAACAAGTCTATTACGCCTTAATATAATATTGTTTGAATACTCTAATTATAAGAAGCCGAATTATATGTAGCTCTATTTGTATTAATCTATAATTTTGTATTGACTCAATGAATTATTAAAACTGAGACAATACATATAAAAAATACATTAAAAATGAAGGGATTCAAGGTGTCTCTATACACAAGCCAAAACCAAACTAAACCTATACAAACCTAATCAAATTCTATACTGCAATGAATGCATCATATAGATAAATACTAAATTAACAAACTGTCTTGGTAACTTTCGAAGCGAACCAGCTGATTCTGAAATAGGTACTCGACTCCAAGCATCATCTTCACAGCTCCATGCATGTGGAGTTTAGTTTTTCCATAGTTGACCAGGCAAAGGCACTTTTCATCTCTTACTTCAATTAAGCTTCTCTCGCATATCACAAATGTGAATACAAAAATTTAGTTCAGCATATTAGATTTACTGATGAGATCTTTTAAAGAGTTGTTTGGAAGAAAATCCAAAATTTTTTCTATACAGTATTTTGGTATTATGGTGATAAAATATCTTCTAAAATAAATATTGCTTCATTTAGTAGCTGTCTCCTTATTTTAGCAATTTTTAATTGCATCTTTAAAATATCACTGAATGGATAGAAGTTGGAGTTAAAATCATGCATAGAATGAAATTCTTTCAGCGTATCGTTTTCAACATAATAAGTTAATCTGGTTGTATCAAAAAATAATGTGTCATACATTGTTGATTGAGGACAAAGTTTTATACTTTTCAATTTACTTATAGTATCTGAACACTGTTGTTTAAAAGTAAAGATATTTTCATTAAAAGTTTCATTGGAATCAAATTTTCTCATACTGTCAGCAAGAAAATTTCTGTTTTGATCGTTGACGTAAAAATGAATGATATCTAATTTTATAATATGCTTACAAGCAGTTAAATAAAATTCAAGATGTACATTATCACAAGTTTCTTGAAAGATAAATGCTGTTTTATCCATTTTATTTGCGATATTTATGTCAGCTCCGCATTGCAACACAGCTTCAATTGCAAATATGGGAGCCAAGTGTAGAGCAGTATTTCCTAAGAAGTTCTGATGGTTAATATTACAGAGTCGTGGAGCAATTTTATCCATGAAATTGACACAGTTTCTAACTCATGGGTACCTTCGAAAAATATTTGAAATGCATTAACATGTCCATCCACGAGTCCATTTACATCTGCTCCTTTCTCTAATAATAATAAAAACACTTCTTTTTTGCAAAAAAGTAAGGATACGTGTAATGGAGATCCAATTTCTTCCATTACATTAATGTTCGCCCCATATTTTATTAATAAGTTCACTGTATTAATGCTTCCATTTTGAGCAGCGAAATAAAGTGGAGAATACCTTCTCATATGGAATTCCCATTCTGAATCTTCAACACGGCTATTAAGTAACCTTTTCCTTTCGTGTTCATCACGATTTTTTAAACTTTCTTCAATAGCTTCGTAGTTATCGTTTTGACATATAAAATGAAAATACGATAGTAGTGGCTCCAAATCCATTTCTTCCACAAAAAGGTTTTTCAAGAACAAGTGTATTATAAAAACTATTACTTTCAAAAAGTTTATTTATCTTCTTTTTTTTTAATATAAGGTATTCTAGCACCAAGCCAGTCAAAAAGTTTATGTTGAAAATGAATAGAATTTACAACTTTTATTATTTAGAACTTCAGTACAACTGAGTACTGACCTAATCTTAGGCAGTGTCTACAATAGGATGTAAACACTAGCGTAAACGCGCGCTTTAGTAATTTCTAGTGGAAATCAAGTAAAAAACTAGTAATATAGGTTCAAAATTACTAGATATTACTTGATTTCCACTAAAATTACTAAAACTTGCACATTTACGCTAGTGTTTACATCCTATTGTAGACGCAGCCTTATAATTTACCACGGATTGTGTAACTGATAGACTGAAATCACATGGTGCGGCATAGAGCTGCGGCATAGAACATGCATCATGGAGACAGCCAATCAGAGCTCTTTCTGCATTTGCAGAATAGCTCTGATTGGCTATCTCCATGACGCATGTTCTATGCCGCAGCTCTATGCTGCACCATGTGATTTCGGCCTAAGGCTGTGTCTAGAACAGAGTGACAAGCATGATGTTTCACTGACACAGACGCTGAAATTCGCAGAAGTTGAAATTCTCAACGAGTTAATCTTTAAACGAAATTTTTAAACGGGGGATCATGAATGCATCTTGAGTTGGCACACAACGTTTGGTCACGGTGACATACAAGACATAACTCGGTCGACAAGCGCCGCGAATGACTTACTGTCAGGAATCAAGAACAGTGGAAAGATCATCATTAGGGCTCTTGCACGAATGAAAAAACACCGAGGAATAACAGGAGCCTGATTCTAAATTTGTCTCGACGTCGAGATACACCAAAATCGAGAACAACTTGTCTCGGAACGAATGAGTCGAGTGCAAAATCGAGACCAATGTGTCTCGGCCAGTGCCAAATCGAGAACAATGTGTCTCGGCGACTGCAACTCCGAGACACAAACGAGTCGGCTGTCGGGCTGTCTCGGTGCGATACAAGAGGTTTATACCAATCAGAGAGCTTCTTTAAAAGGAATAACGGTTGTGTCGTGTGCGACACGCTTAGAGAAGCCCGACAGCCGACTCGTTTGTGTCTCGATTTTGCACTCTCCGAAACATATTGGTCTCGATATTGCACTCGCCGAGACACGTTCGTCTCGATTTTGCACTCGACTCATTCGTTCCGAGACAAGTTGTTCTCGATTTTGGTGTGTCTCGACGTCGAGACAAATTTAGAATCAGGCCCCGGGACCCAGGACGGTCTTTAAAAGTTTCACAATCAGAGTGAAAAAAATGATAAACATTGTAGAATGATCTGTAACTAAAGAAATAATGACCGTCAAGTTATTGACTTTCGCAGCGACGCCTGCGACATCCACTTTTAGTACCTAATTTACGGAAAAATAACTAAAGAAAAAATATCTCTTTTATGTGGCAAGCACCTTAATCGTCCTGGAAGTACCGTTACTCATACATGTTTTTCGGGATATCCCGGAAACAACCGAAAGTGTCGGAAACGACCATTATACATCAAGTTTCATCCCGAAACCAACCATTCGAGATATTTATAGATTGTTACGACCCGAGTCGGGGTCTTCGAGTAGAAGGGCGCTTCTGCAATGATCGCCGGGTTGACCAAATAGAATTATGGAATCCGTTGCTCAACTAAGCACTGAAGTGCACAGAGTTACGGGAGATTCGAAATAAAACTTCAAAGTCAAGAAATAACTTTAACTTTTGAATTTACTTCTGGACTTTAACAACAATTAGACTTTCAGACGTAACTCGATATAATTCAAATGCCCGTATGGAAATAATAAATGTATGAAACCGTCGGAAAAGCTATAAAAACGTATAGAAATGTACCTTTTCATTGGTTTTTGGACAAATTTTATACGGTTTTATACATTTTTATACAGTTTTGTAACGGGATGGCTAGTGGGGGAATATCCCAACAAGCCACAGGCCAGCGATGCCCTAGAACACGGTGCCGCGGGTGTCAGACTAAAATGACTTGCCCGGGGATCTGCTCCTGGAATCCCGAAAACAACGCGAAGATCGCACACGAACTTCGCTTTCCAACTAATTGGATCGCTGAGTGAAAAGCGCGCGCTCGAAGAGTAAAGCGCGCGGCCGCTATGCTCAGATATGAAAACGACCGGCGGAGTCGTTTTCCCGCGGAGGCAGCGGTATCCGGAAGAAGGACAGGTTGTAATGAACAACGCGACGAGTAACTAGATATCACAGTATATTTACAATCACTAATCTCTACAAGCACAACGCACGTGCTGATTAGAACAATGAGTTAGTTCGCGCGCGACCGTTAATATTCAAACGCGCGAACTATACGGCGCGCGGCGAAGCTGCTAATTTCGCGCGCGGTGTTAAAGTACGGCGGGCTGGCACACACCCCCACGTACACGGCACAGAAGGCTTGCACGGGGCGATTTCCGTGCGAGCCTTTACAATGAACCCGCGAGAGGAGAGTAGAAAACTTACGTTAGGAAGGAGCAGCCGGTGCACTCGACTCTCTCTCGCTCCCTGTCGTTCGCACAGCAGTTGCGCTCTCTCTCTCTCTCTCTTGCTCGCTGTATTGGGTCGGCAGGCGGGCTGTCTGCCGGCTCCTCGCTCGCAGTCTCGTTCTGCTCGTGGCACACGCTACGCGGTATCGCTCTTTCTCTGTCTCTCTTGTGTGCGCCTCCACTATTTGCGGCGCCTCCACTACCCTCGCGGGGTCTCACAAAAAAACGATAGGACGGCGCGGACAAGTAAACTCACGAAGACACGGAGGAGATCCTACTTGCGCGACGGCGGACACGAAGATGGCTCCCTTTTCTCGCGGGAACAGGTTAGCAGCTTCGCGACGGATGACGGGCATTTTACGCGTCGCGAGACCGATTCGCTACGCGCGGCGCGCCTCGATTCGGCTGCGCAGGAGTTGCGCGCGCGCGCTCACTACCTTCGCGCGGTAGATTAGAATCGCGGCTAGACACGCGTTACACCCCCCCGCCAGACGCTGCTTAGGGGACCGTGAGCAGCTCTGCTAATCATGGCCGTCGTCGTACCTACTAATATGGTAGTAATGATTAGGAGAAGGAGGTTCGAAAAGGAATATTGAAGAATCGGAGTCACAGGTTTTTCTTTTTAATTTTTATTAAAAAAAAAATATAAAAAAAACTTCAGGGCCTCGCCCCTCTTCAACTGGCCCGGGAATACGATCGGCGCCCCTTGTGACGAGCTTGGTTGGGGCAATGTTTAGACTTTTTCACCCCAAACTCGCCACACATGAAGCACCGGGGGATCGCGTTACTGTCGAGCGCATCCCGGGCCGCTCGCTCTTCTTCGAGCACCCTCCTAAGGCGCTCTTCTTCTTCTTGGAGACGGCGCTGGGCCTCTTCCTTGACCCGGCGCGCCGTCTCTTCCGCCTTTTCCCTGGCTCGCCTGGCCTCTTCCATGCGCTCCTGCGCACGAGCCAGGCGAGCCTCCTCCGCCTTTTGGAAGGCTATGCGGCGCAGCCTGGCGGCCCTGGCCTCTGCGGCGGCCGCGAGCTCTTCGCGCCGGCCTTGGGCCATTCTGACCCGTTTGCCGGCATGCCGCTCGCCGGGCTTACCGTGGCCCTGGAGAAAGACCTCCAGTGCGGCCAGGGCAGCGTCCTCCGCAGCGCGCGAGGACTTGCTGAGGCGCCGCGCTTCCTCGAGGCCCTTCTCCACTGGGACCCAGGCCGCACTGACTTCATCACTCGGTGCCCACTTGGGGGCCTGGGTCGGAGAACTCTCTTTACTTTCTTCGTCGGCCCGAGCCGCGCCGGCGTTTCCTTCCGGCGCCATCTCTGAGGCTCGGACCGACGCCTCTTGCGAAAGCCGTTCTTCCCGGCTTTCCTGCTGCTCCTTCGGGGGACGAGGTCGCCGAAGCGGACTGGGATCGGCCTCTGCCCAGGCCGGCTCCGAAGGTCCCTTTCTTGGCTTCGGCGCCTCTATCTCCTCGATCATGACGGTGGAGGGCTCTTCCACTGGCTGGGGTGCCAGTGTCACAGCGTCGATGCCCTCCACGACCTGCTCCAAAAAATCGATGACGGCGGGGTCAGGATTGCACTGGATTAATCCAGCGATCACCTTCTTCGCCGTCTCCGCTATTTCGGGAGTCAGGCCTTGCATGTCCTGAAACAGGTAAATCGATCGCGGGGAGGAGTGAGATTGAGGACTGGAAAATTAAGACGAACACAGGTTAGTACGTACGACACAAGTTGGACGGCACAATTATTGCTTTTTATACGCTCGGGTTCTACGAGGACTAATTAGTCCGGCATCAGCAGGTACGGGCTTCTTCTTCGAACCCTTTGGCCTCCCTGGGCCTCGCTTGGGTTCTGTTGGACCGGCCACACGCATAGGCCGGCCATCGCTCGCACGCTTTCCTGGCCTAACTAATAGCGCGGTCTTACGAGGTGGACCGCGCCTCTTAGCCGTCGCCCGAGGCTGTACATTCCCCTGGCTAACTCTGTGGCCCTCTGACGTGTTCCGTTCGGCTGAAGAGTCCCTCGCTGGTAGCGACTGGGCTACTTCTTGACTACTTTTGTCCAAGTAGTTCTTGGGCTCTCCTGCGGAGACGTATCTCTTGAGTTGCTGCGCATGGACGGGACGTATCGTTCGACCATCCTCACCTTGGATCTCATAGGTGTTTTCGCCTAGAATATTCACAATCGTGTAGGGCCCCGCGTACTTCGGGGCTAATTTGGCAGAAATCCCCTCAGCTGCTGAGGATAGTACCTTATTCTCTCTCCATACACGATCGCCTAGACAGAATTCTGGAGGTCGACGATGAGCGTCATAATATTTGGCTTGTGTCGCCTGCTCCGCTTGCGCGTCGGCCGCCGCCCGAACGTGCAATTCGCGGAGCTTGTCCATACGTACCACCCAATTGTTTATCGCCTCTTGCTGCCCTTGCTCTTCGGCTAACCTGTCTTCCTCCCGCCTTAGTGTCTTCGGTGGGTCAGGTTGTCGGCCGTAAATGAGCATGGCAGGACTTATCTTTGTGGAGCTGTGTTCGGCAGTATTGTACGCGAACGCCAGCTCATTCAGTTTCTCATCCCAGGACCGGTGATTTTCCTCTGCGTAAGACATAATCATTGTCTTCACCGTTCGATTCACACGCTCGACAGGATTGGCCTGAGGGTGATACGGAGGCGTAAACGTGTGATGCACGTTTCTCTCCTTTAAGAATGCCTCTAATGGTGCATTTTTAAATTCAGTCCCATTGTCTGAGAGAAACACCTCCGGGACTCCGAATCGCAGACATACTCGCTCGTTGAGTCCCTTAATTACCGATTTACCATCTGCCCTTTTTATCGGAATTACTTCAATCCAGCGTGTGAACAAGTCCTGGAATATGAGAATGTATTCGTGGCCGTGCGTGGTTTTTGGGAGGGGTCCGATAATGTCGCTGGCCACGATTTGCCATGGACGCTCTGTAATTCGGCGTCCCATGAATCCTGTTGGAGCGCGCTGTTCGACTTTGCACTGCTGGCAAATTTGGCACTGGCTCACGTATCTGGCTACATCACGAGACATGTGTGGCCAATAATACTTCCGCTTTACTCTTTCTAGCGTTTTCTCGCGGCCTAAGTGCCCAGCAGTTGGAAAGTCATGGCATTCTCTCAGTACTTCGCGTCGCTTTTCGTGAGGGACTGCTAACTTCCATGCATCATCGTCGCCGAGAGACTCGTCTATGACTTCATTAGGTTCGTACTTGTACAGTCTCCCCCCCGCCAGCTTGAACGTGGGGAAGTCTCGCGGCCGCTGTTGAACCTCTTTCACAATTTCGAGGTACCATTGGCCGTTTGTATCGCGTTCGAGCTCTAACGCGGCGACCGCTGGCTCCTCTTCCTCGAACATCCGCGAAAGGGCATCTGGGACATTGTTCAAAGAGCCCTTTCGGTGTTCGACTGTGAAACTGTGGTTTTGTAGTTCCAAAGCCCATCTTGCTAACCTGCCTGATGGGTTTCGGAGATCACGGAGTCACTTCAAGCTGCTATGATCCGTGATGACCTTGAAGTCATAGGCCTCTATATACGGACGGAACTTTTTGATTGCCCAGAGAATTGCTAGACACTCTCGTTCCGTCACGCTATAATTCTTCTCGGCCGCGCTCAGAGTTCGACTAGCGAACTCTAGGACTCTTTCGTTGCCGTCTATTATCTGGTATAGCACCGCTCCAAGTCCTGTATCGCTCGCATCAGTTTGCACCACGAACTGTGCGTTAGATACCGGTCTGTGGAGAATCGGTGCAGAAGCAACTAGCGCTTTTAGTTTTTGGAAGGCCTCTTCTTGTGCCGTTGACCACTCGTATTTCCGATCCTTTTTCGTTAGTTCGGTCAGTGGTTCAGCAATTGTGGCGAAGTTTGATAAAAACTTTCTATACCACGAGGCCATTCCTAGGAAGCGTCTCAGCTGACGGAGGTTTTTCGGCACCGGATATTCCATAATGGGCTTTATTTTCTCGGGGTCTGGTTTAAAACCATCCCTATTTACTATGACCCCGAGATATTGGACCTCATCGCGACAGAAGACACTCTTCTCGCGATTTATTGTGAGGCCCGCGTCCTTTATCCTATCTAGAACTCTTTTTAGAACCTCTTTATGCTCCTCGAATGCTTCTGTGACTACTATTATGTCATCGAGATATGAGTAAGCAAAAGGTTCGAGTTCGGGGCCGATGACTTTGTCAATCAGCCTCTGGAAGGACGCTCCGGCATACGAAAGACCATAGGGCATTCTTGTAAATTGAAATAAACCTTTGCCTGGCACGGTGAAGGCCGTAGTCTCTTTGGACTCCGGATTTAGTGGTATTTGGTGATACGCACTACTTAAATCCAACGTGGATTGTACTTCCGTTTTATGGGTCTTGTGGAGCCGACGTCTACTGCATGCTCAACCCACGAAGTATACCCTAATGGTGCCAGGCCGTTTCCCATCAGCTCAGCTACTAAAGCTTCCGCTTCTTTGCGCTGCTCTTCTGTTGGGTCCGCCAACCCTATAGCTGATACGGACACGGTATTATTGGCGGTTATGGAGGCTACTTCTAACTTTACGCTTGCATCATCATCTTTGAGATGCAGCGTATTGTCAGTGGGGTCTAAGACGGCGCTAAACTTCTTAATGAAGTTCACCCCCAAGTAGCACTCCGTGTCTAGGTCTGGCATGATTGCGACGCGCACATCCTTGCACACGCCTGCCACGACCATGGGTAGATACACATAGCCAACCACGGCTATGTTCTGCCCATTAGCTACCCGTGCCGTTAGGCCGCTGGCCGGGATTAATTCTTTTCCACAGGCTGTAGCGAGCTGTAAGCCGATGGAATTCATCCCAGTCCAGGAAGCTCCAGTATCGAAGAGTGCCCGTAGCCTGTAGCCGGCTACACCTACTTGAAGCCACCATCGCGAGCATGTTTCCTGGTTATCTTCGTTCTGCTGAGTCGCGGGAACTTCTTCGCTCTCTCCTTCAGGCAATTGGACCGAGTTACCTTCGGTCGCTGATGTGAGAGCTGGGGGCGGGCGTGTGGCCGTGTTTACCTGCCCCCTTGGCCGTTTTCCTGCTGGTTTCCGCAGCATTGGGGTTGCGGTCGCTTCCCCTTTGCTCGTTGCCGTAACCCCTTCGGTACTCTGGCCATTGTGGAGGTCCATTACTCCTTGGACTTGGCGGCCTAGCCTGGTGGGTCGTGCTACTACCCCCACTAGGCTGATTATTACTTTGCCCGCCTTCCCGCTGCCTGTTCTTCCAATTATTCTTTTTCTTGGGCTTCTTGAACGACTGTGGGTTTGGCGTTTGCCCACTATTTCCGTCGGTGCCTTTCTTTGTCAAGCTTGACAAACACTCGGCCATCACCCGACGGAACATAGCCTCGAGGCTTTCTCGAGGCTCCTGCTGTTGGTGCCCCATCGCCGCCACTCATGGATTCTGCTTTTTCCGCTGATCCGTGGTTGGCTCTGTAGGTACGTAGGCAAACTCTGGCAAGTAAGTGCGCTCTGGCGGTGGTGGCGAGTGATACACCTTATCTGCCGCGAGCGCTAATTCGGCCTCCCGGGCTAAATCCAGGAGCCCTCGGTAATCCGTAATTTGATTACGCATCACCATTTTTTGCAGTTCTGGCCGCATGTTCCGGTGCAACATGTCCAATTGTTGGGGCATGCTAGGCACCGGAACTAACTTGAGAATCAAGGCTTGCAGATTCACTACGTAATCTCTCGTGAGTTCGTTTCTGCCTTGAGTCCTCGCGTTTATCTCCGCTAGGATTCGCTGTTGATGACCCCTGTCACCGCCATACATGTGTATTATGGTCTTTTGGAAGTCTTGCCAAGATCGCCACGTATGACGGTTACTCCTATACCAGGTGGCTGCTACTCCACTCAGCAGCTCTGACAATGACGAGAGTACTTCGTCGTACGTCAGATTTGCTAGAGCTCGACATTCCTCTACTCTCGTGAGGAATAACTCGACGCTCTGCTCCTTCAAGGACCCAGAGAACTTGATGTGCCATTTCCTTACGATTTGGCCAACATCACGGTTCGTTTGTTGAGGCACGTACGTCTGCCTCGTAGACTGGTCCAGTGTAGCGCTCACCCCCGCCTGACGCTGTGTAGGATTTCTTCCGCTATTCCTCCTAGCGTCTCTTGGCGATTCAGTATTGGGGCTGCTGCTGTCAAAATTCACATATGTGAACGTGTCCTGAAAGTTCACATGTGGTGATCCTCGTCCCCTGCCCGCACTCGGTAGTTGGACTCCCTCCAAGCGCGTGCTTGAGGGGGGGTGTCGAGCTTCTTGGAGTATTCGCACACTCTCTTTGAGCTCTTCCACCTCTTTGACGAGTCTATGGATCACCGACAGCAGCTGTTCTGAGACTACGTTGTCTCCCACAGCAATCCCTACGGTACGCTGTTCCCCCGCACTTGGCCACTCAAAACTCTGTGGCTGCGGTGGACTTCGCGTTTGCTGCCAGAACGCGTGCTGCCCATTTCGTGCCGACAACGACTCTTGTTCTTGACTCCGCCGAAATTGTCGTTGCCTGCGCTGCTCTTCTAGCAACGCCTGCTGTCGCTGCTGCTCTTGATGCTTTTGCTGTTGCTGCCGCTGCTGCTCCTGCTGTTGTTGCTATTGCTGCCGTCGCTGCTGCTCCATCTGCTGCTGCTGCTGCATTTGTTGCTGCTGCATTTGCTGCTGCTGCATTTGCTGCTGTTGCAGTTGCTGCTGCTGCATTTGCTGCTGCTGCATTTGCTGCTGCTGCAGTTGTTGCTGTTGAAGCTGTTGCTGTTGTAGCTGTCCCTCGGCTTCGGCTGGAGATGTCCCGGTGGGTGCTGCAGAGCTCAATATCTCTGTCCTGGAACCCTCCTGGCCGTTTGCCTCATCCGCTGGCTCCACCACTGCATTATGTGCTTGTTGTGGAGCGTTCATCCTCCGAGACTCCGAGAGTTTTTGCATCACTATCGGGTCATCAAGGAGCGTAATGAACGGGTGCGGTTGGTCTGGATCAGTATTGGGATCCACAATAGTCGACCCAGACTTGTTCATCAACGTTAAGTCGATGAACGCCCTTCGGGACTGCTCGCGTTTAGCAAACGCTTGCTTCTCCGACAGCTCCAGCTCTGGCACGAAATCGGCGGCACTGTATTCGCCCATAAGCCACTTGATTGCTGTCAGCATATTCACTGATTGCAGATCTGACTGCTGCAGACCAAGGGCTTGCATGGCCTCGATAATTTCCACTTCGGGCTGTGTATACGCCCAATTGAGTATCGCAGATTCCGCAAACTGCGATGATCGGGCCATGGTGTCAATTGGCTGTGCGCTTCCCCACGAACTTATTTTACTAGCGCGAGTAGTATCCGGATTGATGGCAGAGAGAGTTTGCCTTTTCAACCCGTGAGCTAGCTTTTTCAATGCGAACCCGGGTTACTTTCTAAGAGCTACGGCGGTTGCTCTTAACCTCGATAATGCACGAGGATTTCCCGTATGCGGCTCTAAAAAAAAAAAAAAAGCTATTTCTGTAAGTAATTACGATTTGTAATTAATTACGCTCCACTACTCGCACTTGTAATTTTAAAATAAATATATGTGAAAAAAATATATATATATATATGTGTCAAAACGGACAATATCACCAAAAACACAAAAAAATAAATACAATTTTCACCTAAAAAAAAAAATAAAAACAATTTTTAAGTTCGAGGGGATTTTTGCGCTCGAGTTTTTACTCGGGCGCACAGTCAACTCTTTGTTCCGAGAGTGCTTGCCGACTTTCTCTCGATCTTCTTCTAACTGCACGATAAAAGAAAAAAAAATTTTATTTTTCGTCCAAAAAAAAAAATAATTCGTATCGGAAATACGAGAGGACGAGAAGAAAAAAAAAATTTTCGAGACGAGAAAAAAATTAATTAAAAAAATTAATTATCGCTAAAAAAAAAATTTTGTCGTTAAAAAATTAATTGTTATTAAAAAAAACTTTAATTGTTAACAATAATTCCTCAACGCGCCAAAAATTCCGCGATCAATATCTCTCCTCGTCGGCACACTAGGTCGAGGGTTATTGGGTATCGCACGCCTAACCTCTCGACCGCACTCTCGCAACAGCACGGCTGTGTCACGCACACGCACACACGCGCCTACGAGCTGCGGCACGAACAGCCTTTGTGTGCAGCTTACGCTCAGCTACGCTGCTGAGCTTCTTCGCGCCAAGCTTCGCCGCGAATCACGTACGCGCCGCAGGTCCTTCTCCACCCCCAAAACGTTGGGCGCCAGTTGTAACGGGATGGCTAGTGGGGGAATATCCCAACAAGCCACAGGCCAGCGATGCCCTAGAACACGGTGCCGCGGGTGTCAGACTAAAATGACTTGCCCGGGGATCTGCTCCTGGAATCCCGAAAACAACGCGAAGATCGCACACGAACTTCGCTTTCGAACTAATTGGATCGCTGAGTGAAAAGCGCGCGCTCGAAGAGTAAAGCGCGCGGCCGCTATGCTCAGATATGAAAACGACCGGCGGAGTCGTTTTCCCGCGGAGGCAGCGGTATCCGGAAGAAGGACAGGTTGTAATGAACAACGCGACGAGTAACTAGATATCACAGTATATTTACAATCACTAATCTCTACAAGCACAACGCACGTGCTGATTAGAACAATGAGTTAGTTCGCGCGCGACCGTTAATATTCAAACGCGCGAACTATACGGCGCGCGGCGAAGCTGCTAATTTCGCGCGCGGTGTTAAAGTACGGCGGGCTGACACACACCCCCACGTACACGGCACAGAAGGCTTGCACGGGGCGATTTCCGTGCGAGCCTTTACAATGAACCCGCGAGAGGAGAGTAGAAAACTTACGTTAGGAAGGAGCAGCCGGTGCACTCGACTCTCTCTCTCGCTCCCTATCGTTCGCACAGCAGTTGCGCTCTCTCTCTCTCTCTCTCTTGCACGCTGTATTGGGTTGGCAGGCGGGCTGGCTGCCGGCTCCTCGCTCGCAGTCTCGTTCTGCTCGTGGCACACGCTACGCGGTATCGCTCTCTCTCTGTCTCTCTTGTGTGCGCCTCCACTATTTGCGGCGCCTCCACTACCCTCGCAGGGTCTCACAAAAAAACGATAGGACGGGGCGGACAAGTAAACTCACGAAGACATGGAGGAGATCCTACTTGCACGACGGCAGACACGAAGATGGCTCCCTTTTCTCGCGGGAGCAGGTTAACAGCTTCGCGACGGATGACGGGCATTTTACGCGTCGCGAGACCGATTCGCTACGCGGGGCGCGCCTCGATTCGTCTGCGCAGGAGTTGCGCGCGCGCGCTCACTACCTTCGCGCGGTAGATTAGAATCGCGGCTAGACACGCGTTACAGTTTAATACATTTTCATACATTTTCTTACAATTCAGAAATTCTTTCATGTCAAGGGTTAATGTAATAAAACGTAGGAAATCGTATAAAAATTTATACTTCTGTATATTTCCGCAGATATTTTAAAATTTATTACATTTTTATACGGTTTTATATATTTTTAAACAGTTTAATGCACTTTCATACTAAATAAAAAATAAAACTAAAAAGAAAAATAAATAAATTGGGTTTTTACGTTTATAAAAACGAAATTACGATTTTACGTGTTTACGTTTTTACGTTTTATAAATTCTATAAAACGTAAAAAACCGTACGACATTGAACCGTATAAAATCGTTGCACATCGTAGAAAACTGTTTTAACATGTCAGAAACCGTATGTAACCGTATTAAAACGTATCAAAACGTATTAAAACGTATAAAGTTGTCCAAAAACCAATGTTTATAACCGGCTATATACGATTATATAAATAATATACGATTTTGTACGGTTATACACGGTTTCATACATTTCTTTTTTTTCATATGGGTGACTGAGTATTATGCTATGAGGCACTTGCACAGAGAATCAACCTGGGATTGGTCGGCAGGCGACCCGGCACATAATAGAACACACTGTTAGGCTATTGGAGTCACACCCTATCTGTTCGTTGTTTTGTTTTGTGTTGAACGGTCCTTATTAGTTGTCAAGGCCTCCACACGGAAAAAGGAACAATGCACAGATACAAGAAATAGCATTGGTTGTATATCTATATATAACACGAACACTGAGGAACAGAGTCGTTGTATTTCGGTGTTCCTCGCCGTTCCTGTTATATATAGATATACAACCAATGCTATTTCTTGTACCTGTACATTGTTCCTTTTTTCGTGTGGAGGCCTTCAGGGCCTTGTTCTTTATGTCTGTTCTTTTTTATGTGTACAGGACTTTAGTGCATTGGATACACTGTTCAGATATCTAATATAATTTTCTCTAAATTCTAATCGAAAATATAATAGATAAAGTGAAATTTATAAAAATATATAATTGTTCATACAAAATTAAAGTAAAGAGTTTTGTTTATCAGCAATATTTTGTTAATCTTGGCGGGCCGATATTAATGTGACTAACAAGAGAGGTGAAACGGCATTCGTTTTTCAACACTCAGCTGAAATCTACGAACCTGAATTTTTTTATATAAGTGATTGTAGATATATTATAAAATTAGACTCAATCAATGTTTATGCGAATGAGCAAAATAGAAGGTTTCTTGCAGATGCTATTAAAAAAAACTGCTGCAATGAAGACATTGTTAATGCTCATAAAAAGCAATGCTTGGATACTATTAGTAAACTAAAAAGCATAAAAGTTTTTCCGTCAATTTCTATGTAATATTTCACAACGTCAAGGAAATTTTTTTACTTCTTCACACTCTTACCGGCGCGTAAAAAAATGTACTATACCATCGTAATTATAACAAGGTTTTAACAAGTAAAACACTACACTCTGATGAAAACGGAATACTGCATGGAGCCTTTCAGAAATAGTTAGAAATAAAGGCACAAAGCCTGAAAACGTACCTCTATTACTACGTCGCCGAAATATTCCCTATTAAAAATATCCAGCTGGATGCAGTGGATTCCAGCTGGAATCCAGTGTAATCTAGCTAGAATCCAGCAGAATCTAGCAGGATTCTAGCGCATCCAGCTGAACATTTTTCTATGGGTTTAACTTCTCAACTCGCTTACCACAGCGTACAAAAATTGTATGCCGCAAGATACGAATATAATAATTATAAACAAACTGTAAGAATTTTTTGACAAGTAAAACGCTACGCTCTCATGAAAACGAAATACTGTATGGAGCCTTCCACAAATAGTTAGAATTAAAGGCACAAAGCCTGCAAACGTACATATTTCACTATGTCAAGGAAATGTTTGAACTTCTTGACTCTCTTACCGCGGTGTAAAAAAATTGAATCGAGCATGGCAATTATATGAAGGTTTTTACAAGTCAAACTCTACGCTCTGATGAAAACGGAATATTGTATGGAGCCTTTAAAAAATAATTAGAATTGGAGGTGGATACCCTGCAAAGATAAATATGTCAATATGTCAAGGAAATTTTTGAACTTCTCAACTCTCTTCACGGGGCACAAAAAAATTTAATCTAGCGTGGTAATTATAAGAAGGTTTTTACAAGAAAAACGCTACGCTCTGATGAAAACGGAATGCTGTATGGAGCCCTTCAGAAATAACTAAAATTAAAGGTTGAAAGCCTGCTTGCTAACGTAAATATTTCACTACGTCTAGCCAGTTTTTTAAATTCTTGGTACACTTACCGCGCCTTAAAAAAATTTAATCTACGTTGGTAATTATATCAACGTTTTTACAAGTAAAATGGTAGGCTCTGATGAAAATGGAATGCTGTATGGAGCTCTTCAGAAATAACAAGAATTAATGGTCAAAAGCCTGCAAACGTACATATTTCACTAGGTCAAGCCAATTTTTAACTTCTTGACTCTCTTAACAGGGCGTAAAAAAATTTAATCTACTATGTTAATTGTAAGAAGGTTTTTACAAGTAAAACCCTACGCTCTGATTAAAACGGAATACTGTATGGAACCCTTCAGAAATAACTAGAATTAAAGGTGGAAAGCCTGCAAACGTACATATTACACTACGTCTAGCCAGTTTTTTTAACTTCTTGACTCTCTTACCGCGACTTAAAAAAAATTTAATCTACCTTGGTAATTATATGAAGGTTTTTACAAGCTAATGGCTACGCTCTGATGAAAACGGAATACTATATGCTGCCTTCAGAAATAATTAGAATTGATGGTCAAAAGGCTGCAAACATACATATTACACTGTGTCAAGGAGATTGTTTATATTCTTGACTCTCTTAACGGGGCGTAAATTAATTTAATCTACCATGGTAATTATAAAAAGGTTTTGACACGTAAAATGCTACGCTCTGATGAAAACGGAATATTGTATGGAGCCCTTCAGAAAAAACTACAATTAAAGGTCGAAAGCTAGCAATCGTTCATATTTCACTACGTCGAGCCAATTTTTAACTTCTTGACTCTCTTAACAAGGTGTAAAAAAATTTAATCTACTATGTTAATTGTAAGAAGGTTTTTACAAGTAAAACCCTACGCTCTGATTAAAACGGAATACTGTATGGAACCCTTCAGAAATAACTAGAATTAAAGGTGGAAAGCCTGCAAACGTACATATTTCACTACGTCTAGCCAGTTTTTAGGCACGACCGCTGCTCGGGAGAGCCTTATAATTTCACCAGAGCGAAAATTGTCTGACTTCAAAAACTAATAATTTGATACAAGAAAAGTCTTTTCCAGTCAAAATGAATGCGTTTTAAGCGTTTTCTGTGATGTATGTATGTCTGTACGCCCGTATGTACGCAAGTTCCTCGATTATCTCAATGAATTTTCAACCGATTCCATCGGGATCGCGGGAAAATACTCCTCTAGTTATACCTAAGTCCTGGTTCTCAATTGAGATAGATCGATGAAAAATTAAAAAATTGCGAGCACAAAGAAATATTTCAAAATATCGATTTTTAAGCTTAATGACTAGAAAAATTAATTTTAAGCTTATATCTACAGGTCTAACTGCTAAAACTAATTAAAATACACCTTTTATCTGTTGGGCACTTTTTTCTACGAGCAATATTTGCCAAGATAACTGCGAAAAACTGCAAAAAAGGTAAAAAATGGGCGATTTTCGGCTATCACTTGACAGAATTTGATTTTACACAAAAATTTTAAATACAAAAGTTGGAGATAATATTTAAGCAAAACTTTTTCCTTTTTATCACTTTTGTGTAAAATGAACTCCTGATAAGTTACACTTAGAAAAACGATTTTAAACGCCAAAATATACATAAAATGGACGATTTTCTGCTATAACTTGACAGGATTTGATTTTACACAAAAGTGTTAAATACAAAAGCTTTAGATAATATTAAAACAAAACTTTTTCCTATTCAATTTTTGTGTAAAATCAACTCCTAATGAGCTAATCCGATAAAAACGATTTTAAACGCCAAAATATACATAAAATAGACGGTTTTCGGCTATAACTTGACAGAATTTGCACAAAATTCTACACAAAAATATTAAATACAAAAATTGTACATAATATTAAAGCAAATCTTTTTCCTATTTAACATTTTTGTGTAAAATCAACTCCTAATGAGCTAATCCGGTAAAAACGATTTTAAACGCTACAATATACATAAACTGGACAATTTTCAGCTATAACTTGACAGTATTTGATTTTACACAAAAATATTAAATACAAAAGTTGTAGATAATATTTAAACAAAACTTTTTTCCATCTAATATTTTCATGTAAAATCAATTTCTGACGAGTTAGACTTATAAAAACGATTTTAAGCGCTTAAATATACATAACTAGTGATTGGCGTACTTATAGTAACAATAATAATAAAACCAAATTCGCTCTATCTTTTGTAATTAAATGGATATTCCTAAAAACTCCAATTGAAACAACCTCTCTTATAATAACGTTATATAGTTCTAATGATTTACGACGTAAGGAAAAAAATCCAACTAGGGGGGCTGCGCCCCCTGGCGTGCCTTCGGCACGCCATCTCCCCCGCTCCCACACACACCCGCTCCTCGCTTCGCTCCTCGCCCCCCTGATGATAACTAAAGAACCGTGATAGATAGAAAATTAACTTTTTTTAGAAAATATAGGTATTTTAATTCTCTTTCGAATGCCACCCACCCCATTCAGATACATAGAGCCGTTCTCGAGAAATTACAATTTTAAAAAATGTCAAAAAATTTTTAACCTCAAATACCTCTGAAATTTATGGACCAATCATTTTACCCAAAGAACTCGACCGAGAACTATAAAAAATCTACCTCTAAAAGGAATTTTGAAGCCATTAAGTCAATTTTACTCTTGTAATCGTTGGACATACAAATCTGATTTTTTTCAGTTTTCAATTTTTTACTCAAAATCTAGCCTACAGAATGTATTCAAATTTTGACAGATTATAGCTATTTATATTCTGTATTATCATGATTTTTCTCAAAAAAATCGACCGTTAAGTTTAGGAGTTATAAGCTTCTAAAAGAAAAACACGTTTTTGTTAATAACAAAAGAACCGTGATAGCTAGAAACTTTTTTTTTTTAGAAAATATAGGTATTTTAATTCTCTTTCGAACGCTATCCATCAGATTCGAATAACTCTATCATTAAAAAAATCAAAAAACAGTTTTGAGAAAATCGAAAATTTGAAAAAAAAAACAAAAACGCATCGTCCCAATCAAAAAACGGATTTTTACCCGCCATCACGCAAAAAAAAACAAAAAGAATGAGACCTGTCCGGTCAAAATCAACCGAGTAGAAGCTGAGATCCAGGCGTATACACACACACACACACACACACACACACACACACACACACACACACGCATGCATACAGACATTTTTCAAAAACCATGTATTTTGATTCCTAACACCTCAGAACAGAATTATAACATGTTTTTACAACAACTCAAAAATTTAATGTCACAAAGCTTCCTCTACGAGGATGCAAAATGTTTGAGTTGTTGTAAAAACATGATATAATTGTGTTCCGAGATGTTAGGAATCAAAATACATGGTTTTTGAAAAATGTGTGTGTGTGTGTGTGTGTGTGTGTGTGTGTGTGAGTGTGAGTGTGTGTGTGTGTGTGTGTGTGTGTGTGTGTGTGTGTGTGTGTGTGTGTGTGTGTGTGTGTGTGTGTGTATGTAGGATCACTTTTGGGGACCCATTCCACAAATGAAAATAAACACTTCACAACCTTCCACAAAGACCTACAGAACCGTTGTGAGTACTTTTTGTCTCAAAATTCCAAGAAATGCATAAAGGTGTGCGAAGCCACTTTTGGGGACATTTCGGAGATTGTCTGCAAAAATGAATAAATTCTCAAATGCCATGAAAAACGGGTTACATAAGTAAAAAATGATATTCTAAATTAATGTGGAAGCAATTCTGATCAATGTGGAACGAGTAAACATTCAAAAAAAACAAAAATGTATTTCTTTCGAGAGGTATGAAATAACATTATTGAGGACATAAGACCTTATGAGATTGTACCAAAGGCCATCATCTCCAGAATCAGAAAGTAGAGGCACATTTTCTTGCACATGTAATATTATCCAATTACTTCACAGCCCGTCAAATATAAGCGTCCAAATTGATGAAACGACTACAAAAAAATAAATATTTTTTTGCGCAAATGCGCAAAGACCAATTTCCAAAAATAACTATCAAGGACACCAGAAAATTTTCAGATACCATTACCTAATAAATTCTCTATTGCATCACGAAAACTAGACGAAATTATAAACAGCATACACTACCTTCAAGGTCCCGCAAAAACTCTAAATGAGTATGACGAGATCATTGTGGAACTTCTAGTCGGGAAATTTCATTTTCAGAGTCATCAAGCCCGATCCGAACCTTCCAAACGCTATTGTTACCGGAATTGACATTTGGATGTACTTTAAATAGTGCATAACGCCTTTAAAATTAGATTACGCGATGTTTTTGAAACAAATTTGGAAGTCTCATTTGTGGATAATGAACAAATTTCACTTTAGAGGACACCAGAGAATTTCACCTATAGAAGTCATCTATGATATGTTAATTTTGATAATAACACTCTACTGAATAACATTTTTGAACTCATTTTATCCCTATTATGTATTACTTTTAAAGGCTCCGGATTACAGTGAAAGTCACGTTTGTGGAAAGACTAATCGGTGAATGTTACTTTCGAGGACACCAGACCCATGAAAGTTATCTATCATTTATAATTGAATAACCCATTTCAAATTACTCAATATTTATGATGAAATATTTTTGAAGTATCGCTCATACTCCAAAAATTTACATCAAGTCTATGATCTACTATTTTTGATATCTCTGTAGTACTTCAAAAATTTTGTTTGTGAAACGTGTAATTGGTGAATCTTTCTTTCGAGCACACCAGGTATTTACATCCATGTATGTTATCTATCAAGTGATAATTTAATTAATAATGTCTTGGTATGTAGCCTGTTTCGACTCACTTTATACATCACAATATGCACTTCACCATTTTAAAATACTCTGTCACATAACGAACATCCCTTTGTGACAAAAGAATTCGGTGAATGTCACTTTCGAGGACACTAGAGTTTTTCATCAATAAAAATTGTCTATCATATAATAACTTTTCTAATCATATTTTATTGCATCATCATTGGCGATTTTTACTTCCGAGGACACCAGGTATTTTCACTGGTGGAAGTTATCTATCAAGTGATAATTCATCTAGTCATGTCTTGGTGTATATCCTCCTACAACTAACTTTATACATTATTATATGCGCTTCACCACTTTTAGCGATTCTACCACATAATGAAAGTCTCGTTTGTGAAAGAAGAATTCGGTGAATCACACTTTCGAGGACACCAGGGTTTCAACCCCTGGTTCAACCAATGAAAATTGTCTATCATACGATAATAATTTATCTAAAATATTTTATTGCCTGGTTCAACCAATGAAAATTGTCTATCATACGATAATAATTTATCTAAAATATTTTATTGCATAAACCCCTATACGGATTACATTATGTCTATGATCTACTATTTTTATAGTATCTGTAGTAGTTCAAAAATTTCTTTTGTGGAATGAGTTATGGGAGAATTTTACTTTCGATGACACCAGGTATTTTAGGCCGTGGAAGATATCTTTTAAGTGATAATTTTTCTAATCATGTTTTCGTGTTTAACCTATAAGGACTTACTTTATGTACGTGATTCGCTTTTCTAAATGATTCTGCTACACAACGAAAGTCTCATTTGTTAGTGAGGTCCTCGCTGAATGTCACTTTCGGGGACACAAGAGTTTTACAACAATGAAGTTGTCTATCATATTATAACTTTTATAATCAATTTCATTGCATAAACCCCAATACGGATTAAATCATGTCTATGATGTACTATTATTGTGGTCTCTGCAGTACTTCAAAAATTTAGTTTGTGGCACGGGAAATGGGAGAATTTCATTTTCGAGGACACCAGAGTTTCTCCCCAATGAAAGTTGTCTATAATATGATAATTTTTATAATCAATTTCATTGCATAAACTCCAATACAGATTACATCTTGTCTATGATGTAGTATTCTTCAGACCCCATAGTCCGACAAAAATTTCGTTTGTGGAACGAGTAATTGGCGAATTTTACTTTCGAAGACACCAGGTATTTTCATCCGTGGAAGTTATCTTTCACAGCGATAATTTATCTAATCATGTCTTCGTGTAGAGTCTGTTGCAACTGACTTTATACATCACTATATGCGCTTCACTATTTTCAGTGACTCTGTCACATAACGAAAGTATCGTGTGTCAAAAAAGATTTCGGTGAATGACACTTTCTGGGACACCAGAGTTTCGCACTAATGAAACTTGTCTATCATACGATAATTTATGTAAAATATTTTATTTCATAAAACCCTATACGGATTACATTATGTCTATGATCTACTATTTTTATAGTGTCTGTAGTAGTTCAAAAATTTCTTTTGTGCAATGAGTTATGGGAGAATTTTACTTTCGATGACACCAGGTATTTTAGCCAGTGGAAGATATCTTTTAAGGGTTAATTTTTCTAATCATGTTTTCGTGTTTAGCCTATATGGACTTACTTTATGTACGTGATTCGCTTTACTAAATGATTCTGCTACACAACGAAAGTCTCGTTTGTTAGTGAGGACATCGCTGAATGTCACTTTCGGGGACACAAGAGATTTACAACCATGAAGTTGTCTATCATATTATAATTTTTATAATCAATTTCATTGCATAAATCCCAATACGGATTACATCATGTCTATGATGTACTATTATTGTGGTCTCTGCAGTACTTCAAAAATTTAGTTTGTGGAACGGGAAAAGGGAGAATTTCACTTTCGAGGACACCAGAGTTTCTCCCCCATGAAAGTTGTCTATCATATAATAATTTTTATAATCAATTTCATTGCATAAACCCCAATACGGATTACATCATGTCTATGATGTACTATTATTGTGGTCTCTGCAGTACTTCAAAAATTTAGTTTGTGGAACGGGAAATGGGAGAATTTCACTTTCGAGGACACCAGAGTTTCTCCCCCATGAAAGTTGTCTATCATATAATAATTTTTATAATCAATGTCATTGCATAAACTCCTATACGGATTACATCATGTCTATGATGTACTAGCTATTATGTGGTCTCAGCAGTACTTCAAAAATTTAGTTTGTGGAATGGGGAAATGGGAGAATTTCCTTTCGAGGACACCAGAGTTTCTCCCCCATGAAAGTTGTCTATTATATGATAATTTTTATTATCAATTCCATTGCATAAAGTCCAAAACGGATTACATCATGTCTATGATGTACTGTTCTGTAGACAACGTAGCCCGACATAAATTTTGTTTGCGGAACGGGTAAGTGGCGAATTTTACTTTCGAGGATAGCAGGTATTTTGATCCGTAGAAGATAGCTTTCAAAGTGATAATTTATATATTCATGTCTTCGTGTATAGTCTGTTTCGACTGACTTTATACAGCATTATATGCACTTAACTATTTTTAGGGACTCTATCACATAACGAAAGTGTCGTTTGTGAAAAAAGAATTCGGTGAATACACTTTCGGGGACACCAGGGTTTCTCACCAATGAAAATTGTCTATCATACGATAATTTTTCTAAACAATTTTATTGCATAAACCCCTATACGGATTACATTATATCTATGATGTACTATTTTTAAAGTGTCTATAGTACTTCAAAAATTTCATTCGTGGAATTGGTTATGGGAGAATTTTACTTTCGAGGACACCAGGTATTTTAGCCCGTCGAAGTTATCTTTCAAGTGATAATTTTTCTAATCATGTTTTGGTGTTTAGTCTATTTCGACTGACTTTATACATCATTATATGCGCTTTACTATTTTTAGTGTATCTGTTACATAACGAAAGTGTCGTTTGTGAAAAAAGAATTCGGTGAATGACACTTTCGAGGACACCAGGGTTTCTCACCAATGAAAATTGTCTATCATACGATAATAATTTATCTAAAATATTTTATTGCCTAAACCACTATACGGATTACATTATGTCTATGATCTACTATTTTTATAGTGTCTGAAGTAGTTCAAAAATTTCTTTTGAGGAATGAGTTATGGGAGAATTTTATTTTCGAGGACACCAGTTATTTCAGCCTGTGGAAGATATCTTTTAAGTGACAATTTTTCTAATCATGTTTTGGTGTTTAGCCTATATGGGCTTACTTTATGTACGTGATTCACTTTTCTAAACGATTCTGCTACACAACGAAAGTCTCATTTGTTGGTGAGGTCATAGCTGAATCTCACTTTCGGGGACACAAGAGTTTTACAACCATGAAGTTGTCTATCATATGATAATTTTTATAATCAATTTCATTGCATAAACCCCAATACGTATTACATCATATCTATGATGTATTATTATGTGGTCTCTGCAGTGCTTCAACAATTTAGATTGTGGAACGGAAAATGGGAGAATTTCACTTTCGAGGACACCAGAGTTTCTCCCCCATGAAAATTGTCTAGCGTATGATAATTTTTATAATCAATTTCATTGCATAAACTCAAATACAGATTACATCTTGTCTATAATGTAGTATTCTGCAGACCCCGTAGTCCGCCAAAAATTTCGTTTGCGGAACGGGTAATTGGCGAATTTCACTTTCGAAGACACCAGGTATTTTCATCCGTGGAAGTTATATTTCGCAGTGATAATTTATATAATCATGTCTTGGTGTATATCCTCTTACAACTAACTTTATACATCATTATATGCGCTTCACTATTTTCAGTGACTCTGTCACATAACGAAAGTATCGTGTGTGAGAAAAGAATTCGGTGAATGACACTTTCGAGGACACCAGAGTTTTGCACTAATGAAACTTGTCTATCATACGATAATTTATCTAAAATATTTTATTGCATAAACCTCTATATGGATTACATTATGTCTATGTTCTACTATTTTTATAGTGTCTGTTGTAGTTCAGAAATTTCTTTTGTGGAATGAGTTATGGGAGAATTTTACTTTCGATGATACCAGGTATTTTCGCTCGTGGAAGTTATCTTTCAAGTGTTAATTTTTCGAATCACGATTTGGTGTTTAGTGTATTTTGACTGTAACGTGGCGGATTTTTACCACGTTACTTTCAAGTTTCGGAGAGCGGATTTCGACTATGAAATCCCCTCTATTGGCAGCCAGGAGGAGAGTCCTCACCTCAGCGTCCAGGGTCACTCGTATTTTTGTATTATTTGCTTATTTCTTTTGTTATCCTTTTTTTTATGCTAGAGAAATATTATGCGGCGAGGATATGCGCGCCGACGTACTGCGCTTTTCAGCTAGCTGCTTCTCCGTCGGCCCTCAGCGTCCGTCGTCTCATCGCCGACCTCCTCGACATTGTCACGATGTAGCTTCCAACATCAGCTGAAGATCATCGCCTCCAGCTGGGACCATCTGCCGAAGCTACGTATAAATTTTCAGTTGCCTTCGCGAGCAAATTAACTTAGTAATTACCTTCGCATTTATTTTGTCTCTCCCGTTCATATAATGCACTAATTGGTTCGTGCCTATAAAGATGCCTTTGCATCTCGCACGCTTTTATAAAAATGCTTTTAAAAAAACGCAAGAATTCGGCTCGACTCATCACTGAAGCGAGAGAGAGACAACACAGTCGGATTTCGCCGCGTCCTCTCGGCTGGGGTGATCTTCGACCAACCAATCAGCGACGTCCGCGTCGACGACGGTCGAGGCACCGGCGAGCAGGACGACGAGACGCTCTACGATTCTTCTCCTGGCAACCGACGAAAAGAACGTGGAAGAACTTTGCCCAGCAGTACCGTCATCCGCGCCGTGTGTAATTTTGCCGATAGGATAGATCACGCGAGTGCCTTCTGCCTCGCGTACTTTAGTTTGTATTTTTATTGTAAAGTTTGTGTAAAGTTTATTAGCCTCACTTAGCTGCCGCGTTCGTAATCCGATTTATCCTACCTGGAGTCAGAGGCCTGGAGATCGTGAAGCGGTAAGGCTTGCCAAGCTTGATCTAATGTAAAAATTCGTAATTGCCTATAAAAGGCCTTGGTATTAGCGCTGGGATGCCTTCATCCCTGCGCGTTATCGTGTAATAAAGCTAGAATTCCCGTTATTATATAGTCATGCGATTCATTCTACTTTAACTTTGACTGTACACGTTTGACCCTCGAATTTGAAGCTTGTTTGTAAAGGTGAATTAGCGAAGTAAGTTGAATTCAAATAGTAAAGTCTTGTCAGGAGTAGATTCCAACTATTGCCGCGCCAAAACTCTATTATAATAATTACAATGCCTCTGCGAGGCTAGCGGGGAAAATTATTCGTCCCTAGAACAAAATTCGAATGTCAATTGCAACGTAATTGTATGCCTAGATTGGCACTTTGTGAGAGTTAGCAAACCTAGAAATTAAACAACTAGTAATATATTTGCCTAAAATCTCTTGATTTCCTCTGTCTATGTTATATAAATTACTTTGAGTGGTATTTATTTTTTGTCATTGTCCGAACGTGAAAAGATAGATACTCTTGCCGTTGGAACTCGCTCCTCTACCTCGGAGCTGCCGAGCATTATATTATCGTAAGTAAAGTAAACAATTGGTAAACTGTCATAGTGAGGGGCACTGCTCACTCAAATTTTAAACATTTACGTTAAAATTATTTACAGTGCCTGGCGCCCTATTTTTCGCTAAATGCCTTCAGCATTGCAATTAATTTATAAAATTATTTATACTGACGACCATCAACTAGTCGCAATTTTTATGTGCCTTTTCCTGGCTACTTATTACCTTCAAACATACACGCTATAATTGGGGGATTTTAATGAACCCCACCAAGTTAATAATTCCTCCGTTATACGACTTACTATATGTACGTGATTCGTTTTTCTAAACGATCCACAATTGAAATTTTTCAAGTACTACACACACTCTGAAAATGGTACATCATAGACATAATGTAATTCGTACAGGGTTTTATGCAGTTAAATTGTTTAGAAAAATTATCGTATGATAGACCATTTTCATTGGTGTGAAACTTGGATGTCTTCGAAAGTGTCATTCACCCAATTTTTTTTACCCAAACGAGAATCTCGTTATGTTACAAAGTCACTAAAAGTAGTGAAGCGCATATAATGATGTAAAAAGTTAGTTGAACAGGCTATGCACGAAGATATGGTTCGATAAATTATGACTTTGAAAGATAACTTCCACGAATGAAAATACCCGGTGTCCTCGAAAGTAAAATTCGTCAATTACCCATTCAAAAACGAAGTTTTTGAAGTACTACAGAGATGGAAATAATAATTATCATAGATAAGACGTAATTTGTATTCGGCTATGTAATAAGATATGATTTTAAAAATTATCTCATGATAGACAATTTTTATGGTTGAAAGACTCTAGTGTCCCCGAAAGTGACATTCAGCGATGTCCTCACCCACAAACGAGACTTTCGTTGTGTGTAAGAGTTGTTTAGAAAAGCGAATCACATACATGAAGTAAGTCGAAAAAGGCTAAGCACCAAAACATGTTTAGAAAAATTATCACTTGAAAGATACCCTCCATGGGCTAAACACCTGCTGTCCTCGGAAGTAAGATTCGTCAATTACCCGTTCTACAATTGAAATTTTTGAAGTACTACAGTCACTCTAAAAACAGTACATCATAGACATAATGTAATTCGTACAGAGTTTTATGCAGTTAAATTGTTTAGAAAAATTATCGTATTAAGACTATTTTTATCGGTAGAAACTCTTATGTCCTCGAAAGTGTCATTCACCGAATTCATTTTACGCAAACGAGACTTTCGTTATGTGACTATTACGTCCGGGTCGCGTAACAATAACAAGAAGAATGAAAGTGAAACTTCACTAGTCTAATGGCTAAAAGCGCGTGATGTGACTTTTCCCGATTCGGACACAATGTGCATTGCTCCAGGATGGGACGACAGGTAGGAAAATGAAACGGAAACGCGGTACGCCTCGAGTCAGTGTGTGGAATTTAATGACTTAACTTAGAATGTCGAACAGCCTTTGTGAGAATCTGGACACCCGTCGTGACCCTTATAATGTTGGTGGTCAGTTGTCGCTCCGTGGGGTTTTGTGAGAGGAACGCAGAAGTGAGGAGTTTAGGACTATTAAGGTCTCGAATTAGAAAAAACCTAACACTGATTTCAATAAAAACTTAACGTTTATTATGAAATGGGCTGAACTAAGTAAAAATTACAATTGTATGATGAGATGTGAAGTCTACGGGAGTTGGCTTCTGAGTGAGTCGTACTAGGAGTATTCGCCCCGTTTTAAAGGCACAAAGTTTTAAATCTTCCTGCCATCGCCTTTTTTATTTGCCTAGGTGTTGCTGTCCCGCTATTCTCGATGATCTTTGATGATTTCGGCAGCGCACCCTTTGAGAATTTTCGGCGAGTCCGGGTACATAAATTATTTTAGAATACGCTACGCATATCGGGTGGGATTGAAGGGAAAGGACATGAAAACTGACTATAGCTTGATTCAGTATTGTGCGCTGGAGTACTAATGCTTACTCCTCTAATTGGCAGCGAATCTCTGATGCTTCCGTGCATGTGCGTTTTGGTAATAAAAAACACGTAAAACTGCAGCAGGGGAGTGTCACACACTGAAGAGAGAATGGAAGAAGAAATAAAGGAAACCGCGTCTTCGTGCCTCCGTTCGAGGATATTTTTGGTATTTGTTCTTTCTGGACGGCGGCGTCTTTTTGAGTGTTCATGCGTGTCCCTTTTATAGTGTGGGAGAATATAAAGCAAGCGGCAATGCAGCAGGTTCGTTGGGTAGGATGAAAACAGAGGAAGAAAAACAGCGCACACCGACAACCATATCGGCAACGTCGCACGACGCGACAGTGACAAAGTCACTAAAAATAGTGAAACGAATATAATGATGTATAAAGTTAGTTGAACAGGCTATGCACGAAGGCATGAATCGATGAATTATCACTTTGAAAGATAACTTCCAGGGATGAAAATACCTGGTGTCCTCGAAAGTAAAATTTGTCAATTACCCTTTCCACAAACACACTAGGTGTTTTCATCCCTGGAAGTTATCTTTCAAAGTAATAATTCATCGAATCATGCCTTCGTGCATAGCCTGCTCAACTAACTTTATAGATCATTATATGCGTTTCACTATTTTTAGTGACTTTGTCACATAACGAAAGTCTCGATTGTATAAAATGAATTCGGCGAATGACACTTTCGAGGACTTAAGAGTTTCCCCCAATAAAAATTGTCTTTCATACGATAATTTTTCTAAACAATTAAACTGCATAAAACCCTGTACGAATTACATTATGTCTATGATGTACTATTTTCAGAGTGTCTGTAGTACTTCAAAAATTTCAATTGTGGAACGGGTAATGCAAGAATTTTACTTTCGAGGACAGCAGGTATTTTAGCCCGTGAAGGGTATCTTTCAAGTGATAATTAGTCTCAACTTGTTTTGATGCTTAACCTTTCTCGACTTACTTCATTATAAGATTCGCTTTTTTAAACGAATCTTCCACACAACGAAAGTCTCGTTTGTAAGTGAGGTCATCGGTGAATGTCACTTTCGGGGACACTAGAGTATTTAACCATAAAAATTGTATACAATGAAATAATTTTTAAAATCGTATCTTATTACATAACCGAATACAAATTACGTCATATCTATGATAACTATTATTTCAGTCTCTGTAGTACTTCAAAAACTTCGTTTGTGGAACGGGTAATTGACAAATTTTACTTTCGAGAACACCAGGTATTTTCAACCCTGGAAGTTATCTTCAAAGTGATAATTCATCGAATTATGCCTTCGTGCATAGCCTGTTCAACTAACTTTATACATCATTATATCCGTTTCACTATTTTTAGTGACTTTGAAACATAACGAAAGTCTTGTTTGTGTAAAATGAATTCGGTGAAGGACACTTTCGAGGACATAAGAGTTTCTACCAATAAAAATTGTCTTTCATACGATAATTTTTCAAAACAATTTAAATGCATAAAACCCTGTACGAATTACACTATGTCTATGATGTACTATTTTCACAGTGTCTGTAGTACTTCAAAAATTTCAATTGTGGAACGGGTAATGGGAGAATTTTACTTTCGAGGACAGCAGGTATTTTAGCCCGTGGAGGGTATCTTTCAAGTGCTAATTTTTCTAAACATGTTTTGGTGCTTAGCCTTTTTCGACTTACTTCATGTATGAGATTCGCTTATTTAAACGACTCTTCCACACAACGAAAGTCTCGTTTGTGGGTGAGGTGATCGGTGAATGTCACTTTCGGGGACACTAGAGTCTTTTAACGATAAAAATTGTCTACAATGAAATAATTTTCAAAATCGTATCTTATTACATAACTGAATACAAATTACGTCATAACTATGATAACTATTATTTCAGTCTCTGTAGTACTTTAAAAACTTCGTTTGTGGAACGGGTAATTGACAAATTTTTCTTTCAAGGACACCGGGTACCTTCATTCGTGGGAGTTATCTTACAAAGTGTTAATTTATCGAATCATTTCTTCGTGCATAGCCTGTTCAACTAACTTTTTACGTCATTATATTCGCTTCACTACTTTTATTGACTTTGTGACATAACCAAATTATGGTTTGGGTAAAAAGAATTGGGTGAATGACACTTTCGAGGACATCAAAGTTTCTCACCAATGAAAATGGTCTATCATACGATAACTTGTCCAAACAATTTAACTGCATAAAACCCTGTACAAATTACATTATGTCTATGATGTACTATTTTCAGAGTGTCTGTAGTACTTCAAAAATTTCAATTGTAGAACGGGTAATTGGCGAATTTTACTTTCGAGGACAGTAGGTATTTTAGCCCGTGGATGGTATCTTTCAAGTGATAATTTTTCTAAACATGTTTTGGTACTTAGCCTTTTTCGATTTTCTTCATGTATGAGATTCTCTTTTTTTTCGACTCTTCCACACAACGACAGTCTCGTTTGTGGGTGAGGTCATCGGTGAATGTCACTTTCGGGGACACTAGAGACTTTGAACCATTAAAAATGGTATACAATGAAATAATTTTTATACCTCTCTAAACTCAAAATCATAACTTTAATATGATTATTCGGCTCTCGTGGTATAAAATACTATACGACACTGATGCCTAACGTGATTTTTACCTCATTCGACTTTTCTCACTCGCTTCGCTCTTGCGGAAAACGTGTCATGCGGTAAATAATCACCTTCCACACCCGTGTGGTTATGTACTATTAAAATCGTATCTTATTACATAACCGAATACAAATTACGTCATATCTATGATAACTATTATTTCAGTCTCTGTAGTACTTCAAAAAGTTTTTTTGTCGAACGGGTAATTGACAAATTTTACTTTCGAGGACACCACGTATTTTCATCCCTGGAAGTTGTCTTTGAAAGTGATAATTCATCGAATCATGCCTTCGTACATAGCCTGTTCAACAACTTTATACATCATTATATGCGTTTCACTATTTTTAGTGACTTTGTCACATGACGAAAGTCTCGTTTGTGTAAAATGAATTAGGAGATTGTCACTTTCGAGGACATAAGAGTTTCTCACCAATGAAAATTGTCTTTCATACGATAATTTTTCTAAACAATTTAACTGCATAAAACCCTGTGCGAATTATATTATGTCTATGATGTACTATTTTCAGAGTGTCTGTAGTACTTCAAAAATTTCAATTGTAGAATGGGTAATTGACGAATTTTACTTTCGAGGACAGCAGGTATTTTAGCCCGTGGAGGGTATCTTTCAAGTGATAATTTTTCTAAACATGTTTTGGTGCTTAGCCTTTTTCGACTTACTTCATGTATGTGATTCGCTTTTCTAAATTACTCTTACACACATCGAAAGTCTCGTTTGTGGGTGAGGTCATCGGTGAATGTCACTTTCGGGTACACTAGAGTCTTTTAACAATAAAAATTGACTACAATGAAATAATTTTTAAAATCGTATCTTATTACATAACCGAATACAAATTACGACATATCTATGATAACTATTATTTCAGTCTCTGTAGTACTTCAAAAACATCGTTTGTGGAACGGGTAATTGACAAATTTTACTTTCGAGGACACCAGATATTTTCATCCCTGGAAGTTATCTTCAAAGTGACAATTCATCGAATCATGCCTTCGTGCATAGCCTGTTCAACTAACTTTATACACCATTATATGCGTTTCACTATTTTTAGTGACTTTGTCACATAACGAAAGTCTTGTTAGTGTAAAATGAATTCGGTGAATGACACTTTCGAGGACATAAGTGTTTCTACCAAAAAAATTTTCTTTCATACGATAATTTTTCTAAACAATTTAAATGCATAAAACCCTGTACGAATTACATTATGTCTATGATGTACTATTTTCAGAGTGTCTGTCGTACTTGAAAAATTTCAATTGTGGAACGGGTAATGGGAGAATTTTACTTTCGAGGACAGCAGGTATTTTAGCCCGTGGAGGGTGTCTTTCAAGTGCTAATTTTTCTAAACATGTTTTGGTGCTTAGCCTTTTTCGAGTTACTTCATGTATGAGATTTGCTTTTTTAAACGACTCTTCCACACAACGAAAGCCTCGTTTGTGGGTGAGGTCATCGGTAAATGTCACTTTCGGGGACACTAGAGTCTTTTAACGATAAAAATTGTCTACAATGAAATAATTTTCAAAATCGTATCTTATTACATAACTGAATACAAATTACGTCATAACTATGATAACTATTATTTCAGTCTCTGTAGTACTTTAAAAACTTCGTTTGTGGAACGGGTAATTGACAAATTTTTCTTTCAAGGACACCGGGTACCTTCATTCGTGGGAGTTATCTTACAAAGTGTTAATTTATCGAATCATTTCTTCGTGCATAGCCTGTTCAACTAACTTTTTACGTCATTATATTCGCTTCACTACTTTTATTGACTTTGTGACATAACCAAATTATGGTTTGGGTAAAAAGAATTGGGTGAATGACACTTTCGAGGACATCAAAGTTTCTCACCAATGAAAATGGTCTATCATACGATAACTTGTCCAAACAATTTAACTGCATAAAACCCTGTACAAATTACATTATGTCTATGATGTACTATTTTCAGAGTGTCTGTAGTACTTCAAAAATTTCAATTGTAGAACGGGTAATTGGCGAATTTTACTTTCGAGGACAGTAGGTATTTTAGCCCGTGGATGGTATCTTTCAAGTGATAATTTTTCTAAACATGTTTTGGTACTTAGCCTTTTTCGATTTTCTTCATGTATGAGATTCTCTTTTTTATTCGACTCTTCCACACAACGACAGTCTCGTTTGTGGGTGAGGTCATCGGTGAATGTCACTTTCGGGGACACTAGAGACTTTGAACCATTAAAAATGGTATACAATGAAATAATTTTTATACCTCTCTAAACTCAAAATCATAACTTTAATATGATTATTCGGCTCTCGTGGTATAAAATACTATACGACACTGATGCCTAACGTGATTTTTACCTCATTCGACTTTTCTCACTCGCTTCGCTCTTGCGGAAAACGTGTCATGCGGTAAATAATCACCTTCCACACCCGTGTGGTTATGTACTATTAAAATCGTATCTTATTACATAACCGAATACAAATTACGTCATATCTATGATAACTATTATTTCAGTCTCTGTAGTACTTCAAAAAGTTTTTTTGTCGAACGGGTAATTGACAAATTTTACTTTCGAGGACACCACGTATTTTCATCCCTGGAAGTTGTCTTTGAAAGTGATAATTCATCGAATCATGCCTTCGTACATAGCCTGTTCAACAACTTTATACATCATTATATGCGTTTCACTATTTTTAGTGACTTTGTCACATGACGAAAGTCTCGTTTGTGTAAAATGAATTAGGAGATTGTCACTTTCGAGGACATAAGAGTTTCTCACCAATGAAAATTGTCTTTCATACGATAATTTTTCTAAACAATTTAACTGCATAAAACCCTGTGCGAATTATATTATGTCTATGATGTACTATTTTCAGAGTGTCTGTAGTACTTCAAAAATTTCAATTGTAGAATGGGTAATTGACGAATTTTACTTTCGAGGAAAGCAGGTATTTTAGCCCGTGGAGGGTATCTTTCAAGTGATAATTTTTCTAAACATGTTTTGGTGCTTAGCCTTTTTCGACTTACTTCATGTATGTGATTCGCTTTTCTAAATTACTCTTACACACATCGAAAGTCTCGTTTGTGGGTGAGGTCATCGGTGAATGTCACTTTCGGGTACACTAGAGTCTTTTAACAATAAAAATTGACTACAATGAAATAATTTTTAAAATCGTATCTTATTACATAACCGAATACAAATTACGACATATCTATGATAACTATTATTTCAGTCTCTGTAGTACTTCAAAAACATCGTTTGTGGAACGGGTAATTGACAAATTTTACTTTCGAGGACACCAGATATTTTCATCCCTGGAAGTTATCTTCAAAGTGACAATTCATCGAATCATGCCTTCGTGCATAGCCTGTTCAACTAACTTTATACACCATTATATGCGTTTCACTATTTTTAGTGACTTTGTCACATAACGAAAGTCTTGTTAGTGTAAAATGAATTCGGTGAATGACACTTTCGAGGACATAAGTGTTTCTACCAAAAAAATTTTCTTTCATACGATAATTTTTCTAAACAATTTAAATGCATAAAACCCTGTACGAATTACATTATGTCTATGATGTACTATTTTCAGAGTGTGTGTCGTACTTGAAAAATTTCAATTGTGGAACGGGTAATGGGAGAATTTTACTTTCGAGGACAGCAGGTATTTTAGCCCGTGGAGGGTGTCTTTCAAGTGCTAATTTTTCTAAACATGTTTTGGTGCTTAGCCTTTTTCGAGTTACTTCATGTATGAGATTTGCTTTTTTAAACGACTCTTCCACACAACGAAAGCCTCGTTTGTGGGTGAGGTCATCGGTAAATGTCACTTTCGGGGACACTAGAGTCTTTTAACCATAAAAATTGTATACAATGAAATAATTTTTAAAATCGTATCTTATTACATAACCGATCACAAATTACGTCATATCTATGATAACTATTATTTCAGTCTCTGTAGTACTTCAAAAACATCGTTTGTGGAACGGGTAATTGACAAATTTTACTTTCGAGGACACCAGGTATTTTCATCCCTGGAAGTTATCTTTAAAAGTGATAATTCATCGAATTATGCCTTCGTCCATATCCTGTTCAACTAACTTTATACATCATCATATGCGTTTCACTATTTTTAGTGACTTTGTCACATAACGAAAGTCTCGTTTGTGTAAAAAGAATTCGGTGGTTGACACTTTCGAGCACATCACATTTTCTCACCAATGAACATGGTCTATCATACGATAATTTGTCTAAAAAATTTAACTACATAGAACCCTGTACGAATTACATTATGTCTATGATGTACTATTTGCAGAGTGTCTATAGTACTTCAAAAATTTCAATTGTGCAACGGGTAATGGGAGAATTTTACTTTCGAGGATAGTAGGTATTTTAGCCCGTGGAGGGTATCTTTCAAGTGATAATTTTTCTAAACATGTTTGGGTGCTTCTCCTTTTTCGACTTACTTTATGTATGTGACTCGCCTTTTTAAACGACTCTTCCACATAACGAGAGTCTCGTTTGTGGGTAAGGTCATCGCTGAATGTTACTTTTGGGGTCACCAAAGTCTTTCAACTCTAAAAATTGTCTATCATGAGATAATATTTAAAATCATATCTTATTACATAACCTAATACAAATTACGTCATATCTATGATAACTATTATTTCAGTCTCTGTAGTACTTCAAAAACTTCGTTTGTGGAACGGGTAATTGACAAATTTTACTTTCGAGAACACCAGGTATTTTCAACCCTGGAAGTTATCTTCAAAGTGATAATTTATCTAATCATTTCTTCGTGCATAGCCTGTCCAACGAACTTTTTACATCATTCTATTCGCTTCACTACTTTTATTGTCTTTGTGACATAACCAAATTATGGTTTCGGTAAAAAGAATTGAGTGAATGACACTTTTGAGGACATCAAAGTTTCTCACAAATGAAAATTGTCTATCATACGATAATTTGTCTAAACAATTTAACTGCATAAAACTCTGTACGAATTACATTATGTCTATGATGTACTATTTTGAGAGTGTCTGTAGTACTTCAAAAATTTCAATTGTAGAACGGGTAATTGATGAATTTTACTTTCGAGGACAGCAGGTATTTTAGCCCGTGGAGGGTATCTTTCAAGTGATAATTTTTCTATTCATGTTTTGGTGCTTAGCCTTTTTCGACTTAGTTCATGTATGAGATTTGCTTTTTTAAACGAGTCTTCCGCACAACGAAAGTCTCGTTTGTGGGTGAGGTCATCGGTAAATGTCACTTTCGGGGACATTAGAGTCTTTTAACCATAAAAATTGTATAAATGAAATAATTTTTAAAATCGTATCCTATTACATAGCCTAATACAAATTAAGTCATATCTATGATAACTATTATTTCAGTCTCTGTAGTACCTCAAAAACTTCGTTTTAGAACGGGTAATTGACGAATTTTACTTTCGAGGACACCGGGTATTTTCATTCAAACTGTATTGGCTACTAGGTAACCAATCTAAAGTAACATTGAGTAATAAAATACTTCTTTACAAAAGCATATTAAAGCCCATTTGGACCTATGGCATCCAAATATGGGAATCCGCATCGGATTCAAATATAAACATCATAGAAAGATATCAATCGAAAACGCTTAGAAATATGGTAAATGTTGCATGGTTTATTCCGAATGAGTTAATCAACAAAGACTTAAATATATCTACAGTTAAAGAAGAAACAAAAAAATTTCAACACAAATACAAAAACAGACTCACTAAACACCCAAACGAACTTGCAACCGAGCTTCTCACCAAAAATATCACTATTTCAAGATTAAAAAAGTACAAAATTCTGTAACATAATCTGTATATTGAACAGCTAATGTTATGTTAAAATGTAATTAAAAACTTCTGTCTCTGCAGAAACTACATTTACTTACCAGCGGGAAAGTACTCTCATGTTATTTTATGTTATGTATTATACTTATTTGTATTCTACTGTAAATAAAAATTACTTATTGGCATGTAGACAGATTGTAAGCAATAAAGGAGAAAAAGAAAAAAAAAATTGTAATAATCATGTTTGATGTTTAGCCTATTTTGATTTACTTGATACACACAACGAAATCGTACACAACGAAAGTCTAGTAGGTGGGAGAGGTCATCACGGTATGTTATTTTCGGGGAAACTAGAATTTTTCCACCATAAAAACTGTTTATCATGAGATAATTTTTAAAATCTTATTTTATTGCATAGCCAAATGCTAATTACATCATTTATGTGATGTGCTATTTTTGTGGTATGTGTAGTACTTCAGAAAATTTGTTTCTGGAACTGGTAATTGTCAAATTTTACTTCCAAGGACATGACGTATCTTCACCTGTAGAATTTATCTATAAAGTGATAATTTTTCTAATCATGTTTGGTGTTTAGCCTATTTTGACTTGCTTTATGTATGTGATTTACTTTTCTAAACGAATCGGATACCCAACGAAAGTCTAGTTGGTGGGAGTGGTCATCGCTGAATGTTACGTTCAGGGACACTAAAATGATTTATCCATGAAAACTGTATATGATGGGATAATTTACAAAACGATATTTTATTGCGTAACCCAACACTAGTTACTACATGTCTGTAATGTACTTTTATTGTAGTCGCTGTAGTACTTCAACAATTTCGTTTGTGGGACGGGTCAATGGCGATTCTTACTTCCGAGGACAAGAGGTATTTTCACCGGTGGAAGTTATCTATCAAGTGATAATTTTTTCAATCATGACTGGAGTTTACCCCATTTTGACTTACTTTATGTATGTGATTAACTTTTTTAAACGACACTGCTACACAACGAAAGCCTCGTGTGTGGAAGAAGTCATCACGATATGTCACTTTCGGGGACACTAGAATTTTTCAACCATGAAAACTGTTTATCATGAGATAATTTTTAAAATCTTATTTTATAGCATAGCCAAGTACTAATTACATCATGTATGTGATGTGCTATTATTGAAGTCTCTGTAGCACTTCAAGAATTTCTTTTTCGGAACGGGTCAATAGCGATTCTTACTTCCGAGGACAACAGGTATTTTCATCTGTAGAAGATATCTTTCAAGTGCTAATTGTAATAATCATGTTTCGTGTTTAGCCTAATTTGACTTACTTTATGTATGTGATTATCTTTTCTAAACGCCTCTGCTACACAACAAAAGTCTCGTTGGTGGGAGAGGTCATCGCTGAATGTCATTTTCGGGGACACTAGAATTTTTCAACCATGCAAAGTGTTTATTATGAGATAATTTTTAAAATCTTATTTTATTGCATAGCCAAATACTAATTACATCATTTATGTGGTGTGCTATTTTTGTGGTCTGTGTAGTACTTCAAAAAATTTGTTTCTGGAACTGGTAATTGACAAATTTTACTTCCGAGGACATGACGTATCTTCACCTGTAGAATTTATCTATAACGTGAGAATTTTTCTAATCATGTTTGGTGTTTAGCCTATTTTGACTTGCTTTATGTATGAGATTCACTTTTCTAAACGTATCTGATACCTAACGAAAGTCTCGTTCGTGGGAGTGGTCATGGCTGAATGATACTTTCAGGGACACGAAAATGTTTTAACCATGAAAAACGGTATATGATGGGATAATTTAAAAATCTTATTTTATTAGCCAAGTACTAATTAGATCATGTATGTGATGTGCTATTTTTGTGGTCTGTGTAGTATTTCAAAAAAATTGTTTCTGGAATTGGTAATTGACAAATTTTACTTCCGAGGGCATGACGTATCTTCACCTGTAGAATTTATCTATAATGTGATAATTTTCTAATCATGTTTGGTGTTAAGCCTATTTTGACTTGCTTTATGTATGTGATTCATTTTTCTAAACGTCTCTGATACCCAACGAAAGTCTCGTTGATGGGAGTGGTCATCGCTGAATGTTACTTTCAGCGACACTAAAATGTTTTAACCATGAAAACTGTATATGATGGGATAATTTAAAAAATGATATTTTATTGCGTAACCAAACACTAATTACTACATGTCTGTGATGTACTTTTATTGTAGTCGCTGTAGTACTTCAACAATTTTGTTTGTGGGACGGGACAATGGCGATTCTTACTTCCGAGGACAAGAGGTATTTTCACCGGTGGAAGTTATCTATCAGGTTATAATTTTTTCAATCATGACTGGGGTTTAACCTATTTCGACTTACTTTATTAATGTGATTACCTTTTTTAAACGACACTGCTACACAAAAAAAGTCTCGTTTGTGGGAGAGGCCATCGCTGAATCTCACTTTCGGGGACACTAGAATTTTTCAACCATGAAAACTGTATATCATGACATAATTTTTAAAATCTTATTTTATTGCATAGCCAAGTATTAATTACATCATTAATGTGATGTGCTATTTTTGTGGTCTCTGTAGTACTTCAAAAATTTCGTTTGCGGGACGGGTCAATGGCGATTCTCACTTCCGAGGACAACAGGTATTTTCACCGGTGGAAGTTACCTATCAAGTGATAATTTTTTCAATCATGACTGGAGTTTACCCTATTTTGACTTACTTTATGTATGTGATTAACTTTTTGAAACGACACTGTTACACAAAAAAAGTCTTGTTTGTGGGAGAGGTCATCGCTGAATGTCTCTTTCGGGGACACTAGAATTTGTCCATCATGAAAAGTCTTTATCATGAGATAATTTTTAAAATCTTATTTCATTGAATAGCCAAATACTAATTACATCATGTATGTGATGTGCTGTTATTGTAGTCTCTGCAGACTTCAACAATTTCGTTTGCGGAACGGGTCAATGGCGACTCTTCCATCCGAGGACAAGAGGTATTTTCACCGGTGGAAGTTGTCTATCATATGATAATTTTTATGATTCATTTCATTGCTCAAATCTCAATACGGATTACATCATGTCTATGATTCACTATTTTTGTAGTTTTCGTAGTACGTCTAAAATTTCGTTTGTGGAATGGGTAATTGGCAAACTTCACTTCCGAGGACATGACGTATTTTCACCCGTAGGAGTTATCTATCAAGTGAAAATTTTTTCAATCATGATTGGTGTTTACCCTATTTTAACTTACTTTATGTATGTGATTAACTTTTTCAAACCACTCGGCTATACAACGAAAGTGTCGTAGGTGGGAGAGGTCATCGCTGAATGTCACTTTCGGGGACACTAGAATTTTTCAACCATGCAAAGGGTTTATTATGAGATAATTTTTAAAATCTTATTTTATTGCATAGCCAAATACTAATTACATCATTTATGTGATGTGCTATTTTTGTGGTCTGTGTAGTACTTCTAAAAACTTGTTTCTGGAACTGGTAATTGACAAATTTTACTTCCGAGGACATGACGTATCTTCACGTGTAGAATTTATCTATAAAGTGAGAATTTTTCTAACTATGTTTGGTGTTTAGCCTATTTTGACTTGCTTTATGTATGTGATTCACTTTTCTAAACGACTCTGATACCCAACGAAAGTCTCGTTGGTGGGAGTGGTCATCGCTGATTGTTACTTTCATGGACACTAAAATGTTTTAACCATGAAAACTGTATATGATGGGATAATTTTCAAAATGATATTTTATTGCTTAGCCAAACACTAATTACTACATGTCTGTGATGTACTTTTATTGTAGTCGCTGTACTACTTCAACAATGTCGTTTGTGGGACGGGTCAATGGCGATTCTTACTTCCGAGGACAATAGGTATTTTCACCGGTGGAGGTTATCTATCAAGTGATAATTTTTTCAATCATCACTGGAGTTTATCCTATTTTGACTTACTTTATGTATGTGATTAACTTTTTTAAACGACACTGCTAGACAAAAAAAGTCTCGTTTGTGGGAGAGTTCATCGCTGAATCTCACTTTCGGGCACTAGAATTTTTCAACCATGAAAACTGTATATCATGAGATAATTTTTAAAATCTTATTTTATTGCATAGCCAAGTACTAATTACATAACGTATGCGATGTGCCATTTTTGTGGTCTCTATAGTACTTCAAAAAATTTGTTTCTGGAACTGGTCATTGACAAATGTTACTTCCGAGGACATGACGTATCTTCACCTGTAGAATTTATCTATAAAGTGATAATTTTTCTAATCATGTTTGGTGTTTAGCCTATTTTGACTCGCTTTATGTATGTGATTCACTTTTCTAAACGAGTCTGATACCCAACGAAAGTCTCGTTGATGGGAGTGGTCATCGCTGAATGTTACTTTCGGGGACACTAAAATGTTTTAACCATGAAAACTGTATATGATGGGATAATTTTAAAATGATATTTTATTGCGTAGCCAAACACTAATTACTACATGTCTGTGATGTACTTTTATTGAGGTCGCTGTAGTACTTCAACAATTTCGTTTGTGAGATGGGTCAATGGCGATTATTACTTTCGAGGACAAGAGGCATTTTCACCGGTGGAAGTTATCTATCAAGTGATAATTTTTTCAATCATGACTGGAGTTTAACCTATTTTGACTTACTTTATGTATGTGATTAACTTTTTTAAACGACACTGCTACACAACGAAAGCCTTGTGTGTGGAAGAGGTCATCACGATATGTCACTTCCGGGGACACTAGAATTTTTCAACCATGAAAACTGTTTATCATGAGATAATTTTTAAAATCTTATTTTATTGCATAGCCAAATACTAATTACATCATGTATGGGATGTGCTATTTTTGTGGTCTGTGTAGTTCTTCAAAAAATTTGTTTCTGGAACTGGTAATTAACAAATTTTACTTCCGAGGACATGACGTATCTTCACCTGTAGAATTTATCTATAAATTGATAATTTTTCTAATCATGTTTGGTGTTTAGCCTATTTTGACTTACTTTACGTATGTGATTCACTTTTCTAAACGAATCTGATACCCAACGAAAGTCTCGTTGGTGGAAGAGGTCATCACGATATGTCACTTTCGGGCACACTAGAATTTTTCAACCATGAAAACTATTTATCATGAGATAATTTTTAAAATCTTATTTGATTGCATAGCCAAGTACTAGTTACATCATGTATGTGATGTGCTATTTTTGTGGTCTCTGTAGTACTTCACAAAATTTGTTTCTGTAACTGGTAATTGACAAATTTTACTTCCGAGGACATGTCGTATCTTCGCCTGTAGAATTTATCTATAAAGTGATAATTTTTCTAATCATGTTTGGTGTTTGCTTATTTTGACTTGCTTTATGTATGTGATTCACTTTTCTAAAGGACTCTGATACCCAACGAAAGTCTCGTTGGTGGGAGTGGTCATCGCTGATTGTTACTTTCATGGACACTACAATGTTTTAACCATGAAAACTGTATATGATGGGATAATTTTCAAAATGATATTTTATTGCTTAGCCAAACACTAATTACTACATGTCTGTGATGTACTTTTATTGTAGTCGCTGTACTACTTCAACAATGTCGTTTGTGGGACGGGTCAATGGCGATTCTTACTTCCGAGGACAATAGGTATTTTCACCGGTGGAGGTTATATATCAAGTGATAATTTTTTCAATCATCACTGGAGTTTATCCTATTTTGACTTACTTTATGTATGTGATTAACTTTTTTAAACGACACTGCTAGAAAAAAAATTCTCTTTTGTGGGAGAGTTCATCGCTGAATCTCACTTTCGGGCACTAGAATTTTTCAACCATGAAGACTGTATATCATGAGATAATTTTTAAAATCTTATTTTATTGCATAGCCAAGTACTAATTACATAACGTATGCGATGTGCCATTTTTGTGGTCTCTATAGTACTTCAAAAAATTTGTTTCTGGAACTGGTCATTGACAAATGTTACTTCCGAGGACATGACGTATCTTCACCTGTAGAATTTATCTATAAAGTGATCATTTTTCTAATCATGTTTGGTGTTTAGCCTATTTTGACTCGCTTTATGTATGTGATTCACTTTTCTAAACGAATCTGATACCCAACGAAAGTCTCGTTGATGGGAGTGGTCATCGCTGAATGTTACTTTCAGGGACACTAAAATGTTTTAACCATGAAAACTGTACATGATGGGATAATTTTAAAATCATATTTTATTGCGTAGCCAAACACTAATTACTACATGTCTGTGATGTACTTTTATTGTAGTCGCTGTAGTACTTCAACAATTTCGTTTGTGGGACTGGTCAATCGCGATTCTTACTTCCGAGGACAAGAGGTATTTTCACCGGTGGAAGTTATCTATCAAGTGATAATTTTTATGATTCATTTCATCGCTCAAATCTCAATACGGATTACATCATGTCTATGATGTACTATTTTTGTGGTCTCTGTTGTACTTCGAACAATTTGTTTCTGAAACTGGTAATTGACTAATTTTACTTCCGGCAACATGACGTATGTTCACTTGTAGAAGTAATCTATCAAGTAATAATTTTTTCAATCATGTTTGGAGTTTAGCCAATTTTGACTTACTTTATGTCTGTGATTAACTTTTTCAAACGACTCTGCTACACAACGAAAGTACGTGATGTCCCCGGAAGTAAAATTAGTCAATTACCAGTTCCACAAACAAATTTTTCGAAGTACTACAGAGACCACAAAAATAATACATCATAGATATGATGTAATCCTTATTAAGATTTGAGCAATGAAATCGATCATTAAAATTATCATATGATAGACAACTTCCATCGGTCAAAATATCTGTTGTCCTCGGAAGTAAGAATTGCCATTAACCGGTTTCGCAAAGGAAATTGTTGAAGTTCTACATGCACATCACATACATGATGTAATTAGTATTTGTCTATGCAATAAAATAAGATTTTTAATTTTATCTCATGATAAACACTTTTCATTGTTGAAAAATTCTAGGGTCCCTGAAAGCGACATTCAGCGAAGACCTCTCCCACAAACGAGACTTTCGTTGTGTAGCAGAGTCTGTTAAAAAAGTTAATCACATACATAAAGTAAGTCAAATTAGGTTAAACACCAAACATGATTATTAAAATTAGCACTTCATAGATATCTTCTACGGGTGAAAATACCTGGTGACCTCGGAAGAAAGTTTGCCAATTACCAGTTCCACAAACAAATTTTTTGAAGTACTACAGAGACTACAGTAATAGCACATCACAGATATGATGTAATTAGTACTTGGCTATGCAATAAAATAAGATTTTAAAAATTATCTCATGATAAACAGTTTTCATGGTTGAAAAATTCTAGTGTCCCCGAAAGTGACATTCAGCGATGACCTCTCCCACCTACGAGACTTATCTTAACTGAAAAGTTAACCACATACATAAAGTTAGTCAAAATAGGCTAAACTCCAAACATGATTATTAAAATTAGCACTTGATGGATATCTTCTACTGGTGAAAATACCAGATTTCTTCGGAAATAAAGTTCGCCAACTACCAGTTCCACAAACAAATTTTTTGAAGTACTACAACGACTATAAAAATAGTAAATCATAGACATGACGTAAACCGTATCGAGATTTATGCAATGAAATTGATCATAAAAATTATCATATGATAGGCAACTTCCATCGGTGAAAATTCCTGGTGTGCTCGGAAGTAAGAATCGCCATTGACCCGTTCTACAAACGAAATTGTTGAAGTACAAGAGAGGCTACAATAATAGCACATCACAGACATGAAAGAGAAAACAGAACATTAAAAATTATCTGATGATATGCAGTTTAAATGGTTAAAACATTCTAGAGTCCCGAAAGTGTCATTCAGCGATGACCTCTCCCACCAACGAGACTTTCGTTGCGTAGCAGAGCCGTTTAGAAAAGTGAATCACATACATAAAGGAAAATACATTATTAGATAAATTTTAACTTGATAGATAACTTTCACTGGTGAAAATACCTGGTGTCCTGGAAAGTTAAGTTTGCCAATTACTAGTATCAGGAACCAAATGTTTGAAGTACTACAGAAACTACAAAAAAAGTACATGATAGTGATGATGTAATCCGTATTGGGGTTTATGCAACGAAATTGATCATAAAAATCAGCATATGATCGACAACTTTCATTGGTGAGAATCTCTGGTCCTCGAAAGTTACATTCACCGAATTCGTCTTTTGCAACTGAGACCTGGTTACGTGGCAGAATCGCTAAAAATAGTGAAGCGCATATAATAATGTATAAAGTGCGTAGTAAGATGCTATATACCAAGACATGATTAGATGAATTATCACTTGATAGATACTTTATTTGAAAATGTCCTCAAAAGTCTCTTCTTATAATCTTTTCTATAAGGGTTTGTCGTCGTATGACTGATGTCACTTTCGAAGACGTCAACTTTTTGTGCCCACTTAATTTCTACGTGATTTGCAAAAAATGTCATCCTTATGGGTCCCTAAAAGTGCAATGTCATACCTTTATTCTGAAATGTCCTTAAAAGTGTGTTCGTGTTTGTGGTCGAAAGTGTGTGCAAAAAATGTCAGTCTTTTGGGTCTCCAAACGTCTTATGTCACACCTTCATTCTGAAATGTCCTTAAAAGTGTGTTCGTGTTTGTGGTCGAAAGTGTGTGCAAAAGATGTCGTTCTTTTGGGTGTCCAAACGTGTTATGTTACACCTTTATTATGAAATGTCCTTAAAAGCGTGTTTGCACACCCACGCAGTTTTGAAGACAGTCCCCATAAGTTCTATCTTACACCTTTACTTTTTGAGGACAGTCGTCAAAAGTTCAAAATGTCCTCAAAAGTATCATTGCATACCTAAAAAAGTCCCCGTAAGTAGTCTTGCACACACATGTGTATGTGTGTGTGTGTGTATGTGTGTGTGTGTGTGTGTGTGTGTGTGTGTGTGTGTGTGTGTGTGTGTGTCTGTGTGTGTGTGTGTGTGTGTGTGTACGCCTAGATCTCAATTTCTACTCGGTCAATTTTGACCGGGCAGGTCTCATTTTCCGGTCAAAATCCGTTTTTTTTTTTATTGGGGCGATATGTTTTTGTTTTTTTTTTTTCAAATTGTCGATTTTTCTCAAAACTGCTTTTTTATTTTTTTTTTTAATGATAGGACCGAGTTATTCGAATCGGATGGGTAGCATTCGAAAGAGAATTAAAATACCTATATTTTCTAAAAAAATTATTAACAATAACGTGTTTTTTCTTTTAGATGCTTATAACTCCCAAACTAAACGGTCAATTTTTTTTTAGAAAAATCATGATAATGGATAATATAAATAAATATAATCTGTAATGTTTTAATTCATTTTGTTGATTAGTTTTTTAGAAAAAAATTGAAAAATGAAAATTGATTTTTGTATATCCAACGATTACAGGAGTAACAATGACTTAATCGCTTCAAAATTCTTTGTAGTCGTAGATTTATAAATTTTGTTATTAAATATTAATTAAAGAAATCAACATATTAAGGTTGAGGAAACTACGGGCCAATCAATTAAAAGAGGTTTTTTTAATTAATGAATAAATATTGATAACAAATTTATCGTACTAATACATTACGATACAAGTGCGATAAGTGGCCCATTATTTCATGGCATAAAGTTAAGGCCCGAGCGTAGCGAGGATCCTTTCACGGCGTGTAATGTGTTACTTAACGCATTAGTATCGTACAATTTTTTATAACACTGTCTGCCTTAAGTCCGCTGTCACGCCTATCCGTGCGCTAAGCAGTTCATTATCGCACCGCGAGATTAGCGCACGAGCGTAGCAAGTGCGATAGACACGGTGAAATAATGGACTGCATATTGCACGGATATTTTTTTTATTAAATTATACCTACTTCTAGAAAGATGAAATTTGCTTAAAAAACATAGGATGCCTGAAATACATTATAGAAGCAGAGTTCTATTATTTTTATACTTAAGCACATTTACGCCAACTAAACATCGACAACACTGAATGATGAGTACACCTGCTAAATCTGACTGGTGGTTTTTATAACATTACAGACGCAGGATTAATTTATCTTTTCATGTTGTAAATTTCAGACTAATTAATTAAATAGGTTTTCTCTTATGAAATCTGAAGGGTCATGTAGTGTGAGCCTGTCCGAAAGATTTATAGAGTATGCTTAAATAAATATTCTGGAAACCTGTCAGAATTATGAAAAGTTCACTATAACCTCTAAAAGTCAATTAATACTGGTAGTTAATGGATAAGCTCATTGTTCATTAACTACTACAATTCGACTGAATTTTACACATTAAAATAACTTTTTTCACAATATTTACACGTACTCAGATTTATTGTTATGGCGGAACAAGCTATAGATGTATAGAAGTTTCAGACACACTCACACTACACTACACTAAAGTATACGAACCAAAATTAAAAACTTAATAAGAAAATTCATCCAGCTCCTACAATATAAAAGCCACTTGTCAGATTTAGCAGGTGTATTGAGCATTCAATGTTATCGATATTTACTTTGAGGTGATTGGTCCGTACTTAATCCAAAAGACTAAGAATGATAGAAACCGGCTTCAGTAATGCATCTCAGACATTCCATGTATTTTTGAGTTGACTCTATCTTTTTGAAAGTACATGTAATTTAATAAAAAAAATAAAAATACAGTTCTATAAAAAATACACAAGCAGTGCCTGAATTAAATCTGAGAAATTGCATGACTTATTTCTTTCTTTTTATTAAATTATACCTACAGAAAAAACAAATAAAATCAGCATAAAAATACATAAGATGCCTGAAATGCATTATAAAAGCAGATTTCTATCATTCTTATGTTCTTCTAAATGAAGTTTGAAAAGACATCCTCAAAGTAAATATCAACCACATCAATGAATGAGGAATAGATCTGTTAAATTTGACCGGTCGCCTCTTATAGTTGCTGCTTTTTCTGAAAGGATAATAAAAATCCTGAAACAAAAAATGAAGCTATAGTAATGGTTGAAAGCAGTAGATTACTGAAATAATAATTATTCAAAGAAGGGAGCACAAAGTGGTCACAGTGAATTAAAATAAATACAGACTAGATCCACTTCCATTGATAATCTATAGAAAGATGAAGCTGCCAAGATGTGTGCATCAGGAAGCCCTTCACTCAAGGTTACCCACTGTAATGCCATTGTTGAGTTTCTCAAAGTTGCCATTCCCAATTTGGTCCTATTTTTTTGAAAGTCTCCTGCTTTATGATGGTCATATAATGACGCCCTCGAGGAAAGAACAATTATATGAAGACGTGTTGTCTTCTACAGGAACTCTTCGCTCTAGGCCAAAAACATAATTACAACAAGAATAACTTAGCAACGGAGGGAGTACAGAGAAGCCACACTCCTGTCAAAGGGGTAGGAAATTATTGCAGGATAGATACTAGCTGAAAAGTATAAGCCAATAAACTTTCTTACAGTAAGCAACTCACCAGATAATTTTTTCAACGAGCTCAGAGGTTGTCAATGTCCACATGAAATATGACAATCAATCCAACATATAGTCCCAATAAAAAACGCTATCTGCAGGTGTTTAGGACGCCGTGATGTCGTCTGCAGGAGCTCTTCGCCCTAGACCAAAAACATAATTACAACAAGAATAACTTGGCAACGGAAGGAGTACAGAGAAGCCACACTCCTGTCAAAGGGGCAGAAAATTATTGCAGGATAGATGCTAGCTGTAAAGTAAACGAGAAAACATTCTAACAGCAAACTACTCACAATATAGTGTTAGCGTGTCGATAAGATCATTCATAGCACTATATATTTACCAAGATATGTTGAGAGAATTGAAAGGGATCTTTGCACTCAAAAGTCGAGAAAGCGCATGTGTATTCTCAACAAAGACCTCCTCACCATCACTTAAAGTTTACCAGAAAGTTCACACACAATGCAATACATACAGAGGGATTGTGTATGCAATTTCAGATCGACTCAATCAGCCGGTACGGAGAAAATGACATTTTTCTCAAAAATTTCTTGAAAAAGACACAGAAATTGAAATATCTCCAGACTTGCTGATTATATAGATCTGAAACTTGATATACTGTCTCTCAGCATGTATTCCATCATGTATGGAAAGTTTAAGATACTTGTAGGGAATGGAAAGGGATCTTTGCACTCAAAAGTCGAGAAAGCGCATGTGTACTCTCAACTAAGACCTCTTCATCCTCACTTAAAGTTTACCAGGATGTTCACACACAATACAATACATACAGAGGCATTGTGTATGCAATTTCAGATCGATTCAATCAGCCGGTACGGAGAAAATGACATTTTTCTCAAAAATTTCTTGAAAAAGACACAGAAGTTGCAATATCTCCAGACTTGCTGATTATGCATATCTAAATCTTGATATACTGTCCCTCAGCATGTATTCCATCATGTATAGAAAGTTGAAGATACTTGTAGGGAATGGAAAGGGATCTTTGCACTCAAAAGTCGAGAAAGCGCATGTGTATTCTCAACTAAAACCTCCTCACCCTTTCTCAAGATTTGCAAGAATGTTCATACACAATGCAATGCATGCTGAGGCATTGTACCTTAAGTTTCAGATATACTCAATCAGCGAAATTGGAGAAATTACTTTTCTTTCTTAATAATTTCCTCAAAAAGCACACAGAAAATGCTGTAACTCCACACTTGCTGATTATTTAGATCTGAAATATGGTATATGATCCCTCAGAATGCATGATATGGTGACGTGTGTAAAGCTGAAGATATTTTCAGAGAAAGGAAAGGTATTTGTATACTTGAAAGTCGAAAAAGCTCATGTGCACTTCCAACTAAGACTACCTTGACCCTCAAAGTTTAACAAAATGTCCTTGTGAAAAAAAGTTGAAAACCCTGCAAGATTAGAAAGGAGCTAGTATTATTGAAATAATACTTACTCAAGGATAAGACCACAACTGAATTAGCAGAGAACTCGACCAACATCAATATCGATCCATACAGCAATTTAGGAAACACAGTGACTGCAGATATAAACATTGATGACTGCCGTCTGCCGGACTGCCGTGCGCACATGATTGACATGGTGCGGGTGAGAGCCAGATAGGAAGCGAAGCACTGTAGCGATAATACGCACGTAGTAGGCAGCTTTCTTGTGTTCACTCCGCACTGAAACTTTTTCACTAGAAGTTCGGCTCAGCCTTTTTCTCGCATCATCCGCGGCGCCGTGTCGCTTGCGCAAAGAAGCTACGAGCTATCAGCTGACGAGCCAGACGTGACGAGCAGGTGAGCTGCAGCGCATGCGCATGCGCGCACACTCACATGGGTAAAGCCAACAAGCCAGCAGTGTCACCGCCATCACGTGATTGGCGATGCTATACACGTTACCCATGTGAATAGATGATGTTGTAATTTTGATATCGTTTATTGCGATTATTGCGAATTGCGTAAAATCAAGCTCGCATTGTCATCACTTTGCATAAACAGCTATATATTATACGTAATACGTTATACACGAACAATATGACATGACTTGATAACCATTGCGCGGTAACATGTCTCTAAGAGACGGTCACTAATGTTTTTTAGACGGTAAATTTTTCGCTTATTAGCTTTACTGTTTGCCATATGGTAGCAAAAACTATTTTTTTTTTTTTAATAGTATGCAAAATCATGAGTGCATTGCCCTTCGTAATGACATTATTAATCAATTTTCGCTTTTATAAAAATACAAGGTTCTCCTGAGTATTGCTGTCGTGCCTATTATGTAAAAACGAAGTTCTTACATCGGGAGTGGGCCGGAGACGAGCGAAGCGAGGAGCAGGTGTGTGTGGCGGGGGGGGGGGGGGGGGGCGTAGCCCCCCTAGTTCAACTTCTTGACACTCTTACCGCGCCTTAAAAAAATTCAATCTACGTTGGTAATTATATGAAGGTTTTTACAAGTAAAACGGTACGCTCTGATGAATACGGAATAACGTATGGAGCCCTTCAGAAATAACTAGAATTAAAGGTGGAAAGCCTGCTAACGTACATATTTCACCACATCTAGCCAGTTTTTTAACTCCTTGGCACTCTTACTGCGCCTTAAAAAAATTTAATCTCCGTTGGTAATTATGTGAAGGTTTTTACAAGTAAAACGGTACGCTCTGATGAAAACGGAATGCTGCATGGAGCCTCCACAAATAGTTAGAATTGAAGGTAAAAAGCTTCCAAACGTACATATTTCACTATGTCAAGGAAATGGTTTATCTTATTGACTCTCTTAACGGGGCGTAAAAAAATTTAATCTACCATGGTAATTATAAGAAGGTTTTTATAAGTAAAGTGCTACGCTACGGTGGAAAGCCTGCCAGCGTACATATTTCACTACGTCAAGCCAATGATTAACATATTGACTGCCTTACCAAAGCGTACAAAAATTGTATGCCTCATGATAACTATAAGAATTACTTGACTAAACCGCGGCACTTTGATGAAAAAGGCATATGGTATGGAGCCTTCAGAAATAATTAGAATTGGAGGTGAAAAGCCTGGAAAAGTACACATTTCACTATATCAAGGAAACTGTTTTATAGCACTGCGTGACTTAAGTCCGCACTTATGTCACGCATATCCGTGCAATAAGTAGTCCATTATTTCACCGTGTTTAACTGCACAGTGCAATAATGAACTGCTTAGCGCACGGACAGCTGTGACAGCGGACTTAAGGCAGGTAGTGTTATAAAAAATTGTACCATATTAGTGCGTTAAGTAACCCATTCACGCCGTGAAATAATGGGCAACTTATCGCACTTGTATCGTAATGTACTATATCTTCTTAACTCTCTTAACCGGGCGTAAAAAAATGTAATCTACCATGGTAATTATAAGAACGTTTTGACATTTTCATACGCTGCGCTCAGATTAAAAAGGGAATACTGTATGGAAACTCTCGAAATAATTAGAATTGAAGGCGGAAATCCTGCAAACGTACATATTTCACTATGCCAAGAAAATTTTTGAAATTCATGACTCTCTTAACAGGGCGTCAAAAAATTTAATATAGCGTAGTAATTATAAGAAGGTTTTTACAAGTAAAACGCTACGCTCTGATGAAAACGGAAGACTGTATGGAGACCTTCAGAAATAATTAGAATTAAAGGTGGAAAGCCTGCAAACGAACATATTTCACTATGTCAAGGAGATTATTTATCTTTTTGACTCTCTTAACGGGGCGTAAAAAAATTTAATCTACCATAGTAATTATAAAAAGGTTTTGACATGTCATACGCTGCACTCTGATGAAAACGGAATACTGTATGGAGCCATTCAAAAATAATTAGAATTGAAGGCAGAAATCCTGCAAATATTTCACTATGTCAAGAAAATTTTTGAATTTCTTGGCTCTCTTACCGAATCGTACAAAAATTGTATGCCTCATGATAACTATACGAATCATTTGACTAATAAACCGCTGCATTCTGATCAAAACCGAATACTGTATGGAGCCATTAGTAATAATTAGAATTAAAGGCACAAACGTACAAACTTCACCATGTCAAGGAAATTTTTGAACTTCTTGACTCTCTTAAAGAAACGTAAAAAAATTGAATCTAACATAACAATTTTATGTAGGTTAATACATGTAAAACCCTACGCTCTGATAAAATATACTGTATGTAGCCCTTCAGAAATAACTAGAATTAAAGGTCGAAACCTTGCAATCGTTTATATTACACTACGGCAAGCCAATTTTTAACTTATTGTCTCACTTTCCGCGACTTAAAAAAAATTTAATCTACCTTGGTAATTATATGAAGGTTTTTACAAGTTAATCGATACGCTCTGATGAGAGCGCAATACTGTATGGAGCCTTCAGAAATAATTAGAATTGAAGGTGAGAAGCCTCCAAACGTACATATTTCACTATGTCAACGAAATTGTTTATAGTCTTGACACTCTTACGGCGCCTTAGAAAAATTTAGTCTACGTTGGTAATTATATGAAGGTTTTTTCAAGTAAAACGGTACGCTCTGAGAAAACGGAATGCTGTATGGAGCCCTTCAGAAATAACTAAAATTAAACGTTGAAAGCCTGCTAAGGTAAATATTTCACTACGTCTAGACAGTTCTTTAAATTCTTGGTACACTTACCGCGACTTAAAAAAATTTAATATGCCTTGGTAATTATATGAAGGTTTTTACAAGTAAAACGGTACGCTCTGATTAAAACGGAAGACGGTATGGAACCCTTCAGACATAACTTGAATTAGAGGTGCAAAGCCTGCAAACGTACATATTTCACTAGGTCTACCCAGTATTTTTAACTTCTTGACTCTCTTACCGCGATTTAAAAAAAATTGAATCCACCTTGGTAATTATATGAAGGTTTTTACAAGTTAATCGCTACGCTCTGATGAAATCGGAATACTGTATGGGGCATTCAGAAATAATTAGAATTGAAGGTGCAAAGCCTGCAAAGATACATATTTCACTATATCAGGGAGATTATTTATCTTCTTGACTCTCTAAACGGGGAGTGAACTAATTTAATCTCCCATGGTAATTTTAAAAAGGTTTTGACACGTAAAATGCTACGCTCTGATGAAAACGGAATACTGTATGGAGCCCTTCAGAAAAAAATGCAATTAAAAGTCGAAAGCTTGCAATCGTTAATAATTCACTACAGCAACCCAATTTTTAACTTCTTGACTCTCTTACCTTGCCTTAAAAAATTTAATCTACCGTGGTAATTATATGAAACTTTTTACAAGTAAAACGGTACGCTCTGATTAAAACGGAAGACTGTATGGAACCCTTCAGAAATAACTAGAATGAGAAGTGGAAAGCCTGAAGAGTACATATTTCACCACATCCAGCCAGTTTTTTTATCTTCTTGACTCTCTTACCGCGACTTAAAAAAAATTTAATCTACCTCGGTAATTATATGAAGGTTTTTATAAGTTAACAGCTACGCTCTGTTGAAAACGGAATGCTGTATGGAGCCCTCCAGAAATAACTATAATTAATAGTAGAAAGCCTGCAGACGTACATATTTCACTGGGTCTAACCGGTTTTTTAACTTCTTGACTCTCCTACGGCGACTTAAAAAAATTTAATATAACTTGGTAATTATATGAAGGTTTTTACAAGTAAAACAATACACTCTGGTTAAAATGGAATACTGAGTGGAGCATTGCAGAAATAACTAGAATTAAAGGTGGAAAGCCTGCCAAGGTACATATTTCACTACGTCAAGCAAATTCTTTTCAACTTCTTGACTCACTTACCGCACATTAAAAAATTTAATCTGCCGTGGTAATTATATCAAGATTTTTACAAGTAAAACGGTACACTCTGATGAAAACGGAATACTGTATTGAGCCTTCAGAATGAATTAGAATTAAAGGTGGAAAGTTTGCCAACGTACATATTTCACTATGTCAAGGTAATTTTTGAACTTCTTGACTCTCATTCTGCGGTGTAAAAATATTGAATCTACCATCGTAATTATATGAAGGTATTTACGAGTCAAACTCTACGCTCTGATGAAAACTAAATACTGTATGGAGCCTTTCAGAAATAATTAGAATTGAAGGTGGAAAGCCTGCAAAGGCACATATTTCAATATGCCAAGGAAATTTTTGAAATTCTGGACTCTCTTCACGGGGCGCAAGAAAATTTAATCTAGCGTGGTAATTATAAGAAGGTTTTTACAAGTAAAACCCAACGCTCTGATTAAAAGGGAAGACTGTATGGAGCCCTTAAGAAATAACTAGAATTAATGGTCGACAGCCTGCAAACGTACATATTTCACTAGGTCTAGCCAGTTTTTTTAACTTCTTGACTCTCTTACCGCGACTTAAACAAATTTAATCTACCTTGGTAATTATATGAAGGTTTTTATAAGTCAATTGCTACGCTCTGATGAAAAGGGAATACTGTATGGAGCCCTTCAGAAATAACTAGAATGAATGGTCGAAAGCCTGCAAACGTGCATATTTTACTAGGTCAAGCCAATTTTTAACTTCTTGACTCTCTTAACTGGGCGTAAAAAAATTTAATCTATTATGTTAATTGTAAGAAGGCTTTTACAAGTAAAACCCGACGCTCTGATTAAACCGGAATGCTGTATGGAGCCCTTCAGAAATAACTAGAAGTAAAGGTGGAAATCCTGCTAACGTACATATTTCACCACGTCTAGACAGTTTTTTAACTTCTTGACACTCTTACTGCGCCTTAAAGAAATTTAATCTACCTCGGTAATTATATGAAGGTTTTTATAAGTCAATTGCTACGCTCTGATGAAAAGGGAATACTGTATGGAGCCCTTCAGTAATAACTAGAATTAAAGGTGGAAAGCCTGCTAACGTACATATTTGACTATGTCAATGAGATTATTTATCTTCTTGACTCTCTTAACGGGGCGTAAAAAAATTTAATCTACCATAGTAATTATAAAAAGGTTTTGACATGTAATATGCTGCGCTCCGATGAAAACGGAATACTGTATGGAGCCGTTAGAAATAGTTAGAATTAAATGCACAAAGACTGCAAACTTACATATTGCAGTATGTCAAGGAAATTGTTTATCTTATTGAGTATCTTAACGGGGCGTAAAAAATTCAATCTATGATGGTAATTATACGATGCGATTTACAAGGAAAAAGGGTATGCGATGGTAAACACGGAATACTGTATCGAACCTTCAGAAATAATTAGAATTGAAGGTGAAAAGCCACCAAAGGTACATATTTCACTATGTCAAAGAAATTGTTTATCTCCTTGCCGCTCTTAACGGGGCGTAAAAAAATTTAATCTACCATGGTAATTATAAGAATACTTTTAGAAGTAAAACGCTACGCTCCGATGAAAACGGAATACTGTATTGAGACTTCAGAAATAATTAGAATTAAAGGTGGAAAGCTTGCAAAGTTACATATTTCACTATTTCAAGGTAATTTTTGAACTTCTTGACTTTCTTTTCTGCGGTGTAAGAAAATTGAATCTACCATGGTCATTATATGAAGGTTTTTACAAGTTAATCGTTACACTGTGATGAAAACGGAATACTGTATGGGGCCTTCAGAAATAATTAGAATTGAAGGTGAAAAGCCTGCCAACATACATATTTCACTATGTCAGGGAGATTGTTTATCTTCTTGACTCTCTTAACGGGGAGTAAACGAATTTAATCTACCATGGTAATTTTAAAAAGGTTTTGACACGTAAAACGCTGCGCTCTGGTAAAAACGGAATACTGTATGGAGCCCTTCAGAAAAAACTACAATTAAAGGTCGAAAGCTTGCAATCGTTCATATTTCACTGGGTCTAGCCAGTTTTTTTAACTTCTTGACTCCCCTACAGCGACTTAAAAAAATTTAATCTACCTTCGTAATTATATGAAGATTTTTACAAGTAAAACGGTACGCTCTGATGAAAATGGAACGCTCTATGGAACTCTTCAGAAATAACTATAATTAATGGTCGAAAGCCTGCAAACGTGCATATTTTACTAGGTCAAGCCAATTTTTAACTTCTTGACCCTCTTAACTGGGCGTAAAAAAATTTAATCTACGTTGGTAATTATATGAAGGTTTTTCCAAGTAATACGGTACGCTCTAATGAAAACGGAATGCTGTATGGAGTCCTTCAGAAATAACTAAAATTAAACGTTGAAAGCTTGCTAACGTAAATATTTCACTACGTCTAGCCAGTTTTTTAAATTCTTGACACTCTTACTACGCCTTAAAGAAATTTAATCTACCTCGGTAATTATATGAAGGTTTTTACAAGTAAAACGGTACGCTTCGATGAAAAGGGAATGCTGTACGGAGCCCTTCAGAAATAACTAGAATTAAAGGTGGAAAGCCTGCAAACGTACATATTTCACAACGTCCAGCCAGTTTTTTTATCTTCTTGACTCTCTTACCGCGCCTTAAAAAAATTTAATCTACCTTGGTAATTATATGAAGGTTTTTACAAGTAAAACGGTACGCTCTGATTAAAACGGAAGACTGTATGGAACCCTTCAGAAATAACTAGAATGAGAGGTAGAAAGCCTGCAAACGTACATATTTCACTACGTCCAGCCAGTTTTTTTATCTTCTTGACTCTCTTACCGCGACTTAAAAAAAATATAATCTACCTCTCTAATTATATGAAGGTTTTTATAAGTTAATCGATACGCTCTGATGAAAAGGGAATACTGTACGGAGCCCTTCATAAATGACTAGAATTACAGGTGGAAAACCTCCTATCGTACATATTTCATTACGTGTACCCAGTTTTTTAAATTCTTGACTTTCTTACAGCACCTTAAAATAATTTAACCTACCTTGGTAATTATGTGAAGGTTTTTACTAGTAAAACGCTACGCTCTGATGAAAACGGAATGCCGTATGGAGCCCTCCAGAAATAACTAGGATTAATGATGGAAAGCCTGCAAACGTACATATTTCACTAGGTCAAGCCAATTCCATTCAACTTCTTGACTCACTTACCGCACTTTAAAAAATTTAAACTACCGTGGTAATTATATCAAGATTTTTACAAGTAAAACGGTACGCTCTGATGAAAACGGAATACTGTATTGAGCCTTCAGAATGAATTACAATTGAAGGTGGAAAGCCGGCAAAGGCACATATTTCAATATGCCAAGGAAATTTTTGAACTTCTGGACTCTCTTCACGGGGCGCAAGAAAATTTAATCTAGCGTGGTAATTATAAGAAGATTTTTACAAGAAAATCGCTACGCTCCGATGAAAACGGAATACTGTAAGGAGCCCTTCAGAAAAAACTAGAATTAAAGGCCGAAATCCTGCTAACGTACATATTTCACTACTTCTAGCGAGTTCTTCAACTTCTTGACACTCTTACTGCGCCTTAGAATAATTTAATCTACGTTGGTAATTATATGAAGGTTTTTCCAAGTAAAACGGTACGCTCTAATGAAAATAGAATGCTGTATGGAGCCCTGCGGTAATAACTAAAATTAAAGGTTGAAAGCCTGCTAACGTAAATATTTCATTACATCTAGCCAGTTTTTTAAATTCTTGGTACACCTACCCCGCCTTAAAAAATTTAATCTACGTTGGTAATTATATCAAGGTTTTTACAAGTAAAACGGTATACTCTGATGAAAATGTAATGCTATATAGAGCTCTTCAGAAATAACTAGAATTAATGGTCGAAAGCCTGCAAACGTATATTTTACTCGGTCAAGCCAATTTTTAACTTCTTGACTCTCTTAATAGGGCGTAAAAGAATTTAATCTACTATGTTAATTGTAAGAAGATTTTTACAAGCAAAACCCGACGCTCTGATTAAAACTGAAGACTGTATGGAACCCTTCAGAAATAACTAGAATTGAAGGTGGAAAGCCTGCAAACGTACATATTTCACTATGTCAAGGAGATTGTTTATCTTCTTGACTCACGTAACGGGCGTCAACAAATTTAATATACCATGGTAATGATAAGAATGTTTTTACAAGTGAAACGCAACGCTCTGATGAAAAGGGAATACTGTATGGAGCCCTTCAGTAATAACTAGAATTAAAGGTGGAAAGCCTGCTAACGTACATATTTGACTATGTCAATGAGATTATTTATCTTCTTGACTCTCTTAACGGGGCGTAAAAAAATTTAATCTACCATAGTAATTATAAAAAGGTTTTGACATGTAATATGCTGCGCTCCGATGAAAACGGAATACTGTATGGAGCCGTTAGAAATAGTTAGAATTAAATGCACAAAGACTGCAAACTTACATATTGCAGTATGTCAAGGAAATTGTTTATCTTATTGAGTATCTTAACGGGGCGTAAAAAATTCAATCTATGATGGTAATTATACGATGCGATTTACAAGGAAAAAGGGTATGCGATGGTAAACACGGAATACTGTATCGAACCTTCAGAAATAATTAGAATTGAAGGTGAAAAGCCACCAAAGGTACATATTTCACTATGTCAAAGAAATTGTTTATCTCCTTGCCGCTCTTAACGGGGCGTAAAAAAATTTAATCTACCATGGTAATTATAAGAATACTTTTAGAAGTAAAACGCTACGCTCCGATGAAAACGGAATACTGTATTGAGACTTCAGAAATAATTAGAATTAAAGGTGGAAAGCTTGCAAAGTTACATATTTCACTATTTCAAGGTAATTTTTGAACTTCTTGACTTTTTCTGCGGTGTAAGAAAATTGAATCTACCATGGTCATTATATGAAGGTTTTTACAAGTTAATCGTTACACTGTGATGAAAACGGAATACTGTATGGGGCCTTCAGAAATAATTAGAATTGAAGGTGAAAAGCCTGCCAACATACATATTTCACTATGTCAGGGAGATTGTTTATCTTCTTGACTCTCTTAACGGGGAGTAAACGAATTTAATCTACCATGGTAATTTTAAAAAGGTTTTGACACGTAAAACGCTGCGCTCTGGTAAAAACGGAATACTGTATGGAGCCCTTCAGAAAAAACTACAATTAAAGGTCGAAAGCTTGCAATCGTTCATATTTCACTGGGTCTAGCCAGTTTTTTTAACTTCTTGACTCCCCTACAGCGACTTAAAAAAATTTAATCTACCTTCGTAATTATATGAAGATTTTTACAAGTAAAACGGTACGCTCTGATGAAAATGGAACGCTCTATGGAACTCTTCAGAAATAACTATAATTAATGGTCGAAAGCCTGCAAACGTGCATATTTTACTAGGTCAAGCCAATTTTTAACTTCTTGACCCTCTTAACTGGGCGTAAAAAAATTTAATCTACGTTGGTAATTATATGAAGGTTTTTCCAAGTAATACGGTATGCTCTAATGAAAACGGAATGCTGTATGGAGTCCTTCAGAAATAACTAAAATTAAACGTTGAAAGCTTGCTAACGTAAATATTTCACTACGTCTAGCCAGTTTTTTAAATTCTTGACACTCTTACTACGCCTTAAAGAAATTTAATCTACCTCGGTAATTATATGAAGGTTTTTACAAGTAAAACGGTACGCTTCGATGAAAAGGGAATGCTGTACGGAGCCCTTCAGAAATAACTAGAATTAAAGGTGGAAAGCCTGCAAACGTACATATTTCACAACGTCCAGCCAGTTTTTTTATCTTCTTGACTCTCTTACCGCGCCTTAAAAAAATTTAATCTACCTTGGTAATTATATGAAGGTTTTTACAAGTAAAACGGTACGCTCTGATTAAAACGGAAGACTGTATGGAACCCTTCAGAAATAACTAGAATGAGAGGTAGAAAGCCTGCAAACGTACATATTTCACTACGTCCAGCCAGTTTTTTTATCTTCTTGACTCTCTTACCGCGACTTAAAAAAAATATAATCTACCTCTCTAATTATATGAAGGTTTTTATAAGTTAATCGATACGCTCTGATGAAAAGGGAATACTGTACGGAGCCCTTCATAAATGACTAGAATTACAGGTGGAAAACCTCCTATCGTACATATTTCATTACGTGTACCCAGTTTTTTAAATTCTTGACTTTCTTACAGCACCTTAAAATAATTTAACCTACCTTGGTAATTATGTGAAGGTTTTTACTAGTAAAACGCTACGCTCTGATGAAAACGGAATGCCGTATGGAGCCCTCCAGAAATAACTAGGATTAATGATGGAAAGCCTGCAAACGTACATATTTCACTAGGTCAAGCCAATTCCATTCAACTTCTTGACTCACTTACCGCACTTTAAAAAATTAAACTACCGTGGTAATTATATCAAGATTTTTACAAGTAAAACGGTACGCTCTGATGAAAACGGAATACTGTATTGAGCCTTCAGAATGAATTACAATTGAAGGTGGAAAGCCGGCAAAGGCACATATTTCAATATGCCAAGGAAATTTTTGAACTTCTGGACTCTCTTCACGGGGCGCAAGAAAATTTAATCTAGCGTGGTAATTATAAGAAGATTTTTACAAGAAAATCGCTACGCTCCGATGAAAACGGAATACTGTAAGGAGCCCTTCAGAAAAAACTAGAATTAAAGGCCGAAATCCTGCTAACGTACATATTTCACTACTTCTAGCGAGTTCTTCAACTTCTTGACACTCTTACTGCGCCTTAGAATAATTTAATCTACGTTGGTAATTATATGAAGGTTTTTCCAAGTAAAACGGTACGCTCTAATGAAAATAGAATGCTGTATGGAGCCCTGCGGTAATAACTAAAATTAAAGGTTGAAAGCCTGCTAACGTAAATATTTCATTACATCTAGCCAGTTTTTTAAATTCTTGGTACACCTACCCCGCCTTAAAAAAATTTAATCTACGTTGGTAATTATATCAAGGTTTTTACAAGTAAAACGGTATACTCTGATGAAAATGTAATGCTATATAGAGCTCTTCAGAAATAACTAGAATTAATGGTCGAAAGCCTGCAAACGTATATTTTACTCGGTCAAGCCAATTTTTAACTTCTTGACTCTCTTAATAGGGCGTAAAAGAATTTAATCTACTATGTTAATTGTAAGAAGATTTTTACAAGCAAAACCCGACGCTCTGATTAAAACTGAAGACTGTATGGAACCCTTCAGAAATAACTAGAATTGAAGGTGGAAAGCCTGCAAACGTACATATTTCACTATGTCAAGGAGATTGTTTATCTTCTTGACTCACGTAACGGGGCGTCAACAAATTTAATATACCATGGTAATGATAAGAATGTTTTTACAAGTGAAACGCAACGCTCTGATGAAAAGGGAATACTGTATGGAGCCCTTCAGTAATAACTAGAATTAAAGGTGGAAAGCCTGCTAACGTACATATTTGACTATGTCAATGAGATTATTTATCTTCTTGACTCTCTTAACGGGGCGTAAAAAAATTTAATCTACCATAGTAATTATAAAAAGGTTTTGACATGTAATATGCTGCGCTCCGATGAAAACGGAATACTGTATGGAGCCGTTAGAAATAGTTAGAATTAAATGCACAAAGACTGCAAACTTACATATTGCAGTATGTCAAGGAAATTGTTTATCTTATTGAGTATCTTAACGGGGCGTAAAAAATTCAATCTATGATGGTAATTATACGATGCGATTTACAAGGAAAAAGGGTATGCGATGGTAAACACGGAATACTGTATCGAACCTTCAGAAATAATTAGAATTGAAGGTGAAAAGCCACCAAAGGTACATATTTCACTATGTCAAAGAAATTGTTTATCTCCTTGCCGCTCTTAACGGGGCGTAAAAAAATTTAATCTACCATGGTAATTATAAGAATACTTTTAGAAGTAAAACGCTACGCTCCGATGAAAACGGAATACTGTATTGAGACTTCAGAAATAATTAGAATTAAAGGTGGAAAGCTTGCAAAGTTACATATTTCACTATTTCAAGGTAATTTTTGAACTTCTTGACTTTCTTTTCTGCGGTGTAAGAAAATTGAATCTACCATGGTCATTATATGAAGGTTTTTACAAGTTAATCGTTACACTGTGATGAAAACGGAATACTGTATGGGGCCTTCAGAAATAATTAGAATTGAAGGTGAAAAGCCTGCCAACATACATATTTCACTATGTCAGGGAGATTGTTTATCTTCTTGACTCTCTTAACGGGGAGTAAACGAATTTAATCTACCATGGTAATTTTAAAAAGGTTTTGACACGTAAAACGCTGCGCTCTGGTAAAAACGGAATACTGTATGGAGCCCTTCAGAAAAAACTACAATTAAAGGTCGAAAGCTTGCAATCGTTCATATTTCACTGGGTCTAGCCAGTTTTTTTAACTTCTTGACTCCCCTACAGCGACTTAAAAAAATTTAATCTACCTTCGTAATTATATGAAGATTTTTACAAGTAAAACGGTACGCTCTGATGAAAATGGAACGCTCTATGGAACTCTTCAGAAATAACTATAATTAATGGTCGAAAGCCTGCAAACGTGCATATTTTACTAGGTCAAGCCAATTTTTAACTTCTTGACCCTCTTAACTGGGCGTAAAAAATTTAATCTACGTTGGTAATTATATGAAGGTTTTTCCAAGTAATACGGTATGCTCTAATGAAAACGGAATGCTGTATGGAGTCCTTCAGAAATAACTAAAATTAAACGTTGAAAGCTTGCTAACGTAAATATTTCACTACGTCTAGCCAGTTTTTTAAATTCTTGACACTCTTACTACGCCTTAAAGAAATTTAATCTACCTCGGTAATTATATGAAGGTTTTTACAAGTAAAACGGTACGCTTCGATGAAAAGGGAATGCTGTACGGAGCCCTTCAGAAATAACTAGAATTAAAGGTGGAAAGCCTGCAAACGTACATATTTCACAACGTCCAGCCAGTTTTTTTATCTTCTTGACTCTCTTACCGCGCCTTAAAAAAATTTAATCTACCTTGGTAATTATATGAAGGTTTTTACAAGTAAAACGGTACGCTCTGATTAAAACGGAAGACTGTATGGAACCCTTCAGAAATAACTAGAATGAGAGGTAGAAAGCCTGCAAACGTACATATTTCACTACGTCCAGCCAGTTTTTTTATCTTCTTGACTCTCTTACCGCGACTTAAAAAAAATATAATCTACCTCTCTAATTATATGAAGGTTTTTATAAGTTAATCGATACGCTCTGATGAAAAGGGAATACTGTACGGAGCCCTTCATAAATGACTAGAATTACAGGTGGAAAACCTCCTATCGTACATATTTCATTACGTGTACCCAGTTTTTAAATTCTTGACTTTCTTACAGCACCTTAAAATAATTTAACCTACCTTGGTAATTATGTGAAGGTTTTTACTAGTAAAACGCTACGCTCTGATGAAAACGGAATGCCGTATGGAGCCCTCCAGAAATAACTAGGATTAATGATGGAAAGCCTGCAAACGTACATATTTCACTAGGTCAAGCCAATTCCATTCAACTTCTTGACTCACTTACCGCACTTTAAAAAATTTAAACTACCGTGGTAATTATATCAAGATTTTTACAAGTAAAACGGTACGCTCTGATGAAAACGGAATACTGTATTGAGCCTTCAGAATGAATTACAATTGAAGGTGGAAAGCCGGCAAAGGCACATATTTCAATATGCCAAGGAAATTTTTGAACTTCTGGACTCTCTTCACGGGGCGCAAGAAAATTTAATCTAGCGTGGTAATTATAAGAAGATTTTTACAAGAAAATCGCTACGCTCCGATGAAAACGGAATACTGTAAGGAGCCCTTCAGAAAAAACTAGAATTAAAGGCCGAAATCCTGCTAACGTACATATTTCACTACTTCTAGCGAGTTCTTCAACTTCTTGACACTCTTACTGCGCCTTAGAATAATTTAATCTACGTTGGTAATTATATGAAGGTTTTTCCAAGTAAAACGGTACGCTCTAATGAAAATAGAATGCTGTATGGAGCCCTGCGGTAATAACTAAAATTAAAGGTTGAAAGCCTGCTAACGTACATATTTCACTATGTCAAGGAGATTGTTTATCTTCTTGACTCACGTAACGGGGCGTCAACAAATTTAATATACCATGGTAATGATAAGAATGTTTTTACAAGTGAAACGCAACGCTCTGATGAAAAGGGAATACTGTATGGAGCCCTTCAGTAATAACTAGAATTAAAGGTGGAAAGCCTGCTAACGTACATATTTGACTATGTCAATGAGATTATTTATCTTCTTGACTCTCTTAACGGGGCGTAAAAAAATTTAATCTACCATAGTAATTATAAAAAGGTTTTGACATGTAATATGCTGCGCTCCGATGAAAACGGAATACTGTATGGAGCCGTTAGAAATAGTTAGAATTAAATGCACAAAGACTGCAAACTTACATATTGCAGTATGTCAAGGAAATTGTTTATCTTATTGAGTATCTTAACGGGGCGTAAAAAATTCAATCTATGATGGTAATTATACGATGCGATTTACAAGGAAAAAGGGTATGCGATGGTAAACACGGAATACTGTATCGAACCTTCAGAAATAATTAGAATTGAAGGTGAAAAGCCACCAAAGGTACATATTTCACTATGTCAAAGAAATTGTTTATCTCCTTGCCGCTCTTAACGGGGCGTAAAAAAATTTAATCTACCATGGTAATTATAAGAATACTTTTAGAAGTAAAACGCTACGCTCCGATGAAAACGGAATACTGTATTGAGACTTCAGAAATAATTAGAATTAAAGGTGGAAAGCTTGCAAAGTTACATATTTCACTATTTCAAGGTAATTTTTGAACTTCTTGACTTTCTTTTCTGCGGTGTAAGAAAATTGAATCTACCATGGTCATTATATGAAGGTTTTTACAAGTTAATCGTTACACTGTGATGAAAACGGAATACTGTATGGGGCCTTCAGAAATAATTAGAATTGAAGGTGAAAAGCCTGCCAACATACATATTTCACTATGTCAGGGAGATTGTTTATCTTCTTGACTCTCTTAACGGGGAGTAAACGAATTTAATCTACCATGGTAATTTTAAAAAGGTTTTGACACGTAAAACGCTGCGCTCTGGTAAAAACGGAATACTGTATGGAGCCCTTCAGAAAAAACTACAATTAAAGGTCGAAAGCTTGCAATCGTTCATATTTCACTGGGTCTAGCCAGTTTTTTTAACTTCTTGACTCCCCTACAGCGACTTAAAAAAATTTAATCTACCTTCGTAATTATATGAAGATTTTTACAAGTAAAACGGTACGCTCTGATGAAAATGGAACGCTCTATGGAACTCTTCAGAAATAACTATAATTAATGGTCGAAAGCCTGCAAACGTGCATATTTTACTAGGTCAAGCCAATTTTTAACTTCTTGACCCTCTTAACTGGGCGTAAAAAAATTTAATCTACGTTGGTAATTATATGAAGGTTTTTCCAAGTAATACGGTATGCTCTAATGAAAACGGAATGCTGTATGGAGTCCTTCAGAAATAACTAAAATTAAACGTTGAAAGCTTGCTAACGTAAATATTTCACTACGTCTAGCCAGTTTTTTAAATTCTTGACACTCTTACTACGCCTTAAAGAAATTTAATCTACCTCGGTAATTATATGAAGGTTTTTACAAGTAAAACGGTACGCTTCGATGAAAAGGGAATGCTGTACGGAGCCCTTCAGAAATAACTAGAATTAAAGGTGGAAAGCCTGCAAACGTACATATTTCACAACGTCCAGCCAGTTTTTTTATCTTCTTGACTCTCTTACCGCGCCTTAAAAAAATTTAATCTACCTTGGTAATTATATGAAGGTTTTTACAAGTAAAACGGTACGCTCTGATTAAAACGGAAGACTGTATGGAACCCTTCAGAAATAACTAGAATGAGAGGTAGAAAGCCTGCAAACGTACATATTTCACTACGTCCAGCCAGTTTTTTATCTTCTTGACTCTCTTACCGCGACTTAAAAAAAATATAATCTACCTCTCTAATTATATGAAGGTTTTTATAAGTTAATCGATACGCTCTGATGAAAAGGGAATACTGTACGGAGCCCTTCATAAATGACTAGAATTACAGGTGGAAAACCTCCTATCGTACATATTTCATTACGTGTACCCAGTTTTTAAATTCTTGACTTTCTTACAGCACCTTAAAATAATTTAACCTACCTTGGTAATTATGTGAAGGTTTTTACTAGTAAAACGCTACGCTCTGATGAAAACGGAATGCCGTATGGAGCCCTCCAGAAATAACTAGGATTAATGATGGAAAGCCTGCAAACGTACATATTTCACTAGGTCAAGCCAATTCCATTCAACTTCTTGACTCACTTACCGCACTTTAAAAATTTAAACTACCGTGGTAATTATATCAAGATTTTTACAAGTAAAACGGTACGCTCTGATGAAAACGGAATACTGTATTGAGCCTTCAGAATGAATTACAATTGAAGGTGGAAAGCCGGCAAAGGCACATATTTCAATATGCCAAGGAAATTTTTGAACTTCTGGACTCTCTTCACGGGGCGCAAGAAAATTTAATCTAGCGTGGTAATTATAAGAAGATTTTTACAAGAAAATCGCTACGCTCCGATGAAAACGGAATACTGTAAGGAGCCCTTCAGAAAAAACTAGAATTAAAGGCCGAAATCCTGCTAACGTACATATTTCACTACTTCTAGCGAGTTCTTCAACTTCTTGACACTCTTACTGCGCCTTAGAATAATTTAATCTACGTTGGTAATTATATGAAGGTTTTTCCAAGTAAAACGGTACGCTCTAATGAAAATAGAATGCTGTATGGAGCCCTGCGGTAATAACTAAAATTAAAGGTTGAAAGCCTGCTAACGTAAATATTTCATTACATATAGCCAGTTTTTAAATTCTTGGTACACCTACCCCGCCTTAAAAAATTTAATCTACGTTGGTAATTATATCAAGGTTTTTACAAGTAAAACGGTATACTCTGATGAAAATGTAATGCTATATAGAGCTCTTCAGAAATAACTAGAATTAATGGTCGAAAGCCTGCAAACGTATATTTTACTCGGTCAAGCCAATTTTTAACTTCTTGACTCTCTTAATAGGGCGTAAAAGAATTTAATCTACTATGTTAATTGTAAGAAGATTTTTACAAGCAAAACCCGACGCTCTGATTAAAACTGAAGACTGTATGGAACCCTTCAGAAATAACTAGAATTGAAGGTGGAAAGCCTGCAAACGTACATATTTCACTATGTCAAGGAGATTGTTTATCTTCTTGACTCACGTAACGGGGCGTCAACAAATTTAATATACCATGGTAATGATAAGAATGTTTTTACAAGTGAAACGCAACGCTCTGATGAAAAGGGAATACTGTATGGAGCCCTTCAGTAATAACTAGAATTAAAGGTGGAAAGCCTGCTAACGTACATATTTGACTATGTCAATGAGATTATTTATCTTCTTGACTCTCTTAACGGGGCGTAAAAAATTTAATCTACCATAGTAATTATAAAAAGGTTTTGACATGTAATATGCTGCGCTCCGATGAAAACGGAATACTGTATGGAGCCGTTAGAAATAGTTAGAATTAAATGCACAAAGACTGCAAACTTACATATTGCAGTATGTCAAGGAAATTGTTTATCTTATTGAGTATCTTAACGGGGCGTAAAAAATTCAATCTATGATGGTAATTATACGATGCGATTTACAAGGAAAAAGGGTATGCGATGGTAAACACGGAATACTGTATCGAACCTTCAGAAATAATTAGAATTGAAGGTGAAAAGCCACCAAAGGTACATATTTCACTATGTCAAAGAAATTGTTTATCTCCTTGCCGCTCTTAACGGGGCGTAAAAAAATTTAATCTACCATGGTAATTATAAGAATACTTTTAGAAGTAAAACGCTACGCTCCGATGAAAACGGAATACTGTATTGAGACTTCAGAAATAATTAGAATTAAAGGTGGAAAGCTTGCAAAGTTACATATTTCACTATTTCAAGGTAATTTTTGAACTTCTTGACTTTCTTTTCTGCGGTGTAAGAAAATTGAATCTACCATGGTCATTATATGAAGGTTTTTACAAGTTAATCGTTACACTGTGATGAAAACGGAATACTGTATGGGGCCTTCAGAAATAATTAGAATTGAAGGTGAAAAGCCTGCCAACATACATATTTCACTATGTCAGGGAGATTGTTTATCTTCTTGACTCTCTTAACGGGGAGTAAACGAATTTAATCTACCATGGTAATTTTAAAAAGGTTTTGACACGTAAAACGCTGCGCTCTGGTAAAAACGGAATACTGTATGGAGCCCTTCAGAAAAAACTACAATTAAAGGTCGAAAGCTTGCAATCGTTCATATTTCACTGGGTCTAGCCAGTTTTTTTAACTTCTTGACTCCCCTACAGCGACTTAAAAAAATTTAATCTACCTTCGTAATTATATGAAGATTTTTACAAGTAAAACGGTACGCTCTGATGAAAATGGAACGCTCTATGGAACTCTTCAGAAATAACTATAATTAATGGTCGAAAGCCTGCAAACGTGCATATTTTACTAGGTCAAGCCAATTTTTAACTTCTTGACCCTCTTAACTGGGCGTAAAAAAATTTAATCTACGTTGGTAATTATATGAAGGTTTTTCCAAGTAATACGGTATGCTCTAATGAAAACGGAATGCTGTATGGAGTCCTTCAGAAATAACTAAAATTAAACGTTGAAAGCTTGCTAACGTAAATATTTCACTACGTCTAGCCAGTTTTTTAAATTCTTGACACTCTTACTACGCCTTAAAGAAATTTAATCTACCTCGGTAATTATATGAAGGTTTTTACAAGTAAAACGGTACGCTTCGATGAAAAGGGAATGCTGTACGGAGCCCTTCAGAAATAACTAGAATTAAAGGTGGAAAGCCTGCAAACGTACATATTTCACAACGTCCAGCCAGTTTTTTTATCTTCTTGACTCTCTTACCGCGCCTTAAAAAAATTTAATCTACCTTGGTAATTATATGAAGGTTTTTACAAGTAAAACGGTACGCTCTGATTAAAACGGAAGACTGTATGGAACCCTTCAGAAATAACTAGAATGAGAGGTAGAAAGCCTGCAAACGTACATATTTCACTACGTCCAGCCAGTTTTTTTATCTTCTTGACTCTCTTACCGCGACTTAAAAAAAATATAATCTACCTCTCTAATTATATGAAGGTTTTTATAAGTTAATCGATACGCTCTGATGAAAAGGGAATACTGTACGGAGCCCTTCATAAATGACTAGAATTACAGGTGGAAAACCTCCTATCGTACATATTTCATTACGTGTACCCAGTTTTTAAATTCTTGACTTTCTTACAGCACCTTAAAATAATTTAACCTACCTTGGTAATTATGTGAAGGTTTTTACTAGTAAAACGCTACGCTCTGATGAAAACGGAATGCCGTATGGAGCCCTCCAGAAATAACTAGGATTAATGATGGAAAGCCTGCAAACGTACATATTTCACTAGGTCAAGACAATTCCATTCAACTTCTTGACTCACTTACCGCACTTTAAAAATTTAAACTACCGTGGTAATTATATCAAGATTTTTACAAGTAAAACGGTACGCTCTGATGAAAACGGAATACTGTATTGAGCCTTCAGAATGAATTACAATTGAAGGTGGAAAGCCGGCAAAGGCACATATTTCAATATGCCAAGGAAATTTTTGAACTTCTGGACTCTCTTCACGGGGCGCAAGAAAATTTAATCTAGCGTGGTAATTATAAGAAGATTTTTACAAGAAAATCGCTACGCTCCGATGAAAACGGAATACTGTAAGGAGCCCTTCAGAAAAAACTAGAATTAAAGGCCGAAATCCTGCTAACGTACATATTTCACTACTTCTAGCGAGTTCTTCAACTTCTTGACACTCTTACTGCGCCTTAGAATAATTTAATCTACGTTGGTAATTATATGAAGGTTTTTCCAAGTAAAACGGTACGCTCTAATGAAAATAGAATGCTGTATGGAGCCCTGCGGTAATAACTAAAATTAAAGGTTGAAAGCCTGCTAACGTAAATATTTCATTACATCTAGCCAGTTTTTTAAATTCTTGGTACACCTACCCCGCCTTAAAAAAATTTAATCTACGTTGGTAATTATATCAAGGTTTTTACAAGTAAAACGGTATACTCTGATGAAAATGTAATGCTATATAGAGCTCTTCAGAAATAACTAGAATTAATGGTCGAAAGCCTGCAAACGTATATTTTACTCGGTCAAGCCAATTTTTAACTTCTTGACTCTCTTAATAGGGCGTAAAAGAATTTAATCTACTATGTTAATTGTAAGAAGATTTTTACAAGCAAAACCCGACGCTCTGATTAAAACTGAAGACTGTATGGAACCCTTCAGAAATAACTAGAATTGAAGGTGGAAAGCCTGCAAACGTACATATTTCACTATGTCAAGGAGATTGTTTATCTTCTTGACTCACGTAACGGGGCGTCAACAAATTTAATATACCATGGTAATGATAAGAATGTTTTTACAAGTGAAACGCAACGCTCTGATGAAAAGGGAATACTGTATGGAGCCCTTCAGTAATAACTAGAATTAAAGGTGGAAAGCCTGCTAACGTACATATTTGACTATGTCAATGAGATTATTTATCTTCTTGACTCTCTTAACGGGGCGTAAAAAATTTAATCTACCATAGTAATTATAAAAAGGTTTTGACATGTAATATGCTGCGCTCCGATGAAAACGGAATACTGTATGGAGCCGTTAGAAATAGTTAGAATTAAATGCACAAAGACTGCAAACTTACATATTGCAGTATGTCAAGGAAATTGTTTATCTTATTGAGTATCTTAACGGGGCGTAAAAAATTCAATCTATGATGGTAATTATACGATGCGATTTACAAGGAAAAAGGGTATGCGATGGTAAACACGGAATACTGTATCGAACCTTCAGAAATAATTAGAATTGAAGGTGAAAAGCCACCAAAGGTACATATTTCACTATGTCAAAGAAATTGTTTATCTCCTTGCCGCTCTTAACGGGGCGTAAAAAAATTTAATCTACCATGGTAATTATAAGAATACTTTTAGAAGTAAAACGCTACGCTCCGATGAAAACGGAATACTGTATTGAGACTTCAGAAATAATTAGAATTAAAGGTGGAAAGCTTGCAAAGTTACATATTTCACTATTTCAAGGTAATTTTTGAACTTCTTGACTTTCTTTTCTGCGGTGTAAGAAAATTGAATCTACCATGGTCATTATATGAAGGTTTTTACAAGTTAATCGTTACACTGTGATGAAAACGGAATACTGTATGGGGCCTTCAGAAATAATTAGAATTGAAGGTGAAAAGCCTGCCAACATACATATTTCACTATGTCAGGGAGATTGTTTATCTTCTTGACTCTCTTAACGGGGAGTAAACGAATTTAATCTACCATGGTAATTTTAAAAAGGTTTTGACACGTAAAACGCTGCGCTCTGGTAAAAACGGAATACTGTATGGAGCCCTTCAGAAAAAACTACAATTAAAGGTCGAAAGCTTGCAATCGTTCATATTTCACTGGGTCTAGCCAGTTTTTTAACTTCTTGACTCCCCTACAGCGACTTAAAAAATTTAATCTACCTTCGTAATTATATGAAGATTTTTACAAGTAAAACGGTACGCTCTGATGAAAATGGAACGCTCTATGGAACTCTTCAGAAATAACTATAATTAATGGTCGAAAGCCTGCAAACGTGCATATTTTACTAGGTCAAGCCAATTTTTAACTTCTTGACCCTCTTAACTGGGCGTAAAAAAATTTAATCTACGTTGGTAATTATATGAAGGTTTTTCCAAGTAATACGGTATGCTCTAATGAAAACGGAATGCTGTATGGAGTCCTTCAGAAATAACTAAAATTAAACGTTGAAAGCTTGCTAACGTAAATATTTCACTACGTCTAGCCAGTTTTTTAAATTCTTGACACTCTTACTACGCCTTAAAGAAATTTAATCTACCTCGGTAATTATATGAAGGTTTTTACAAGTAAAACGGTACGCTTCGATGAAAAGGGAATGCTGTACGGAGCCCTTCAGAAATAACTAGAATTAAAGGTGGAAAGCCTGCAAACGTACATATTTCACAACGTCCAGCCAGTTTTTTTATCTTCTTGACTCTCTTACCGCGCCTTAAAAAAATTTAATCTACCTTGGTAATTATATGAAGGTTTTTACAAGTAAAACGGTACGCTCTGATTAAAACGGAAGACTGTATGGAACCCTTCAGAAATAACTAGAATGAGAGGTAGAAAGCCTGCAAACGTACATATTTCACTACGTCCAGCCAGTTTTTTTATCTTCTTGACTCTCTTACCGCGACTTAAAAAAAATATAATCTACCTCTCTAATTATATGAAGGTTTTTATAAGTTAATCGATACGCTCTGATGAAAAGGGAATACTGTACGGAGCCCTTCATAAATGACTAGAATTACAGGTGGAAAACCTCCTATCGTACATATTTCATTACGTGTACCCAGTTTTTTAAATTCTTGACTTTCTTACAGCACCTTAAAATAATTTAACCTACCTTGGTAATTATGTGAAGGTTTTTACTAGTAAAACGCTACGCTCTGATGAAAACGGAATGCCGTATGGAGCCCTCCAGAAATAACTAGGATTAATGATGGAAAGCCTGCAAACGTACATATTTCACTAGGTCAAGCCAATTCCATTCAACTTCTTGACTCACTTACCGCACTTTAAAAATTTAAACTACCGTGGTAATTATATCAAGATTTTTACAAGTAAAACGGTACGCTCTGATGAAAACGGAATACTGTATTGAGCCTTCAGAATGAATTACAATTGAAGGTGGAAAGCCGGCAAAGGCACATATTTCAATATGCCAAGGAAATTTTTGAACTTCTGGACTCTCTTCACGGGGCGCAAGAAAATTTAATCTAGCGTGGTAATTATAAGAAGATTTTTACAAGAAAATCGCTACGCTCCGATGAAAACGGAATACTGTAAGGAGCCCTTCAGAAAAAACTAGAATTAAAGGCCGAAATCCTGCTAACGTACATATTTCACTACTTCTAGCGAGTTCTTCAACTTCTTGACACTCTTACTGCGCCTTAGAATAATTTAATCTACGTTGGTAATTATATGAAGGTTTTTCCAAGTAAAACGGTACGCTCTAATGAAAATAGAATGCTGTATGGAGCCCTGCGGTAATAACTAAAATTAAAGGTTGAAAGCCTGCTAACGTAAATATTTCATTACATCTAGCCAGTTTTTAAATTCTTGGTACACCTACCCCGCCTTAAAAAATTTAATCTACGTTGGTAATTATATCAAGGTTTTTACAAGTAAAACGGTATACTCTGATGAAAATGTAATGCTATATAGAGCTCTTCAGAAATAACTAGAATTAATGGTCGAAAGCCTGCAAACGTATATTTTACTCGGTCAAGCCAATTTTTAACTTCTTGACTCTCTTAATAGGGCGTAAAAGAATTTAATCTACTATGTTAATTGTAAGAAGATTTTTACAAGCAAAACCCGACGCTCTGATTAAAACTGAAGACTGTATGGAACCCTTCAGAAATAACTAGAATTGAAGGTGGAAAGCCTGCAAACGTACATATTTCACTATGTCAAGGAGATTGTTTATCTTCTTGACTCACGTAACGGGGCGTCAACAAATTTAATATACCATGGTAATGATAAGAATGTTTTTACAAGTGAAACGCAACGCTCTGATGAAAAGGGAATACTGTATGGAGCCCTTCAGTAATAACTAGAATTAAAGGTGGAAAGCCTGCTAACGTACATATTTGACTATGTCAATGAGATTATTTATCTTCTTGACTCTCTTAACGAGGCGTAAAAAATTTAATCTACCATAGTAATTATAAAAAGGTTTTGACATGTAATATGCTGCGCTCCGATGAAAACGGAATACTGTATGGAGCCGTTAGAAATAGTTAGAATTAAATGCACAAAGACTGCAAACTTACATATTGCAGTATGTCAAGGAAATTGTTTATCTTATTGAGTATCTTAACGGGGCGTAAAAAATTCAATCTATGATGGTAATTATACGATGCGATTTACAAGGAAAAAGGGTATGCGATGGTAAACACGGAATACTGTATCGAACCTTCAGAAATAATTAGAATTGAAGGTGAAAAGCCACCAAAGGTACATATTTCACTATGTCAAAGAAATTGTTTATCTCCTTGCCGCTCTTAACGGGGCGTAAAAAAATTTAATCTACCATGGTAATTATAAGAATACTTTTAGAAGTAAAACGCTACGCTCCGATGAAAACGGAATACTGTATTGAGACTTCAGAAATAATTAGAATTAAAGGTGGAAAGCTTGCAAAGTTACATATTTCACTATTTCAAGGTAATTTTTGAACTTCTTGACTTTCTTTTCTGCGGTGTAAGAAAATTGAATCTACCATGGTCATTATATGAAGGTTTTTACAAGTTAATCGTTACACTGTGATGAAAACGGAATACTGTATGGGGCCTTCAGAAATAATTAGAATTGAAGGTGAAAAGCCTGCCAACATACATATTTCACTATGTCAGGGAGATTGTTTATCTTCTTGACTCTCTTAACGGGGAGTAAACGAATTTAATCTACCATGGTAATTTTAAAAAGGTTTTGACACGTAAAACGCTGCGCTCTGGTAAAAACGGAATACTGTATGGAGCCCTTCAGAAAAAACTACAATTAAAGGTCGAAAGCTTGCAATCGTTCATATTTCACTGGGTCTAGCCAGTTTTTTAACTTCTTGACTCCCCTACAGCGACTTAAAAAATTTAATCTACCTTCGTAATTATATGAAGATTTTTACAAGTAAAACGGTACGCTCTGATGAAAATGGAACGCTCTATGGAACTCTTCAGAAATAACTATAATTAATGGTCGAAAGCCTGCAAACGTGCATATTTTACTAGGTCAAGCCAATTTTTAACTTCTTGACCCTCTTAACTGGGCGTAAAAAAATTTAATCTACGTTGGTAATTATATGAAGGTTTTTCCAAGTAATACGGTATGCTCTAATGAAAACGGAATGCTGTATGGAGTCCTTCAGAAATAACTAAAATTAAACGTTGAAAGCTTGCTAACGTAAATATTTCACTACGTCTAGCCAGTTTTTTAAATTCTTGACACTCTTACTACGCCTTAAAGAAATTTAATCTACCTCGGTAATTATATGAAGGTTTTTACAAGTAAAACGGTACGCTTCGATGAAAAGGGAATGCTGTACGGAGCCCTTCAGAAATAACTAGAATTAAAGGTGGAAAGCCTGCAAACGTACATATTTCACAACGTCCAGCCAGTTTTTTTATCTTCTTGACTCTCTTACCGCGCCTTAAAAAAATTTAATCTACCTTGGTAATTATATGAAGGTTTTTACAAGTAAAACGGTACGCTCTGATTAAAACGGAAGACTGTATGGAACCCTTCAGAAATAACTAGAATGAGAGGTAGAAAGCCTGCAAACGTACATATTTCACTACGTCCAGCCAGTTTTTTTATCTTCTTGACTCTCTTACCGCGACTTAAAAAAAATATAATCTACCTCTCTAATTATATGAAGGTTTTTATAAGTTAATCGATACGCTCTGATGAAAAGGGAATACTGTACGGAGCCCTTCATAAATGACTAGAATTACAGGTGGAAAATCTCCTATCGTACATATTTCATTACGTGTACCCAGTTTTTTAAATTCTTGACTTTCTTACAGCACCTTAAAATAATTTAACCTACCTTGGTAATTATGTGAAGGTTTTTACTAGTAAAACGCTACGCTCTGATGAAAACGGAATGCCGTATGGAGCCCTCCAGAAATAACTAGGATTAATGATGGAAAGCCTGCAAACGTACATATTTCACTAGGTCAAGCCAATTCCATTCAACTTCTTGACTCACTTACCGCACTTTAAAAAATTTAAACTACCGTGGTAATTATATCAAGATTTTTACAAGTAAAACGGTACGCTCTGATGAAAACGGAATACTGTATTGAGCCTTCAGAATGAATTACAATTGAAGGTGGAAAGCCGGCAAAGGCACATATTTCAATATGCCAAGGAAATTTTTGAACTTCTGGACTCTCTTCACGGGGCGCAAGAAAATTTAATCTAGCGTGGTAATTATAAGAAGATTTTTACAAGAAAATCGCTACGCTCCGATGAAAACGGAATACTGTAAGGAGCCCTTCAGAAAAAACTAGAATTAAAGGCCGAAATCCTGCTAACGTACATATTTCACTACTTCTAGCGAGTTCTTCAACTTCTTGACACTCTTACTGCGCCTTAGAATAATTTAATCTACGTTGGTAATTATATGAAGGTTTTTCCAAGTAAAACGGTACGCTCTAATGAAAATAGAATGCTGTATGGAGCCCTGCAGTAATAACTAAAATTAAAGGTTGAAAGCCTGCTAACGTAAATATTTCATTACATCTAGCCAGTTTTTTAAATTCTTGGTACACCTACCCCGCCTTAAAAAAATTTAATCTACGTTGGTAATTATATCAAGGTTTTTACAAGTAAAACGGTATACTCTGATGAAAATGTAATGCTATATAGAGCTCTTCAGAAATAACTAGAATTAATGGTCGAAAGCCTGCAAACGTATATTTTACTCGGTCAAGCCAATTTTTAACTTCTTGACTCTCTTAATAGGGCGTAAAAGAATTTAATCTACTATGTTAATTGTAAGAAGATTTTTACAAGCAAAACCCGACGCTCTGATTAAAACTGAAGACTGTATGGAACCCTTCAGAAATAACTAGAATTGAAGGTGGAAAGCCTGCAAACGTACATATTTCACTATGTCAAGGAGATTGTTTATCTTCTTGACTCACGTAACGGGGCGTCAACAAATTTAATATACCATGGTAATGATAAGAATGTTTTTACAAGTGAAACGCAACGCTCTTATGAAAACGGAATACTGTATGGAGCCCTTCAAAAATAATTAGAATTGAAGGTGGAAAGCCTGCAAAGGTACATATTTCAATTTGTCAAGGAAATCTTTGAACTTTTGGACTCTCTTCACGGGGCGCAAGAAAATTTAATGTAGCGTGGTAATTATAAGAAGGTTTTTACAAGAAAAACGCTACGCTCTGATGAAAACGGAATACTGTATGGAGCCCTTCAGAAAAAACTAGAAATAAAGGTCGAAAGCCTGCTAACGTACATATTTCACTAGGTCTAGCCAGTTTTTTTACCTCCTTGACTCTCTTACTGCGACTTAAAGAAATTTAAATTACCTCGGTAATTATATGAAGAATTTTCAAGTAAAACCCTACGCTCTGACTAAAACGGAAGACTGTATGGAACTCTTCAGAAATAACTAGAATTAATGGTCGAAAGCCTGAAAACGTACATATTACACTAGGTCTAGCCAGTTTTTTTAACTTCTTGACTCTCTTAGCGCGACTTAAAGAAATTTAATTTACCTTGGTAATTATATGAAGGTTTTTACATGCTAATCGCTACGCTCTGATGAAAACGGAATACTATATGCTGCCTTCAGAAATAATTAGAATTGAAGGACAAAAGGCTGCAAACATACATATTTCACTATGTCAAGGAGATTGTTTATCTTCTTGACTCTCTTAACGGGGCGAAAACTAATTTAATCTTCCATGGTAATTATAAAAAGATTTTCACACGTAAAACGTTACGCTCTGATGTAAACGGAATATTGTATGGAGCCATTCAGAGAAAACTACAATTAAAGGTCGAAAGCTGGCAATCGTTCATATTTCACTACGTCAAGCCAATTTTTAACTTCTACACTCTCTTAAAAAGAAGTAAAAAAATTTAATCTACTATGGTAATTATAAGAAGGTTTTTACAAATAAAAAGCTGCACACTTATGAAAACGGAATACTGTATGGAGCCCTTCAGAAATAATTAGAAATAAATGTGCAAAGCCTGCTAACGTACATATTTCACTATGTTTAGCCAGTTTTTCAACTTCTCGACACTCTTACCGCGCCTTAGAAAAATTTAATCTACGTTGGTAATTATATGAAGTTCGTACAAGTAAAACAGTACACTCTGATGAAAACGGAATGCTGTATGGAGCCTTCAGAAATAATTAGAATTGAAGGTGAATATCCTCCAAACGTACATATTTCGCTATGTCAAGGAAATTGTTTATCTTTTTGACTCTCTTAACGGGGCGTAAAAAAATTTAATCTACCATGGTAATTATAAGAAGGTTTTTATAAACAAAGCGCTACGCTACGGTGAAAAGCCTCCCACGTACATATTTCACTACGTCAAGCCAATGATTAACATATTGACTCCCGTACCAAAGCGTTCAAAAATTGTATTCCTCATGATAACTATAAGAATTATTTGACTAGTAAACCGTGGCACTCTGATGAAAAAGGAATATGGTATGGAGCCTTCAGAAATAATTAGAATTGAAGGTGAAAAGCCTGCAAAAGTACATTTTTCACTATATCAAGGAAACTGTTTTATAGCACTGCGTGACTTAAGTCCGCACTTATGTCACGCATATCCGTGCAATAAGTAGTCCATTATTTCACCGTGTTTATCGTTCTCGGTACGCTCGTCCGCTAACGACACAGTGCAATTACGAACTGCTTCGCGCACGGATAAGCCTGACAGCGGACTTAAGGCAGGCAGTGTTATAAAAAATTGTGTGATACAAGTGCGTTAAGTAACCCATTCACGCCGTGAAATAATCGGCCACTTATCGCACTCGTATCGTAATGTACTATATCTTCTTAACTCTCTTAACGTGGCGAGAAAAATTTAATCTACAATGGTAATTATAAGATGGTTTTAACATTTTCATACGCTGCGTTCAGATTAAAAAGGGAATACTGTATGGAGCCTCTCGAAATAATTAGAATTGAAGGCGGAAATCCTGCAAACGTACATATTTCACTATGCCAAGTCAATTTTTGAACTTCATGACTATCTTAACAGGGCGTAAAAAAATTTAATCTAGCGTAGTAATTATAAGAAGGTTTTTACAAGAAAAACGCTACGCTCTGATGAAAACGGAATACTGTATGGAGCCCTTCAGAAAAAACTAGAATTAAAGGTCGAAAGCCTGCAAACGTACATATTTGACTATGTCAAGGAGATTTTTTATCTTCGTGATTCTATTAACCGGGCGTAAAAAAATTTAATCTACCATAGCAATTATAAAAAGGTTTTGACATGTAATACGCTGCGCTCTGATGAAAACGGAATACTGTATGGAGCCCTTCAGAAATAACTAGAATTAAAGGTCGAAAGCCTGCTAACATACATATTTCACTAGGTCTAGACAGTTTTTTTACCTTCTTGACTCTCTTACCGCGACTTAAAGAAATTTAATCTACCTTGGTAATTATATGAAGGTTTTTACAAGTAAAACCCTACGCTTTGATTAAAACGGAAGACTGTATGGAACCCTTCAGAAATAATTAGAATTGAAGGTCAAAAGGCTGCCAACATACATATTTCACTATGTCAAGGAGATTGTTTATCTTCTTGACTCTCTTAACGGGGCGAAAACTAATTTAATCTTCCATGGTAATTATAAAAAGATTTTCACACGTAAAACGCTACGCCCTGATGTAAACGGAATATTGTATGGAGCCCTTCAGAAAAAACTACAATTAGAGGTCGAAAGCTGGCAATCGTTCATATTGCACTACGTCAAGCCAATTTTTAACTTCTCGACACTCTTACCGCGCCTTAAAAAAATTTAATCTACGTTGGTAATTATATGAAGTTTTTACAAGTAAAACGGTACGCTCTGACGAAAACGGAATGCTGTATGGAGCCTTCAGAAATAATTAGAATTGAAGGTGAAAAGCCTCCAAACGTACATATATCGCTATGTCGAGGAAATTGTTTATCTTTTTGCTCTCTTAACGGGGCGTAAAAAAATTTAATCTACCATGGTAATTATAAGAAGGTTTTTACAAGTAAAACACTACGCTCTGATGATAACGGAATGATGTATGGAGCCTTCAGAAATAATTAGAATTGAAGGTGAAAAGCCTCCAAACGTACATATTTCGCTATGTCAAGGAAATTGTTTATATTTTTGACTCTCTTAACGGGGCGTAAAAAAATTTAATCTACCATGGTAATTATAAGAAGGTTTTTACAAGTAAAACACTACGCTCTGATGATGACGGAAGACTGTATGCAGCCCTTCAGAAAAAACTAGAATTAAAGGTCGAAAGCCTGCAAACGTACATATTTGACTATGTCAAGGAGATTTTTTATCTTCTTGATTCTATTAACCGGGCGTAAAAAAATTTAATCTACCATAGCAATCATAAAAAGGTTTTGACATGTAATACGCTGCGCTCTGATGAAAACGGAATACTGTATGGAGCCCTTCAGAAATAACTAGAATTAAAGGTCGAAAGCCTGCTAACATACATATTTCACTAGGTCTAGACAGTTTTTTTACCTTCTTGACGCTCTTACCGCGACTTAAAGAAATTTAATCTACCTTGGTAATTATATGAAGGTTTTTACAAGTAAAACCCTACGCTTTGATTAAAACGGAAGACTGTATGGAACCCTTCAGAAATAATTAGAATTGAAGGTCAAAAGGCTGCCAACATACATATTTCACTATGTCAAGGAGATTGTTTATCTTCTTGACTCTCTTAACGGGGCGAAAACTAATTTAATCTTCCATGGTAATTATAAAAAGATATTCACACGTAAAACGCTACACCCTGATGTAAACGGAATATTGTATGGAGCCCTTCAGAAAAAACTACAATTAGAGGTCGAAAGCTGGCAATCGTTCATATTGCACTACGTCAAGCCAATTTTTAACTTCTCGACACTCTTACCGCGCCTTAAAAAAATTTAATCTACGTTGGTAATTATATGAAGTTTTTACAAGTAAAACGGTACGCTCTGACGAAAACGGAATGCTGTATGGAGCCTTCAGAAATAATTAGAATTGAAGGTGAAAAGCCTCCAAACGTACATATATCGCTATGTCGAGGAAATTGTTTATCTTTTTGCTCTCTTAACGGGGCGTAAAAAAATTTAATCTACCATGGTAATTATGAGAAGGTTTTTACAAGTAAAACACTACGCTCTGATGATAACGGAATGATGTATGGAGCCTTCAGAAATAATTAGAATTGAAGGTGAAAAGCCTCCAAACGTACATATTTCGCTATGTCAAGGAAATTGTTTATATTTTTGACTCTCTTAACGGGGCGTAAAAAAATTTAATCTACCATGGTAATTATAAGAAGGTTTTTACAAGTAAAATACTACGCTCTGATGATGACGGAAGACTGTATGCAGCCCTTCAGAAATAATTAGAATTAAAGGTGAAAAGCCTGCCAACGTACATATTTGACTATGTCAAGGAAATTTTTTATCTTCTTGACTCTATTAACGGGGCGTAAAAAAATTTAATCTACCATAGTAATTATAAAAAAGTTTTGACATGTAATACGCTCCGCTCTGATGAAAACGGATTACTGTATGGAGCCTTTCTGAAATAACTAGAATTAAAGGTGGAAAGCCTGATAACGTACATGTTTCACTTCCTCTAGCCAGTTTTTTTAACTTCTTGACGCTCCTACCGCGACTTAAAAAAATTTAATCTACCTTGGTAATTATATGAAGGTTTTTACAAGTAAAACGGTACGCTCTGATGAAAACGGAATGCTGTATGGAGCCCTCCAGAAATAACTAGAATTAATAGTGGAAAGCCTGCAAATGTACATATTTCACTAGGTCAAACCAATTTTTAACTTCTTGACTCTCTTAACGGGGCGTAAAAAATTTTTCTGTAATACATGCACGATTTTCGTCGTTGTGGAACCTAGCGACCGATTGGACAAAAAAATCCATTCACTCCCGAGGCGGGTGCAAAAATTCCGTAAAATCGCAAAAATTAAACTTAATCCACTATAAATTTGTGAATGCAAGTTTTTTTATTACTTTTTTTTATTCAGAAATATATCCAATATATTATTATTTAATAATTAATCTATAAAATATATAAATTGAAAAACAACGGTTTACATATAATTTAATAATTATTTCATTTTTCAACTTTATATAAAAGAGTTTTAAAAAATTTGTTTTCTTAAATATTCACATTGATGTTGAATTATAATTAATTGTAATATCTTTACAATGACTGAGATTCAAACATTAATTCTCATTGGTAAATCAATATTCTTCTTGCTTTTTATGTTCTAAAACGCCGAAAATCAATATATGAGACACAAAAAATATGGTGTGCAGCTAGGTCTTAGTGGGCCTTTTGACCTCGTGTGTTTGCAGTACTTACATTAGGTTCGCAAACCCACTCGCCTTCGGCTCGTGCAAGCTCACCTACGACTCGAACTGCAAAATCCATAATCGGTCTCAGAAGGCCCACTTTGCGCCCTAGGTACAAAATATACTATATTCTACTATGATAATTATAAAAAGGTTTTTACAAATAAAACTCTACGCTCTGATTAAAACGGCAGATTGTATGGAGCCCTTCGGAAAAAACTAGAATTGAAGGTAAAAATCCTGCAAACGTACATATTTCACTACGTCTAGCCAGGTTTTTTGCTTCTCATACAGCGACTTAAAAAAATTTAACCTACCTTGGTAATTATATGAAGGCTTTTACAAGTTAAACGCTACGCTCTGATGAAAACGGAATACTTGTATGGGCTCTTCAGAAATAATTAGAATTGAAGGTGAAAAGCCTGCAAACATACATATTTCACTATGTCAAGGAGATTGTTTATCTTCTTGACTCACGTAACGGGGCGTAAACAAATTTAATCTACCATGGCAATTATAAAACGGTTTTGACATGAAATATGCTGCGCTCTGATGAAAACGAAAGACTGTATGGAGCCATTAGAAATAGTTAGAATTAAATGCACAAAGCCTGCAAACGTACATATTGCAGTATGTCAAGGAAATTGTTTATCTTATTGGCTGTCTTAACGGTGCGTAAAAAAATTCAAACGACGATGGCAATTATATGAAGCGATTTACACGTAAAAGGGTACGATATGGTAAAAATGGAACACTGTATTGAGCCTTCAGAAATAATTAGAATTGAAGGTGAATAGCCTCCAAACGTACATATTCCACTATGTCAAGGAAATTGTTTATCTTCATGACGCTCTGAACGGGGCGTAAAAGAATTTAATCTACCATGGTAATTATAAGAATGTTTTTACAAGTAAAACGCTACGCTCTGATGAAAACGGAATACTGTATGGAGCCCTTCAGAAAAAACTAGAATTAAAGGTCGAAAGCCTGCAAACGTACATATTTGACTATGTCAAGGAGATTTTTTATCTTCTTGATTCTATTAACCGGGCGTAAAAAAATTTAATCTACCATAGCAATTATAAAAAGGTTTTGACATGTAATACGCTGCGCTCTGATGAAAACGGAATACTGTATGGAGCCCTTCAGAAATAACTAGAATTAAAGGTCGAAAGCCTGCTAACATACATATTTCACTAGGTCTAGACAGTTTTTTTACCTTCTTGACTCTCATACCGCGACTTAAAGAAATGTAATCTACCTTGGTAATTATATGAAGGTTTTTACAAGTAAAACCCTACGCTCTGATTAAAACGGAAGACTGTATGGAACCCTTCAGAAATAACTAGATTTAATGGTCGAAAGCCTGCAAACGTATATATTTCACTAGGTCTAGCCAGTTTTTTTAACTTCTTGACTCTCTTACCGCGACTTAAAGAAATTTAATCTACGTTGGTTATTATATGAAGGTTTTTACATGCTAATCGCTCCGCTCTGATGAAAACGGAATACTATATCCTGCCTTCAGAAATAATTAGAATTGAAGGTCAAAAGGCTGCCAACATACATATTTCACTATGTCAAGGAGATTGTTTATCTTCTTGACTCTCTTAACGGGGCGAAAACTAATTTAATCTTCCATGGTAATTATAAAAAGATTTTCACACGTAAAACGCTACGCTCTGATGTAAACGGAATATTGTATGGAGCCCTTCAGAAAAAACTACAATTAGAGGTCGAAAGCTGGCAATCGTTCATATTGCACTACGTCAAGCCAATTTTTAACTTCTCGACACTCTTACCGCGCCTTAAAAAAATTTAATCTACGTTGGTAATTATATGAAGTTCTTACAAGTAAAACGGTACGCTCTGATGAAAACGGAATGCTGTATGGAGCCTTCAGAAATAATTAGAATTGAAGGTGAAAAGCCTCCAAACGTACATATATCGCTATGTCGAGGAAACTGTTTATCTTTTTGACTCTCTTAACGGGGCGTAAAAAAATTTAATCTACCATGGTAATTATAAGAAGGTTTTTACAAGTAAAACACTACGCTCTGATGATAACGGAATGCTGTATGGAGCCTTCAGAAATAATTAGAATTGAAGGTGAAAAGCCTCCAAACGTACATATTTCACTATGTCAAGGAAATTGTTTATATTTTTGACTCTCTTAACGGGGCGTAAAAAAATTTAATCTACCATGGTAATTATAAGAAGGTTTTTACAAGTAAAACACTACGCTCTGATGATAACGGAAGACTGTATGCAGCCCTTCAGAAATAAGTAGAATTAAAGGTGAAAAGCCTGCCAACGTACATATTTGACTATGTCAAGGAAATTTTTTATCTTCTTGACTCTATTAACGGGGCGTAAAAAAATTTAATCTACCATAGTAATTATAAAAAAGTTTTGACATGTAATACGCTGCGCTCTGATGAAAACGGATTACTGTATGGAGCCCTTCAGAAATAACTAGAATTAAAGGTGGAAAGCCTGATAACGTACATGTTTCACTTCGGCTAGCCAGTTTTTTTAACTTCTTGACGCTCCTACCGCGACTTAAAAAAATTTAATCTACCTTGGTAATTATATGAAGGTTTTTACAAGTAAAACGGTACGCTCTGATGAAAACGGAATGCTGTATGGAGCCCTCCAGAAATAACTAGAATTAATAGTGGAAAGCCTGCAAATGTACATATTTCACTAGGTCAAACCAATTTTTAACTTCTTGACTCTCTTAACGGGGCGTAAAAAATGTTTCTGTAATACATGCACGATTTTCGTCGTTGTGGAACCTAGCGACCGATTGGACAAAAAAATCCATTCACTCCCGAGGCGGGTGCAAAAATTCCGTAAAATCGCAAAAATTAAACTTAATCCACTATAAATTTGTGAATGCATGTTTTTTTATTACTTTTTTTTATTCAGAAATATATCCAATATACTATTATTTAATAATTAATCTATAAAATATATAAATTGAAAAACAACGGTTTACATATAATTTAATAATTATTTCACTTTTCAACTTTATATAAAAGAGTTTTAAAAAATTTGTTTTCTTAAATATTCACATTGATGTTGAATTACAATTAATTGTAATATCTTTACAATGACTGAGATTGAAACATTAATTCTCATTGGTAAATCAATTTTCGTCTTGCTTTTTATGTTCTAAAACGCCGAAAATCAATATATGAGACACAAAAAATATGGTGTGCAGCTAGGTCTTAGTGGGCCTTTTGACCTCGTGTGTTTGCAGTACTTACATTAGGTTCGCAAACCCACTCGCCTTCGGCTCGTGCAAGCTCACCTACGACTCGAACTGCAAAATCCATAATCGGTCTCAGAAGGCCCACTTTGCGCCCTAGGTACAAAATATACTATATTCTACTATGATAATTATAAAAAGGTTTTTACAAATAAAACTCTACGCTCTGATTAAAACGGCAGATTGTATGGAGCCCTTCGGAAAAAACTAGAATTGAAGGTAAAAAGCCTGCAAACGTACATATTTCACTACGTCTAGCCAGGTTTTTTGCTTCTCATACAGCGACTTAAAAAAATTTAATCTACCTTGGTAATTATATGAAGGCTTTTACAAGTTAAACGCTACGCTCTGATGAAAACGGAATACTTGTATGGGCGCTTCAGAAATAATTAGAATTGAAGGTGAAAAGCCTGCAAACATACATATTTCACTATGTCAAGGAGATTGTTTATCTTCTTGACTCACGTAACGGGGCGTAAACAAATTTAATCTACCATGGTAATTATAAAAAGGTTTTGACATGAAATATGCTGCGCTCTGATGAAAACGAAATACTGTATGGAGCCATTAGAAATAGTTAGAATTAAATGCACAAAGCCTGCAAACGTACATATTGCAGTATGTCAAGGAAATTGTTTATCTTATTGGCTGTCTTAACGGTGCGTAAAAAAATTCAAACGACGATGGCAATTATATGAAGCGATTTACAAGTAAAAGGGTACGATATGGTAAAAATGGAACACTGTATTGAGCCTTCAGAAATAATTAGAATTGAAGGTGAATAGCCTCCAAACGTACATATTCCACTATGTCAAGGAAATTGTTTATCTTCATGACGCTCTGAACGGGGCGTAAAAGAATTTAATCTACCATGGTAATTATAAGAATGTTTTTACAAGTAAAACGCTACGCTCTGATGAAAACGGAATACTGTATGGAGCCCTTCAGAAAAAACTAGAATTAAAGGTCGAAAGCCTGCAAACGTACATATTTGACTATGTCAAGGAGATTTTTTATCTTCTTGATTCTATTAACCGGGCGTAAAAAAATTTAATCTACCATAGCAATTATAAAAAGGTTTTGACATGTAATACGCTGCGCTCTGATGAAAACGGAATACTGTATGGAGCCCTTCAGAAATAACTAGAATTAAAGGTCGAAAGCCTGCTAACATACATATTTCACTAGGTCTAGACAGTTTTTTTACCTTCTTGACTCTCTTACCGCGACTTAAAGAAATTTAATCTACCTTGATAATTATATGAAGGTTTTTACAAGTAAAACCCTACGCTCTGATTAAAACGGAAGACTGTATGGAACCCTTCAGAAATAACTAGAATTAATGGTCGAAAGCCTGCAAACGTACATATTTCACTAGGTCTAGCCAGTTTTTTTAACTTCTTGACTCTCTTACCGCGACTTAAAGAAATTTAATCTACGTTGGTTATTATATGAAGGTTTTTACATGCTAATCGCTCCGCTCTGATGAAAACGGAATACTATATCCTGCCTTCAGTAATAATTAGAATTGAAGGTCAAAAGGCTGTCAACATACATATTTCACTATGTCAAGGAGATTGTTTATCTTCTTGACTCTCTTAACGGGGCGAAAACTAATTTAATCTTCCATGGTAATTATAAAAAGATTTTCACACGTAAAACGCTACGCTCTGATGTAAACGGAATATTGTATGGAGCCCTTCAGAAAAAACTACAATTAGAGGTCGAAAGCTGGCAATCGTTCATATTGCACTACGTCAAGCCAATTTTTATCTTCTCGACACTCTTAACGCGCCTTAAAAAAATTTAATCTACGTTGGTAATTATATGAAGTTCTTACAAGTAAAACGGTACGCTCTGATGAAAACGGAATGCTGTATGGAGCCTTCAGAAATAATTAGAATTGAAGGTGAAAAGCCTCCAAACGTACATATATCGCTATGTCGAGGAAACTGTTTATCTTTTTGACTCTCTTAACGGGGCGTAAAAAAATTTAATCTACCATGGTAATTATAAGAAGGTTTTTACAAGTAAAACACTACGCTCTGATGATAACGGAATGCTGTATGGAGCCTTCAGAAATAATTAGAATTGAAGGTGAAAAGCCTCCAAACGTACATATTTCGCTATGTCAAGGAAATTGTTTATATTTTTGACTCTCTTAACGGGGCGTAAAAAAATTTAATCTACCATGGTAATTATAAGAAGGTTTTTACAAGTAAAACACTACGCTCTGATGATAACGGAAGACTGTATGCAGCCCTTCAGAAATAATTAGAATTAAAGGTGAAAAGCCTGCCAACGTACATATTTGACTATGTCAAGGAAATTTTTTATCTTCTTGACTCTATTAACGGGGCGTAAAAAAATTTAATCTACCATAGTAATTATAAAAAAGTTTTGACATGTAATACGCTGCGCTCTGATGAAAACGGATTACTGTATGGAGCCCTTCAGAAATAACTAGAATTAAAGGTGGAAAGCCTGATAACGTACATGTTTCACTTCGGCTAGCCAGTTTTTTTAACTTCTTGACGCTCCTACCGCGACTTAAAAAAATTTAATCTACCTTGGTAATTATATGAAGGTTTTTACAAGTAAAACGGTACGCTCTGATGAAAACGGAATGCTGTATGGAGCCCTCCAGAAATAACTAGAATTAATAGTGGAAAGCCTGCAAATGTACATATTTCACTAGGTCAAACCAATTTTTAACTTCTTGACTCTCTTAACGGGGCGTAAAAAATTTTTCTGTAATACATGCACGATTTTCGTCGTTGTGGAACCTAGCGACCGATTGGACAAAAAAATCCATTCACTCCCGAGGCGGGTGCAAAAATTCCGTAAAATCGCAAAAATTAAACTTAATCCACTATAAATTTGTGAATGCATGTTTTTTTATTACTTTTTTTTATTCAGAAATATATCCAATATACTATTATTTAATAATTAATCTATAAAATATATAAATTGAAAAACAACGGTTTACATATAATTTAATAATTATTTCATTTTTCAACTTTATATAAAAGAGTTTTAAAAAATTTGTTTTCTTAAATATTCACATTGATGTTGAATTACAATTAATTGTAATATCCTTACAATGACTGAGATTGAAACATTAATTCTCATTGGTAAATCAATTTTCGTCTTGCTTTTTATGTTCTAAAACGCCGAAAATCAATATATGAGACACAAAAAATATGGTGTGCAGCTAGGTCTTAGTGGGCCTTTTGACCTCGTGTGTTTGCAGTACTTACATTAGGTTCGCAAACCCACTCGCCTTCGGCTCGTGCAAGCTCACCTACGACTCGAACTGCAAAATCCATAATCGGTCTCAGAAGGCCCACTTTGCGCCCTAGGTACAAAATATACTATATTCTACTATGATAATTATAAAAAGGTTTTTACAAATAAAACTCTACGCTCTGATTAAAACGGCAGATTGTATGGAGCCCTTCGGAAAAAACTAGAATTGAAGGTAAAAAGCCTGCAAACGTACATATTTCACTACGTCTAGCCAGGTTTTTTGCTTCTCATACAGCGACTTAAAAAAATTTAATCTACCTTGGTAATTATATGAAGGCTTTTACAAGTTAAACGCTACGCTCTGATGAAAACGGAATACTTGTATGGGCGCTTCAGAAATAATTAGAATTGAAGGTGAAAAGCCTGCAAACATACATATTTCACTATGTCAAGGAGATTGTTTATCTTCTAGACTCACGTAACGGGGCGTAAACAAATTTAATCTACCATGGCAATTATAAAAAGGTTTTGACATGAAATATGCTGCGCTCTGATGAAAACGAAATACTGTATGGAGCCATTAGAAATAGTTAGAATTAAATGCACAAAGACTGCAAATGTACATATTGCAGAATATCAAGGAAATTGTTTATCTTATTGGCTGTCTTAAAGGTGCGTAAAAAAATTCAAACGACGATGGCAATTATATGAAGCGATTTACAAGTAAAAGGGTACGATATGGTAAAAATGGAACACTGTATCGAGCCTTCAGAAATAATTAGAATTGAAGGTGAATAGCCTCCAAACGTACATATTCCACTATGTCAAGGAAATTGTTTATCTTCATGACGCTCTGAACGGGGCGTAAAAAAATTTAATCTACCATGGTAATTATAAGAATGTTTTTACAAGTAAAACGCTACGCTCTGATGAAAACGGAATACTGTATTGAGCCTTCAGAAAGAATTAGAATTAAAGGTGGAAAGCTTGCAATGTTACATATTTCATTTTGTCAAGGTAATTTTCGAACTTCTTGACTTTCTTTCTGCTATGTAAGAAAATTGAATCTACCATGGTAATTATATGAAGGTTTTTACAAGTTAATCGCTACGCTTTGATGAAAACGGAATACTGTATGGGGCCTTCAGAAATAATTAGAATTGAAGGTGAAAAGCCTGCTAACATACATATTTCACTATGTCAAGGAGATTGTTTATCTTCTTGACTCTCTTAACGGGGCGTAAACAAATTTAATCTCCCATGGTAATTTTAAAAAGGTTTTGACACGTAAAATGCTACGCTCTGATGAAAACGAAATATTGTATGGAGCCCTTCAGAAAAAACTATAATTAATGGTCGGAAGCTGGCAATCGTTCATATTTCACTACGTCAGGCCAATTTTTAAATTCTTGACTCTCTTCACAAGGTTTTTACAAGTAAAACGCTACACTCTTATGAAAATGGAATACTGTATGGAGCCCTTCAGAAATAATTAGAAATAAAGGTGCAAAGCCTGCTAACGTACATATTACACTACGTCTAGCCAGTTTTTCAATATTTAGAGGATACCAATTATAAGTCCATTATTTCCCACTCAAGAAGAGAAAAAGTACTTTGAATTATGGTTCTCCCTGTTTATGGCAGGGTTCCACGCACTTTTCACCATATATTAGGAAAATATTGATAAAAACAGGCATTTCTAGCATAAACCTACGTTATTTCGAGAAAAAGAACGAAACAAATCTAAATTTCCGGCGATTGAATACCAGTGGGTGCTTTAAATCATGGTTTTCCGTGTTTGCTGCAGGATTCCACACTCTTTTCACCATATGCTAGGAAATTATTGGTAAAAAAATGTATTTTATCGTGAACCCACTATATTTAGTGGATACCGATTATAAAAGTCCATATTTCCAACTCAAGAAGAGAAAAAGTACTTTAAATTACGGTATTCCCTGTTTATTGCAGGATTCCACACTCTTTTCACCATATACTAGGAAAACATTGGTAAAAGAATGTATTTTATCGTGAACCCACGATATTTAGAGGATACCAATTTGAAAAGTCCATATTTCCAACTCACGAGTAGAAAAGTACTTTAAATTATGGTTTTCCGTGTTTGCTGCAGGAATCCACGCACTTTTCACCATATACTAGGAAAATCTTTGTAAAAACACGCCTTTCTAGCATAAGCCTACGTTATTTTGAGAAAAAGAACGAAACGAATCTAAATTTTCAGCTTTCGAATACCAGAGAGTGCTTCAAAACATGGTTTTCCCTGTTTGTTGCAGGATTCTACGCACTTTTCACGCTATACTAGGAAAATATTGATAAAACAATGTATTTTATCGTGAACTCACGATATTTAGAGGATACCAATTATAAAAGACCATATTTCCAACTCACGAAAAGAGAAAGTACTTTAAATTATGTTGTTCCCTGCTTATTGCAGGTTCCACGCACTTTTCACCATATATTAGGAAAATAATGGTAAAAACATGCATTTTTCACCGAATATTAAGAAAATTTTGTTAGGAACAGGGAATTCTGGCATAAACCTACGTTATTTTGAGATAAAGAACGAAACATATATGAATTTCCGGCGTTGAATGCCAATTAGTGCTTCAAATCATAGTTTTCCCTGTTTGTTGCAGGATTCCATACACTTTTCAGCACATTCTAGGAAAATATTAGTAAAACAATGTATTTTATAGTGAACACATGATATTTAGAGGATATCAATTATAAAAGTCCATTATTTCCCACTCAAGAAGAGAAAAAGTACTTTGAATTATGGTTTTCCCTGTTTATGGCAGGATTCCACGCACTTTTCATCATATATTAAGAAAATATTGGTAAAAACAGGCTTTTATACCATAAACCTACGTTATTTTGAGAAAAAGAAAGAAACAAATCTAAATTTCCAGCGTTTGAATACCAGTGCGTGCTTCAAATCATATTTTTCCCTGTTTGTTGCAGGATTCCATACACTTTTCAGCATATTCTAGGAAAATATTGGTAAAACAATGTAGTTTATCGTGAACCCATGATATTTAGAGGATATCAATTATAAAAGTCCATTATTTCCCACTCAAGAAGAGAAAAAGTACTTTGAATTATGGTTTTCCCTGTTTGATGCAGGATTCCACACTCTTTTCACCATATACTTGGAAAATATTGGTAAAAAAATGTATTTTATCGTGAACCCACGATATTTAGAAGATACCAATTATAAAAGTCCATATTTCCAACTCAAGAAGAGAAAAAGTACTTGATATTATGGTTATCCCTGTTTATTGCAGGATTTCACACACTTCTCACGATATAATAGGAACATATTGGTAAAACAATGTATTTTATCGGGAACCCACGATATTTAGAGGATACCAATTATAAAAGTCAATTATTTCCAACTCAATAAGAAAAAAGTAGTTTGAATTATGGTTTTCCCTGTTTATGGCAGGATTCCGCACTTTTAACCATATATTAGGAAAATATTGGTAAAAACAGGCATTTCTAGCATAAACCTACGTTATTTTGAGAAAACGAACGAAACAAATCTAAATTTCCAGCGTTTGAATACCAATGAGTGCTTCAAATCATGGTTTTCCCCGTTTGTTGCTGGATTTCACACACTTTTCACCATATACTATGAAAATATTGATAAAACAATGTATTTTATAGTGAACCCACGATATTTAGTTGATACCAATTATAAAAGTCCATATTTCCAACTCACGAACAAAAAAGTACTTTAAATTATGGTTTGCCCTGTTTATTGCATGATTCCACAGACTTTTCACTATATACTAGAAAAATATTGGTAAAAACAGGCATTTCTCGAATAAACCTACATAATTTTGAGAAAAAGAACGAAACAAATCTAAATTTCCGGCGTTTGAATGTCAATAAGTGCTTTAAATCATGATTTTCCCTGTTTGTTGCAGGATTCCACACACTACTCACCATATATTAGGAAAATATTGATAAAACAATGTATTTTATCGTGAATCCACGATATTTAGAGTATACCAATTATAATATCCATATTTCCAACTCACGAAGAGAAATAGTACTTTAAATCATGATTTTCCCTGTTTGTTGCAGGATTCCACACACTTCTCACCATATTCTCGGAAATTATTGGTAAAACAATGTAAATTATCGTGATCCCACGATATTTAGAGGATATCAATTATAAAAATTCATATTTCCAACTCACGAAGAGAAAAAGTATTTTAAATTATGGTTTTTTCTGTTTATTGCAGGATTCCACACACTTTTCGCCATATACTAGGGAAATATTGGTAAAAAAAGGCATTACTAACATAAACCTACGTTATTTTATGAAAAAGAGCGAATCAAATCCAAATTTTCGGCTTTGAATACCAATAAGTACTTTAAATTATGGTATTTCCTGTTTATTGCAGGATTCCACGCACTATTCACCATATACTAGGAAAATAATGGTAAAAACAGGCATTTTTCACCATATATTAGGAAAATATTGATAAAACAATGTATTTTATCGTGGACCCACGATCTTTAGGGGATACCATCTATAAAAGTCCATATTCCCAACTCACGAAGAAAAAAAGTACTTTAAATTATGGTTTTCCCTGTTTGTTGCAAGATTCCACACACTTTTCACCATATACTACATAAATATTGGTAAAAACAGGCGTTTCTAGCATAAACCTACGTTATTTTGGAAAAGAACGAAACAAATCTAAATTTCCGGCGTTTGAATACCAGTAAATGCTTTCAATAATGGTTATCCCCGTTTGTTGCAGGATTCCACGCACTTCTCACCATATATTAGGATAATATTGGCAAAAACAGGCATTTCTAGCATAGAACTACGTTATTTTGAGATAACGATAGAGACAAATCTAAATTTCCGGCGTTTGAATACCAGTGCGAGCTTCAAAACATGGTTTGCTCTGTTTGTTGCAGGATTCCACACACTTTTCACCTTATATTGGGAAAATATTGGTAGAAACAGGCATTTCTAGCATAAACCTACGTCATTTTGTAAAAAAGAATGACCCCAATCTAAACTTCCGGCGTTTGAATACCAACAAGTGCTTTAAATCATGGTTTTTCCTTTTTGTTGCAGGATTACACACACTTTTCACGGTATACTAGGAAAATATTGGTAAAAACCGTAATTCCTACCATAAACCTACGTTATTTGGAGAAAGAGAAAGGATCAAATCTACATTTCCGGCGTTTTAATACTAGTAAGTACTTTAAATGATGGTTTTCCCTGTTTGTTGCAGGATTCCACGCACTTCTCACCATATTCTAGGAAAATATGGTAAAAACAGGCATTTCTAGCATAAACCTACGTTATTTTGGGAAAATGAACGAAACAAATCTATATTTCCATCGTTTGAAAGCCAGTAAGTGCTTACATCATGGTTTCTCATATTTGTTGCAGGATTCCACACACGTTTCACCATATTCTGGGAAAGTATGGGTAAAACAATGTATTTCGTCTTGAACCCACGATATTTAGAGGATACCAATTATAAAAATCCATATTTCCAACTCACAAAGAGAAAAAGGACTTTAAATTATGGTTTTCCCTCTTTATTGCTGGATTCCACGCACTTTTCACCATATATTAGGATAATATTGGTAAAAACAGGCATTTCTAGCATAAACCTAAGTTATTTTGAGAAAACGATCGAAACATATCTAAATTTCCGGCATTTGAATACTAGTGAGTGCTTCAAATCATGGTTTTCGCAGTCTGTTGCAGGATTCCACACACTTTTCACCATATACTAGGAAAATAATGGTAAAAACCGGCATTTTTCACCATATATTAGGCAAATATTTATAAAACAAGGTATTTTATCGTGGATCCACGATCTTTAGAGGATACCAATGATAAAAGTCCACATTTCCAACTCAAGATGAGAAAAAGTACTTTAAATTATGGTTTTCCCCGTTTATTACAGGATTCCACACACTTTTCAGCATATACTAGGATAATATTGGTCAAGCAGGCATTTCTAGCATAATCCTACGTTATTTTGTGAAAAAGACCGAAACAAATCTAAATTTCCGGCTTTTGAATACCAATAAGTACTTTAAATTATGGTATTCCCTGTTTACTGCAGGATTCCACACACTTTTCACCATATATTAGGAAAATATTGGCCAAAACAGGCATTTCTAGCATAAACCTATGTTATTTTGAGAAAAAGGACGGATCAAATCTAAATTTCGGGCGTTTGAATGACAATAAGTGCTTTAGATCATGATTTTCCCTGTTTGATGCAGGATTTTACACACTTTTCACCATATACTAGGAAAATGTTCGTAAAAGAATGTATTTTATCGTGAACCCACAATATTTAGGGGAAACCAATTATAAAAGTCCATATTTCCAACTCAAGAAGAGAAAAAGTACTTTATATTATGGTTTTCCCTGTTTATTACAGGATTCCACGCACTTTTCACCATATACTAGGAAAATCTTTGTAAAAACACGCCTTTCTAGCATAAGCCTACGTTATTTTGAGAAAAAGAACGAAACGAATCTAAATTTTCAGCTTTCGAATACCAGAGAGTGCTTCAAAACATGGTTTTCCCTGTTTGTTGCAGGATTCTACGCACTTTTCACGCTATACTAGGAAAATATTGATAAAACAATGTATTTTATCGTGAACTCACGATATTTAGAGGATACCAATTATAAAAGACCATATTTCCAACTCACGAAAAGAGAAAGTACTTTAAATTATGTTGTTCCCTGCTTATTGCAGGTTCCACGCACTTTTCACCATATATTAGGAAAATAATGGTAAAAACATGCATTTTTCACCGAATATTAAGAAAATTTTGTTAGGAACAGGGAATTCTGGCATAAACCTACGTTATTTTGAGATAAAGAACGAAACATATATGAATTTCCGGCGTTGAATGCCAATTAGTGCTTCAAATCATAGTTTTCCCTGTTTGTTGCAGGATTCCATACACTTTTCAGCACATTCTAGGAAAATATTAGTAAAACAATGTATTTTATAGTGAACACATGATATTTAGAGGATATCAATTATAAAAGTCCATTATTTCCCACTCAAGAAGAGAAAAAGTACTTTGAATTATGGTTTTCCCTGTTTATGGCAGGATTCCACGCACTTTTCATCATATATTAAGAAAATATTGGTAAAAACAGGCTTTTATACCATAAACCTACGTTATTTTGAGAAAAAGAAAGAAACAAATCTAAATTTCCAGCGTTTGAATACCAGTGCGTGCTTCAAATCATATTTTTCCCTGTTTGTTGCAGGATTCCATACACTTTTCAGCATATTCTAGGAAAATATTGGTAAAACAATGTAGTTTATCGTGAACCCATGATATTTAGAGGATATCAATTATAAAAGTCCATTATTTCCCACTCAAGAAGAGAAAAAGTACTTTGAATTATGGTTTTCCCTGTTTGATGCAGGATTCCACACTCTTTTCACCATATACTTGGAAAATATTGGTAAAAAAATGTATTTTATCGTGAACCCACGATATTTAGAAGATACCAATTATAAAAGTCCATATTTCCAACTCAAGAAGAGAAAAAGTACTTGATATTATGGTTATCCCTGTTTATTGCAGGATTTCACACACTTCTCACGATATAATAGGAACATATTGGTAAAACAATGTATTTTATCGGGAACCCACGATATTTAGAGGATACCAATTATAAAAGTCAATTATTTCCAACTCAATAAGAAAAAAAGTAGTTTGAATTATGGTTTTCCCTGTTTATGGCAGGATTCCGCACTTTTAACCATATATTAGGAAAATATTGGTAAAAACAGGCATTTCTAGCATAAACCTACGTTATTTTGAGAAAACGAACGAAACAAATCTAAATTTCCAGCGTTTGAATACCAATGAGTGCTTCAAATCATGGTTTTCCCCGTTTGTTGCTGGATTTCACACACTTTTCACCATATACTATGAAAATATTGATAAAACAATGTATTTTATAGTGAACCCACGATATTTAGTTGATACCAATTATAAAAGTCCATATTTCCAACTCACGAACAAAAAAGTACTTTAAATTATGGTTTGCCCTGTTTATTGCATGATTCCACAGACTTTTCACTATATACTAGAAAAATATTGGTAAAAACAGGCATTTCTCGAATAAACCTACATAATTTTGAGAAAAAGAACGAAACAAATCTAAATTTCCGGCGTTTGAATGTCAATAAGTGCTTTAAATCATGATTTTCCCTGTTTGTTGCAGGATTCCACACACTACTCACCATATATTAGGAAAATATTGATAAAACAATGTATTTTATCGTGAATCCACGATATTTAGAGTATACCAATTATAATATCCATATTTCCAACTCACGAAGAGAAATAGTACTTTAAATCATGATTTTCCCTGTTTGTTGCAGGATTCCACACACTTCTCACCATATTCTCGGAAATTATTGGTAAAACAATGTAAATTATCGTGATCCCACGATATTTAGAGGATATCAATTATAAAAATTCATATTTCCAACTCACGAAGAGAAAAAGTATTTTAAATTATGGTTTTTCTGTTTATTGCAGGATTCCACACACTTTTCGCCATATACTAGGGAAATATTGGTAAAAAAAGGCATTACTAACATAAACCTACGTTATTTTATGAAAAAGAGCGAATCAAATCCAAATTTTCGGCTTTGAATACCAATAAGTACTTTAAATTATGGTATTTCCTGTTTATTGCAGGATTCCACGCACTATTCACCATATACTAGGAAAATAATGGTAAAAACAGGCATTTTTCACCATATATTAGGAAAATATTGATAAAACAATGTATTTTATCGTGGACCCACGATCTTTAGGGGATACCATCTATAAAAGTCCATATTCCCAACTCACGAAGAAAAAAAAGTACTTTAAATTATGGTTTTCCCTGTTTGTTGCAAGATTCCACACACTTTTCACCATATACTACATAAATATTGGTAAAAACAGGCGTTTCTAGCATAAACCTACGTTATTTTGGAAAAGAACGAAACAAATCTAAATTTCCGGCGTTTGAATACCAGTAAATGCTTTCAATAATGGTTATCCCCGTTTGTTGCAGGATTCCACGCACTTCTCACCATATATTAGGATAATATTGGCAAAAACAGGCATTTCTAGCATAGAACTACGTTATTTTGAGATAACGATAGAGACAAATCTAAATTTCCGGCGTTTGAATACCAGTGCGAGCTTCAAAACATGGTTTGCTCTGTTTGTTGCAGGATTCCACACACTTTTCACCTTATATTGGGAAAATATTGGTAGAAACAGGCATTTCTAGCATAAACCTACGTCATTTTGTAAAAAAGAATGACCCCAATCTAAACTTCCGGCGTTTGAATACCAACAAGTGCTTTAAATCATGGTTTTTCCTTTTTGTTGCAGGATTACACACACTTTTCACGGTATACTAGGAAAATATTGGTAAAAACCGTAATTCCTACCATAAACCTACGTTATTTGGAGAAAGAGAAAGGATCAAATCTACATTTCCGGCGTTTTAATACTAGTAAGTACTTTAAATGATGCTTTTCCCTGTTTGTTGCAGGATTCCACGCACTTCTCACCATATTCTAGGAAAATATGGTAAAAACAGGCATTTCTAGCATAAACCTACGTTATTTTGGGAAAATGAACGAAACAAATCTATATTTCCATCGTTTGAAAGCCAGTAAGTGCTTACATCATGGTTTCTCATATTTGTTGCAGGATTCCACACACGTTTCACCATATTCTGGGAAAGTATGGGTAAAACAATGTATTTCGTCTTGAACCCACGATATTTAGAGGATACCAATTATAAAAATCCATATTTCCAACTCACAAAGAGAAAAAGGACTTTAAATTATGGTTTTCCCTCTTTATTGCTGGATTCCACGCACTTTTCACCATATATTAGGATAATATTGGTAAAAACAGGCATTTCTAGCATAAACCTAAGTTATTTTGAGAAAACGATCGAAACATATCTAAATTTCCGGCATTTGAATACTAGTGAGTGCTTCAAATCATGGTTTTCGCAGTCTGTTGCAGGATTCCACACACTTTTCACCATATACTAGGAAAATAATGGTAAAAACCGGCATTTTTCACCATATATTAGGCAAATATTTATAAAACAAGGTATTTTATCGTGGATCCACGATCTTTAGAGGATACCAATGATAAAAGTCCACATTTCCAACTCAAGATGAGAAAAAGTACTTTAAATTATGGTTTTCCCCGTTTATTACAGGATTCCACACACTTTTCAGCATATACTAGGATAATATTGGTCAAGCAGGCATTTCTAGCATAATCCTACGTTATTTTGTGAAAAAGACCGAAACAAATCTAAATTTCCGGCTTTTGAATACCAATAAGTACTTTAAATTATGGTATTCCCTGTTTACTGCAGGATTCCACACACTTTTCACCATATATTAGGAAAATATTGGCCAAAACAGGCATTTCTAGCATAAACCTATGTTATTTTGAGAAAAAGGACGGATCAAATCTAAATTTCGGGCGTTTGAATGACAATAAGTGCTTTAGATCATGATTTTCCCTGTTTGATGCAGGATTTTACACACTTTTCACCATATACTAGGAAAATGTTCGTAAAAGAATGTATTTTATCGTGAACCCACAATATTTAGGGGAAACCAATTATAAAAGTCCATATTTCCAACTCAAGAAGAGAAAAAGTACTTTATATTATGGTTTTCCCTGTTTATTACAGGATTCCACGCACTTTTCACCATATACTAGGAAAATAATGGTAAAAACAGGCATTTTTCACCACATATTAGGCAAATAATTATAAAACAAGGTATTTTGTCGTGGATCCACGATCTTTAGGGGATACCAATTATGAAAGTCCATATTCCCAACTCACGAAGAGAATAAGTACTTTAAATTATGGTTTTCCCTGTTTGTTGCAGGATTCCACACACTCTTCCCCATATATTAGGAAAATATTGGTAAAAATAGGCATTTCTTGCATAAACCTGCGTTATTTTGAGAAAAAGAACGAATCAAATCTAAATGTCCGGCGTTTGAAGACCAGTGAGTTCTTCAAATCATGGTTTTCCCTGTTTGTCGCAGAATTTCACACAATTTTCACCATATATTAGGAAAATATTGGTAAAAACAGGCATTTCTAGCATAATCCTACGTTATTTTGAGAAAAAGAACGACACAAATCTAAATTTCCGGCGTTTGAATACCACTAATTGCTATAAATCATGGTTTTCCTGTTTGTTAAAGGATTCCACACACTTTTCAACATACACTAGGAAAATATTGGTAAAGCAATGTATTTTATCGTGAACCCACGATATTTAGAGTATACCAATTATAAAAGTGCATTATTTCCAACTCAAGAAGAGAAAAAGTACTTTGAATTATGATTTTCCCTGTTTAGTGCAGGATTCCACGCACTTATCACCATATATTAGGATAATATTGGTAAAAAGAGGCATTTCTAGCATAAACCTACGTTATTTTAAGAAAACGAACGAAACAAATCTGAATTTCCAGCGTTTGAATGCCAATGAGTGCTTCAACTCATGGTTTTCCCCCTTTGTTGCTGGATTTCACACACTTTTCACCATCTACTATGAAAATATTGATAAAACAATGTATTTTATAGTGAACCCACGATATTTAGAAGACACCAAATATAAAAGTCCATTATTTCCAATACAAGAAGAGAAAAAGTACTTTGAATTAGGGTTTTCCCTGTTTATTGAAGGATTCCACGCACTTTTCACCATATATTAGGATAATATTTGTAAAAACAGGTTTTACTAGCATAGACCTACGTTATTTTGAGAAAACGATCGAAACAAATTTAAATTTCCGGCGTTTGAATGCCAGTGAGTGCTTCAAAACATGATTTTCTCTGTTTGTTGCAGGATTCCACACACTTTTCACCATATATTAGGAAAATATTGGTAAAAACAGCCATTACTAGCATAAACCTACGTCATTTTGAGAAAACGATGGAAAGAAATTTAAATTTCCGGCGTTTGAATGCCAGTGAGTGCTTCAAAACATGATTTTCTCTGTTTGTTGCAGGATTCCACACACTGTTCACCATATGTAAGGAAAATATTGGTAAAAACAGGCATTTCTAGCATAAACCTACGTTATTTTGAGAAAAAGAATGACACCAATCTAAATTTCCGGCGTTTGAATACCAACAACTGCTTTAAATCATGGTTTTCCCTGTTTGTTGCAGGATTGCACACACTTTTCACGGTATACTAGGAAGATATTGGTAAAAACAGGCATTTTTCACCACATAATAGGAAAATATTGATAAAACAATCTATTTTATAGTGAACCTACGATATTTAGAGGATATCAATTACAAAAGTCCATTATTTGCAACGCAAGAAGAGAAAAAGTACTTTAAATTATGGTTTTCCCTGTTTATTACAGGATTCCACGCACTTTTCACCATATACCAGGAAAAGAATGGAAAAAACAGGCATTTTTCACCATATATTAGGCAAATATTTATAAAACAATGTATTTTATCGTGGACCCACGATCTTTAGGGGATACCAATTATAAAAGTCCATATTCCCAACTCACGAAGAGAAAAAGTACTTTAATTTATGGTTTTCCCTGTTTGTTGCAGGATTCCACACACTTTTCCCCATATATTAGGAAAATATTGGTAAAAATAGGCATTTCCAGCATAAACCTGCGTTATTTTGAGAAAAAGAACGAAACAAATCTAAATGTCCGGCGTTTGAAGACCAGTGAATACTTCAAATCATGGTTTTCCCTGTTTGTTGCAGAATTTCACACACATTTCACCATATATTAGGAAAATATTGGTAAAAACAGGCATTTCTAGCATAAACATACGTTATTTTGAGGAAATTAACGATACAAATCTAAATTTCCGGCGTTTGAATACCACTAAGTGCTGTAAATCATGGTTTTCCTGTTTGTTACAGGATTCCACACACCTTTCACCATAGACTAAGAAAATATTGGTAAAGCAATGTATTTTATAGTGAACCCACGATATATAGAGGATACGAATTACAAAAGTCCATTATTTGCAACGCAAGAAGAGAAAAAGTACTTTGAATTATGGTTTTCCCTGTTTGTTGGACGATTCCAGACACTATTCGCCATATATTAGGAAAATATTGGAAAAACAGGCATTTCTAGCATAAACCTACGTTATTTTGAGAAAAAGGACGGATCAAATCTAAATTTCCGGCTTTTGAATGACAATAAGTGCTTTAAATCATGGTTTTCTCTGTTTGTTGCAGGATTTCACATACTCATCACCATATACTAGGAAAATATTCGTAAAACAATGTATTTTATCGTGAACCCACGATATTTAGAGTATACCAATTATAAAAGTCCATATTTCCAACTCAAGAAGAGAAGAAGTACTTTATATTAAGGTTTTCCCTGTTTATTACAGGATTCCACGCACTTTTCACCATATACTAGGAAAATATTGGTAAAAACAGGCATTTTTCACCATATATTAGAAAAATATTGATAAAGCAATGTATTTTATCGTGAACTTACGATATTTAGAGGATGCGAATTATAAAAGTCCATATTTCCAACTCACGAATAGAAAAAGTACTTAAAATTATGGTTTTCCCTGTTTATTGCAGGATTTCACACACTTTTTACCATATACTATTGTTTGAGTAAGCCATATTTATATGTGAGTAAACATGCTGTGGGTGTTAAAATAAATTTAATTCACACACAGAAGTAAATTGAAAGTAGAAATTATATTCACAATAGTCACTTCTTAAATAAATTACAAATTTGGTTCATAAATACATTTCAACGTCGACTAATAAATTCAAAATCTGTTCAATAATTAACATAAATTACAAAGGGAGTTTAAATTACATTTATTTGAATAACTTGTAGGTGAGTAGTGTGTCAGCAATTCCAAAATATGAGTGCTGTCAATAATGGAGTAGTAGTCTCTCACTAGAGACAACTAACGTGTGATATTTGAGTATGTCTTCGAGTGTAATGAGATTGTCCTTTGAGAGTTCCTTGAGTTTTTCCTTAAATTCCCTCCTGGGCTCGCCCACAATGAAGCTGTCAAAAATGAGGTATGGCAAACAATTGTAATTGAATTGCTGCCTTGGGTTTTGCTAATTCACACATGTTCACTGTTACACTTGCCGCCGGTGCCAACACGTGGTTGGCAACATAACCTCTAGTATGGTGAGAGTTTTTGTCTTGGAATAGAGTCGATTTTACTAATCGTTGTTACACCTTGAGTATTGCGTGAGTGAGGAGTGATGTGAGTTTTCAGTGAGAGATTGAGTAGAGCCTGTTTGAGTTGATCCAGTGTTGAGTTGAGCCAGTGAAAAACTTGAGAACAACCGATGAGATTTTGCGGGTGCGCAGCGGGGAGATGCTCCTCGTGGCACGGCTGATAAAAAAGAGAGCGAGGCCTTGATCCACTTCCTTCTTCTCGGTCCTAACGATTCACTTCGCGAATCAAACTAATTCCTCTCACATTTACATGTGAGAGCGCGAGAGAGACCGAAATAGCGCGAATATACCTTGTTAATCAGTGTAGCGTCCCGGCCGCTCCGCCGGGAGACCGCGAGGTGCTGCCGCGCCGTGGCAGCGCCGTGAGTCGTGCCGAGCTGAGTGTAACCGCGGGAATTCAAATCATTGAATTCCCAAACATTCCGCCCGCCATCAACCGCCAGGTTGATTTAATTTCCGATTGGCACAGACAAGATGGCGAGTTTTGCAATTGGGCGGGTGAGTTGAGTGGTGGCCGTCTTTATTGTTACAACTCTGGTGAGATTGTCAGTTCCAGGATGGAGTTGAGTGACTCTTGCGAGTGGCCATTTGCTTGGTGGTGAGTGTTCATCCGTGAGTAGTACCATGGAACCCACTTTTATCTCATGAGAGGGATGATGCCATTTTGAAATTGATTGAAGCCGTTGAAGGTATTGAGTTGACCAATGCTTCCAAAATTGCTGAGTGATCCGTTGAATGAGTTGCCATTTGGAAAGCCTTGATTCCTTGAGGGTGAGTAAGCTTGCTTCAGGCACTGAGTTCAATGCCTTGCCGATGAGAAAGTGTCCGGGTGTGAGTGCATTTATGTCTTCTGGGTCTTCACTGAGTGGTTCTAGCGGCCGTGAGTTGAGTAATGCTTCTATTTGAGTGAGCAAGATCGCTGAAGCTTCAAAGGTGAGTTGAGTGTCCCCAATGGTCCGTCGCAGGTGAAATTTGACTGATTTCACTACTGCTTCCCACTTGCCTCCCATGTGAGGTGCAGCAGGTGGGTTGAATATCCATTGGGTTCCCTCGTTGGCTAGTGAGTTGTACAAGATTGAGTTTTCATGTTGGTGTTGAGAGAATAGAGTCTTCAGTTCCCTTGCTGCTCCGATGAAGTTCGTTCCATAGTCTGAGTATAGTTTGGAGGGTATCCCTCTCCTTGAGGTGAACCGTCTATATGCCACTAAGAAACCGTCCGTTGAGTAGTCACTGACCAGTTCTAGGTGAACAGCTGACGTTGAGAAGCACACAAAGATACAAATCCTGCTTTTGTATGTTTTGATCCACGTTCTTTCCATGAGTTAATGGTGATTCCCCCGGCGTAATCGATCCCAGTGTGAGGGAAAGGTGGTGATGGGGTGACCCTGGCCACGGGTAATTGCCCCATGAGTTGCTGAGCCCGTTGTGCCCGATACCTTGCACAAGTCACACACTTTAAAATATGTGACTTGACCGGTGCTCTGCCTCCGATTATCCAAAATTCCTGCCGAGTGTGTGCCAGAGTGAGTTGAGCGCCACCGTGCAGAGTTGAGAGATGAGCGTTCCGAATGTTCAGTGTGGTGAGTCGACTGCTCCGTGGTATAATTGCTGGGTGTTTTGAGTGATGATCGAGTTGAGTTTTTTGAAGCCGCCCTCCTACTCGAACAATTCCTGTTGAGTCTATGTAGGTAGTCAATCGGTTGAAGACATGGTGTCTTGGGACTTGAGAATTTTCCAGCATAGCAATTTCTGAGTGTAAATGAACCTGCTGAATTTTCTTGACCCAAAAGAGTTTTGCCTTGATGAGTAAATCCGTAGTGAGTTTCGATTCATGGTGAGGTTTTCCTTTAGCCTTAAATCGATCACATGCGAGCATTACCCATCCAGTTATTCTTATGAGTTGAGTGAGTGATGAGTAATGATCGATGATGTCCCACATTTTCCTTGAGTTTGACTTGGCTGCAGTGAGTGTGACCTTACCCCTCATTTCTGGAAGGTTGGTTTCTTGGATACAGGTTGCTTGAGAAGGCCAAGCTGATTCTTCCTGGCAGAGCCAACTTGGTCCATGCCACCATAAGTGATGCTGTCTGAGTTGTGAAGTGAGTAATCCGCGCGAGGCACAATCCGCTGGATTGTCTGCTCCAGGCACATGTCTCCATTGTGCTGTTGGAATGAGTTCTTGAATTAAGGCAACTCTATTTCCAACAAAGTCCTTCCATTTTGAGGGGTGTGAGCGTATCCATGTGAGTGCTACCTTTGCGTCTATCCATAAATGTATGTGTGAGATTGGCAATCGTGAGTAGTCCAAAACATGTTTTGCCAGCTTAGTGAGTAGTACTGCCGCTCCCAATTCCAATCTTGGGATTGACAGTCGTTTGAGTGGTGCCACCTTTGTTTTGGAGATTAGAAATGATGATGTTGAGTGAGAGTTTGGTGTTGTAGATTTAATGTATAGAACTGCAGCCATTGCTTGTTGTGAAGCATCCGAGAAGCCATGAAGTTCTACAATTGAGTTTTCCTGAATTCCTAACCACCTGGGTAGGGCGATTGTCTTCAGGTGAGTGAGATCTTCTCGGATGTGCAGCCATTTCTTCACGATTGAGTTTGGCAAAGCTTCGTCCCAAGAAAGCTTGTGTAGCCACAGTTCTTGTAGGAGGATTTTTGATGTGATTATGACCGGTGAGATTATTCCAATGGGATCGTATAGTTGAGATATTTCTGACAGTATAATCCGTTTTGTTATCATTTCCTGAAGAGGTGGCAGAGTTGTTCTGAATGTGAGTTTGTCCGAGTTTGGGAGCCAGTTCATCCCGAGTATATTTGTCGCGCAATCATCTAAAAGCACAGCTTCTTCAGCTGTTGGCTCTTTGAGAAAATCCTTGAGGAAGCTGGATGAGTTTGAGTTCCATTTTGCTAATGGAAAGCCGCCCGTCTTGCATAGTGCGGTTAACTGCTTGGCCTTGTCAATGAGAAGTTCCTTTGATGCATCTCCACCGAAGATGTCATCCACATACCTTCCGAATAGGAGCGATTCAATGGCAAGTGGATAGTTGTCTTCTTCATCCTTTACCAGCTGAAGAAGTGTCCGAATTGCTAAATAAGGATCTGCTCGTGTTCCATAGGTGACTGTAGTCAAATGGAAGTGAGTGAGTTGACCCGTTTCATCTACCCACAAAATGCGTTGCAGATTCCAATCTTGAGGGTGAACCTTGATCTGACGATACATTTTTGTAATGTCAGTTGAGAAGACAAATGGGTGAGATCGAATCCAGATGAGAACATCCACAATGTTGGGTGAGAGATTAGGTCCAGTATGCATGATGTCGTTGAGTGAGTTTCCATGTGTTGTGAGTGCTGAACCGTTGAATACTGCTCTGAGTTTTGTCGTTAAACTATCTTCTCGTAATACTCCATGGTGAGGAAGATAGTAAGATGGTTTGGCGGAGATTTCCTGTTGAGGGATCTGCACCATGTGGCCCAATTTGCAGTATTCATCCATGAAAGCGTAGTACCTTTCCTTGTCGATGCTTTCTTGATTGTATTTTGTGAGTATTCTCCTGAGGCACGCTTGAGCTTTTCCAAATGAGTTTCCAAGTACGTCTGCAGATTTTGTGAGAGGTAATCTGACTTGGTAACGTCCATGAGTATCTCTCGTGTGAGTGTCAACAAAGTGTTGTTCACACAATGCTTCTTCCTTGTTGAGTTTGACTGCAGACGCTGACGGTGGTTCTTCTTGAACCCAAAAGCGTGTGAGTAGGTCCTGCAAATCTTCAGTGTTGAGTGAGGCCGTTGTATGATGGACTACCTTGGATTGCACAGCTGAGTTTGATGGACCTATTAGCAGCCAACCGAAAATTGACAATTGTGCGACAGGTTCAATCGCACTCGTCTTTATTAGGTTCGGTTTGATGATTTGGCCGTAATAGTCCGCTCCAATAAGTACATCTACTGGTGGAGGTTAACAGAATGTCGGATCAGCCAAGTTGAGGTTCTCTATATGTTGCCACTGTCGTTGCTCACATTCTTCTGATGGTAATAGTGTTGAGACTTGGCGTATAATATGAGCTGTGATCCGAAACGTGAGATTTTTGTAGATGGTGCGTAAGGTGAGTTGAGCCTTTCCGAGAGTTTTTGTTGATTGCGTGCCGCCAACTCCAAGGATTGGTATAGTTGAGTGTTGCCGCTTAATGTTGAGTAAATCCACAGAATCCTTGGAGATGAATGAGAGTTCCGAGCCTGAGTCAATGAATATTCTTAATTTATGAGATGTCACCGGTGAGTTGTACCATGCCAATGCAGTTGCAAGTAAAGTGAGTTGAGGAGTTGAGTAATCATGTTGAGTTTGACCCTGATGTAAGATGATTGCGCCGTTGTCCTAATTTTGAGTTGATCCGGATGCTGAGTTGGTTTGAGTTTTCCTTTCAGGGTCTCTTGGCCCATGAATCATGGTGTGATGATTTCCATTGCAATGCCTGCACTTATATTGTGACTCGCAGTTCTTGGCTGAGTGCAGACCGAGGCAGTTATAGCACAGCGGCTTCTCCATTACAAATTCTCTCCGTTGTTGTTCAGTCAGCAGTTTGAACTTTTGACAAGCCACAATAAAATGCGAGTCACCACAATACGTGCATGGATGTTGAGCAATCCGAGGTGAGTGTGTCACCTTATCTGAGTCTTGCAGTGGTTGAGTTGGACTAGTGACGTGAAGACTCCTTGATGTCTTTGAGGTTTGAGTGTTAGCCGGCTTTTGAATGGATGTTGGTGAGTCTGCTGCGATTTCCAACGCACGCACCCGCGCGATCAGGAAGGACTCAAATTCCCCAAATGTTGGCAGCTCAGTGTTGGAAATTCGAGAAGTCTCCCATGCTTCTCGAGTTGACCTGTCAATTAGCCTTGACAGGCGATGAGCAAATATGCAGTCTCCTAGCTGCTCTTGCGGTACCAACATGTTGAGTGATTTCCGAATTTTTGAGATCTCCGAGATCAATGTGTTGAGTGTGGCCGGGTTTTTTGATGTAACAGCAGTCAATTCAGATAAATGATCAAGCTGATCATTTAATAGCACCTGTTTATTTTCAAACCTTGTCACTAATGTAGTCCATGCAGGTGTTAGAGACTCATCGCTGAGTGAAAATCTTTGTATGAGTGTGAGTGGTGTTCCGCTGAGAGAGCTGCGCAGGTAGTGTAGCTTCTCATAATTTTTGAGTCCAGGCCGATTCAGAATTAATCCAGAGAACATTTCCTTATATGAGGGCCACTCAGTATATGCTCCGCTGAATGTGGGCAGCTTTATTTCTGGCAGCTTGCTTAAATGAGTGTGTTGAGTTTCTCCGATGCTTGGTTGAGTGACACAATGCTTGGACTTCCAGTCTTCCTCCAAATTGCTAACCTCGAACACAATTGTATGGTACGACTCATGGATCGACTTGTGAAAGTCTGCCTTGAAGTAGTCGTTGTCTGCGAAGGCTGCTGGACAACTTGTCTCTATGAACACATGATCCTTTTTGTATAAAGGGTAGAGCTCCTCAGCATCCTGCTTCCAAGCCGTTATCACTGGAAGAGTGGCAGTTTCCTTCCTAATCCTGATGTAAGCAATGATCCGTTCCAGTGAGTCAAGCCGCAGGTACTGGGAGTTCACTTTGCAGAGAAAAGAAGCCGGAATTGACCCTGGAGATTTTGAGCGAGTCCATATGTGAGTGTCAACCACAGTGAGTCCAGGCATGGTGAGTGGGCGGCTGCCAGTCCGCTTCACTGCCCCCTTCGTTGCAGCTAAGGTGGCTGAAGTCGCCTCATCCTCCTTCTCTTTATCGATGACATCCTCCCTTTCAGCAGCGACAGCGCCTGCTTGCTCCAACTCTTTGAGGTCATCCTGGTTTGAGTGTGCCATGATGATAATCTGTGATAAATTTCCATAATGAGTGTTTATTCACTGGCTCGAGTCACACCACAGCATGTAAATCCGGCTCGAAGGACCAAATTATTTGAGTAAGCCATAATTAAATGTGATTAAACATGCTGTGGGTGTTAAAATAAATTTAATTCACGCACAGAAGTAAATTGAAAGTAGAAATTATATTCACAAAAGTCACTTCTTAAATAAATTAAAAATTTGGTTCATAAATACATTTCAACGTCGACTAATAAATTCAAAATCTGTTCAATAATTAACATAAAATACAAAGGGAGTTTAAATTACATTTATTTGAATAAGTTGTAGGTGAATAGTGTGCCAGCAATTCCAAAATATGAGTACTGTCAATAATGGAGTAATAGTCTCTCACTAGAGACAACTTACCTGTGATATTTGAGTATGTCTTCGAGTGTAATGAGATTGTCCGTTGAGAGTTTCTTGAGTTTTTCCTTAAATTCCCTCCTGGGCTCACGCACAATGAAGCTGTCAAAAATGAGGAATGGCAAACAATTGTAATTGATTTGCTGCCTTGAGTTTTGCTAATTCACACATGTTCACTGTAACACTTGCCGCCGGTGCCAACAAGTGGTTGGCAACATAACCTCAAGTATGGTGAGAGTTTTTACCTTGCAATAGAGTCGATTTTACTAATCGTCGTTGCACCTTGAGTATTGCGTGAGTGAGGAGTGATGTGAGTTTTCAGTGAGCGATTGAGTAGAGCCTGTTTGAGTTGATCCAGTGTTGAGTTGAGCCAGTGAAAAACTTGGGAACAACCGATGAGATTTTGCAGGTCCGAGGCGGAGAGATGCTCCTCGTGGCACGGCTGATGAAAAAGAGAGCGGGCCTTGATCCACTCCCTTCTTCTTGGTCTTGACGATTCACTTTGCGAATCAAACTAATTCCTCTCACATTTACATGTGAGAGCGCAAGAGAGACCGAAATAGCGCGAATATACCTTGTTAATCAGAGTAGCGTCCCGGCTGTTCCGCCAGGAGGCCGTGAGGTGCTGCCGCGCCGTGGCAGCGCCGTGAGTCGTGCCGAGCTGAGTGTAACCGCGGGAATTCAAATCATTGAATTCCCAAACAACTAGGAAAATATTGGTAAAAACAGGCATTTCTAGCATAAACCTACTTTTTTTGAGAAAAAGAACGAATCAAATCTAAATTGCCGGCGTTTGAATGCCGATAATTGCTTTAAATCATGGTTTTCCCACTTTTTGCAAGATTCCACACACTTATCACCGTATACTAGGAAAATATTTGTAAAACAATGTATTTTATAGTGAACCCACGATATTTAGAGGATAGCAATTACAAAAGTCCATTATTTGCAACGCAAGAAGAGAAAAACTACTTTGAATTATGGTTTTCCCTGTTTGTTGCAGGATTCCACGCACTTTTCACCATATATTAGGAAAATATTGGTAAAAAGAGGCATTTCTAGCACCTACGTTATTTTCAGAAAACGAACGAAACAAATCTAAATTTCCGGCGATTGAATACCAGTGAGTGCTTCAAATCATGGTTTTCCCTGTTTGTTGCAGGATTCCACACACTTCTCACCATATATTAAGAAAATATTGATAAAAACAGGCATTTCTAGCATAAACCTACGATATTTTGAGAAAAAGAACGACGCCAATCTAAATTTCCGGCGTTTGAATACCAGTGAGTGCTTCAAATCATGGTCTTCACTGTTTGTTGCAGGATTCCACACACTTCTCACCATATATTAGGAAAATATTGGTAAAAACAGGAATTTCTAGCATAAACCTACGATATTTTGAGAAAAAGAACGACGCCAATCTAAATTTCCGGCATTTGAATACCAGCAAGAGCTTTAAATAATGGTTTTCCCTGTTTGTTGCAGAATTCCACAGACTATTCACCGTATACTAAGAAAATATTGGTAAAACAATGTATTTTATCGTGAACCCACGATATTTAGAAGATACCGATTATAAAAGTCGATATTTCCAAATCACCAAGAGAAATAGTGCTTTGAATCATGGTTTTCCCTATTTGTCGCAAGATTCCACACACTTTTCGCCATATACTAGGAAAATATTGGTAAAAACAGGCATTTCTAGCATAAACCTACGTTATTTTGAGAAAAAGAACGACACAAATCTAAATTTCCGGCGTTTTAATACCAGGAAGTGCTTTAATTCATGGTTTTCCTGTTTGCTACAGGATTACACACACTTTTCAACATACACTAGGAAAATATTGGTAAAAACAGGAATTTCGAGCATAAACCTACGTTATTTTGTGAAAAAGAATGAATCAAATCTAAATTTCCGGCGATTGAATACCAGTGAGTGCTTCAAATCATGGTTTTCCTTGTTTGTTGCAGGATTCCACACACTTCTCACCATATATTAGGAAAATATTGGTCAAAACAGGCATTTCTAGCATAAACCTACGTTATTTTGAGAAAAAGAAAGACACAAATCTAAATTTCCGGCGTTTGAATACCAGGAAGTGCTTTAATTCATGGTTTTCCTGTTTTCTACAGGATTACACACACTTTTCAACATACACTAGGAAAATATTGGTAAAGCAATATATTTTATCGTGGACCCACGATCTTTAGGGGATACCAATTATAAAAGTCCATATTCCCAACTCACGAAGAGAAAAAGTACTTTAAATTATGGTTTTTCCTGTTTGTTGCAGGATTCCACACACTTTTCCCCATATATTAGGAAAATATTGGTAAAAACAGGAATTTCTAGCATAAACCTACGTTATTATGAGAAAAGGAACGAAACAAATCTAATTGTCCTGAGTTTGAATGCCAATAGGTTCTTTAAATCATGGTTTTCCCTGTTTGTTGCAGGATTCCACACACTTTTCCCCATATATTAGGAAAATATTGGTAAAAACTGGCATTTCTAGCATAAACCTACGCTATTTTTAGAAAAAGAATGACACCTATCTAAATTTCTGTCTTTTGAATACCAACAAGTGCTTTAAATCATGGTTTTCCTTGTTTGTTGCAGAATAACACACAGTTTTCACGGTATACTAGGAAAATATTGGTAAAAACAGTAATTTCTACCATAAACCTACGTTATTTGGAGAAAAAGAAAGGAACAAATCTACATTTCCGGCGTTTGAATACTAGTAAGTACTTTTAATGATGGTATTCCCTGTTTGTTGGAGAATTCCACCCACTCTTCACCATATTCTAGGAAAATATTGATAAAACAATGTATTCTATTGTGAACCCACGATCTTTATGGGATACCAATTATAAAAGTCCATATTCCCAACTCACGAAGACAAAAAGTCCTTTAAATTATGGTTTTCCCTGTTTAATGCAGGATTCCACACACTTTTCACCATATACTACAAAAATATTGGTAAAAACAGGCATTACTAGCATAAACCTACGTTATTTTGAGAAAAAGAACCAATCAAACCTAAATTTCCGGCGTTTGAAGACCAGTTAGTGCTTCAAATCATGGTATTCCCTGTTTATTGCAGGATTCCACGCACTTTTCACCATATGCTAGGAAAATATTGGTAAAAACAGGCATTTTTCACCATATATTAGGAAAATATTGATAATACAATGTATTTTATCGTGAACCCACGATATTTAGAGGATACAAATTTTAAAAGTCCATATTTCCTTCCCACCAAGAGAAAAAGTAGTTTAAATAATGGTTTTCCCTGTTTATTGCAGGTTTCCACACACTTTTCACCATTTACTACAAAAATATTGGTAAAAACAGGCATTTCGAGCATAAGCCTACGTTATTTTGAGAAAAAGAATGACAGCAATCTCAATTTCCGGCGTTTAAATACGAACAAGTGCTTTAATTCATGGCTTTCCCTGCTTGTTGCAGGATTACACACACTTTTCACGGTATACTAGGAAAATAATGATAAAACAATGTATCTTATCGTGAACCCACGACATTTAGAGGATACCAATGATAAAAGTCCACATTTTCAACTCAAGATGAGAAAAAGTACTTTAAATTATGGCTTTCCTTGTTTATTACAGGATTCCACACACTTTTCGCCATATACTAGGAAAATATTGGTAACGCAGGCATTTCCAGCATAAACCTACGTTATTTGGAGAAAAAGAACGAAACAAATCTAAATGTCCTGCGTTTGAATGCCAATAGGTGCTTTAAGTCATGGTTTTCCCTGTTTATTGCAGGATTCCACACCCTTTTCACCATATATTAGCAAAATATTGATAAAACAATGTATTGTATCGTGGACCCACGATATTTAGGGGATACCAATTATAAAAGTCCATATTTCCAACTCACAAAGAGAAAAAGTACTTTAAATTATAGGTTTCCCTGTTTATTGCAGGATTCCACAAACTTTTCACCATATACTACAAAAATATTGGTAAAAACAGGCATTTTTAGCATAAACCTACGTTATTTTGAGAATAAGAACGAAACAAATCTAAATGTCCTGCGTTTGAATGCCAATAGGTGCTTTAAATCATGGTTTTCCCTGTTTGCTGCAGGATTCCACACACTTTTCACCATATATTAGGAACAAATTGGTAAAAACAGGCATTTCCAGCATAAACCTACGTTATTTTGAGAAAAAGAACGAAACAAACCTAAATTTCCGGCGTTTGAATGCCAATAAGTGCTTTAAATCATGGTTTTTCCTGTTTGTTGCAGGATTACACACAGTTTTCGCCGTATACTAGGAAAATATTGATAAAACAATGTATCTTATCGTAAACCCACGTCATTTAGATGATACCAATTATTAAAATCCATATTCCCAACTTACGAAGAGAAAAAGTACTTTAAATTATGGTTTTCCCTGTTTGTTGCAGGATTCCACACACTTTTCCCCATATATTAGGAAAATATTGGTAAAAATATGCATTTCCAGCATATACCCGCGTTATTTTGAGAAAAAGGACGAAGCAAATCTAAATTTCCGGCGTTTGAAGACCAGTGAGTGCTTCAAATCATGGTTTTCCCTGTTTGTTGCAGAATTTCACACACTTTTCACCATATATTAGGAAAATATTGGTAAAAACAGGCATTTCTAGTATAAACCTACGTTATTTTGAGAAAAAGAAAGACACAAATATAAATTTCCGACTTTTGAATACCAGTAAGTACCTTAAATCATGGTTTTCCTGTTTGTTACAGGATTCCACACACTTTTCAACATACACTAGGAAAATATTGGTAAATCAATGTATTTTATCGTGATCCCACGATATTTAGAGGATACCAATTATAAAAGTTCATATTTCCAACTCAACAAGAGAAAAAGTACTTTATATTATGGTTATCCCTGTTTATTACAGGATTCCACGCACTTTTCACCATATACTACGAAAATATATGTAAAAACAGGCATTATTAACCATATATTAGGAAAATATTGATAATACAATGTATTTTATCGTGAACCCACGATATTTAGAGGACACCAATTATAAAAATCCATATTTCCATCCCACGAAGCGAAAAAGTAGTTTAAATAATGGTTTTCTCTGTTTATTGCAGCTTTCCACACACTTTTCACCGTATACTTGGAAAATATTGGTAAAAACAGGCATTTCTAGCATAAACCTACGTTATTTTGAGAAAAAGAACCAATCAAAACTAAATTTCCGGCGTTTGAATGTCAATAAATGCTTTAAATCATGGTTTTCCCTGCTTGTTGCAGGATTCCACACACTTTTCACCATATATTGGGAACATATTGGTAAAAACAGGCATTTCTACCATAAATCCACGTTATTTTGTGAAAAAGAACGAAACAAATCTAAATTTCCGGCTTTGAATACCAATAAGTACTTTAAATTATGGTATTCCCTGTTTATTGCAGGATTCCACGCACTTTGCACCATATACTAGGAAAATAATGGTAAAAACAGGTATTTTTCACCATCTATTAGGAAAATATTGATAAAACAATGTACTTTATACTGGACCAACGATTTTTACGGGATAGCAATTATAAAAGTCCATATTTCCAACCCACGAAGAGAAAAAGTACTGTAAATTATGGAATTCCCTGTTTATTTCAGGATTCCACAAACTTTTCACCATATACTACAAAAATATTGGTAAAAACTGGCATTTTTAGCATAAACCTAAGTTATTTTGAGAAAAAGGACGAAACAAATCTAAATGTCCTGCGATTGAATGCCAATAGGTGCTTTAAATCATGGTTTTCCCTGTTTGTTAGAGGATTCCACACACTTTTCACCATATATTAGGAACAAATTAGTAAAAACAGGCATTTCCAGCATAAAACTAAGTTATTTTGAGAAAAAGAACGAAACAAATATAAATTTCCGGCGTTTGAAGACCAGTGAGTGCTTCAAAACATGGTTTTCCCTGTTTATTGCAGGATTCCACGCACTTTTCACCATATACTAGGAAAATATTGGTAAAAACAGGCATTGTTCACCATATATTAGGAAAATATTGATAATACAATGTATATTATCGTGAACCCACGATATTTAGAGGATTCCAATTATAAAAGTCCATATTTCCATCCGACGAAGTGAAAAAGTACTTTAAATTATGGTTTTCCCTGTTTATTGCAGGTTTCCACACACTGTTCACCATATACTAGGAAAATATTGGTAGAAACTGGCATTTCTAGCATAAACCTACGTTATTTTGAGAAAAAGAACGACACCAATCTGAATTTCCGGCGTTTGAATTCCAACAAGTGCTTTAAATCATGGTTTTCCCTGTTCGTTGCAGGATTACACACACTTTTCACGGTATACTCGGAAAATAATGATAAAACAATGTATTTTATCGTGAATCCACGACATTTAGAGGAGACCAATGATAAAAGTCGACATTTCCAACTCAAGATGGGAAAAAGTACTTTAAATTATGGTTTTCCCTGTTTATTACAGGATTCCACACACTTTTCGCCATATACTAGGAAAATAACATAGGTTTATGCTATAAATGCCTGTTTTTACCAATATTTACATAGTATATGGTGAAAAGTGTATGGAATCCTTCAATAAACAGGGAAAACCATAATTTAAAGTACATTTTCTCTTCGGGAGTTGAAAATATGCACTTTTATAATTGGTATACTCTTAATATCGTGGATTCGCGATAAGATATATTGTTTTATCAATATTTTCAAGGTATACGGTGGAAAGTGTGTGGAATCCTGCAACAAACAGGGAATACCACGATTTAAAGCACTTATTGGCCATCAGAAGCCGGAAATATAGATTTGTTACGTACTTTATCTCAAAATAACGTAGGTTTATGCCAGAAATCTCTCTTCTTACCAATATTATCCTAATATATGGTGAAAAATGCCTGTTTTTACCAATATTTTCCTAGTATATGGTGAAAAGTGCGGGGAATCCTGAAATAAACAGGAAAAACCATAATTTAAAGTACTTTTTCTCTTCGTGGACTTTTATAATTGGCATCCTCTGAATATCGTGGATTCACGATAAAATACATTGTTTTATTAATATATTCCTAGCTTACGGTGGAAAGTGTGTGGAATCCTGCAACAAACAGGAAAACCATAATTTAAAATACTTTTTCTCTTCATGAGTTGGAAATTTGGACATTTATCAATGGTATCCTCTAAATATCGTGGATTAACTATAAAATACATTGTTTTATCAATATTTTCCTAGTATATGGTGAAAAGTGTGTGGAATCCTGCAACAAACATGGAAAACCATGTTTTAAAGCACTTATTGCCATTAAAACGCCGTAAATTTTGATTTGTTTCATTCTTTATCTCAAAATAACGTAGGCTTATGCTAGAAATGCCTGTTTTGACCCATATTTTCCTAGTATATGGTGAAAAGTGCGTGGAATCCTGCAATAAACAAGGAAAGACATAATTTAAAGTATTATTTCTCTTCGTGAGATGAAAATATGGATTTTTATAATTGGTATCCTCTACATATCGTGGGTTCACGATAAAATACATTGTTTTACCAATATTTTCCTAAAATATGTTGAAAAGGGTGCGGAATCCTGCAACAAACAGGGAAAACCATAATTTAAAGTATTTTCTTTCTTCGTGAGTTGGAAATTAGGATTTCTATAATTGATATCCTCTAAATATCCTGAGTTCATGATAAAATACATTGTTTTACCAATATTTTCCTAGAATACGGTGAAAAGTGTGTGGAATCCTGCAACAAACACGGAAAACCATGATTTAAAGCACTTATTGGTATTCAAAACCCGGAAATTTAGATTTGTTTCGTTCATTATCTCAAAATAACGTGGGTTTACGCTAGAAATCCCTGATTTTACCAATATTTTCCTAATATATGGTGATAAATGCCTGTTGTTACCAATATTTTGCTAGTATATGGTGAAGAGTGCGTGAAATCCTGCTATAAACAGGGAAAGCCATAATTTGAAGTACTTTTTCTCTTCTTGAGTCGGAAATATGGACTTTTATAATTGGTATCCTCTAAATATCGCGGGTTCACGATAAAATACATTGTTTTTTCAATATTTTCCTAGTATAAGGTAGAAAGTGTGTGGAATCCTGCAACAAACAGGGAAAACCATGATTTAAAGCACTTATTGGTATTCAAAAGCCAGAAATTTAGATTTGTTTTGTTCATTATCACAAAATAACGTGGGTTTATGCTAGAAATCCCTGAATTTACCAATATTTTCCTAATATATGGTGAGAAATGCCTGTTTTTAACAATATTTTGCTAGAAAATGGTGAAAACTGCGTGGAATCCTGCAATAAACAGGGATATCCATAATTTAAAGTACTTTTTCTCTTCTTGAGTTGGAAATATGGACTTTTATATTTGGTATCCTCTAAATATCGTGGGTTCACAATAAAATATATTGTTTTACCAATATTTTCCTAGTATATGGTGAAAAGTGAGTGGAATCCTGCAACAAATAGGGAAAACCATAATTTAAAGCACATATTGGTATTCAAAAGCTGGAAATTTAGATTTGTTTCATTCTTTTTCTCAAAACAACGCAGGTTTATGATAGAAATGCCTGTTTTTACCAATATATTCCTAATATATGGTGAGAAATGCCTGTTTTTACAAATATTTTCGTAGTATATGGTGAACAGTGAGTGGAATCCGGCAACAAACAGGGAAAACCATAATTTAAAGTACATTTTCTCTTCGTTAGTTGGAATTATGGACGTTTATAATTGGTATCCTCTAAATATCGTGGGTACACGATAAAATACATTGTTTTATAAATATTTTCCTAGTATACGATGAAAAGTGTCTGGAATCCTGCAACAAACAGGGAAAACCATGCTCTAAAGCACTTATTGGTATTCTAATGCCGGAAATTTTGATTTGTTACGTTCTTTATCTCAAAATTACCGAGGTTTATGCCAGCAATCCCAGTTCTTACCAATATTATCCTTATTAGGATTATGGTGAAAAATGCCTGTTTTTACCAATATATTTCTAGTATATGGCGAAAAGTGCGTGGAATCCTGGAATAAACAGCGGAAACCATAATATAAAGTATTTTTTCTCTTTATGAGTTGGAAATATGGACTTTTATAATTGGCATCCTCTAAATATCGTGGATTCACGATAAAATACATTGTTTTATTAATATACTCCTAGCATACGGTGGAAAGTGTGTGGAATCCTGCAACAAACATGAAAACCATAATTTAAAATACTTTTTCTCTTCATGAGTTGGAAATTTGGACATTTATCATTGGTATCCTCTAAATATCGTGGATTAACTATAAAATACATTGTTTATCAATATTTTCCTAGTATATGGTGAAAAGTGTGTGGAATCCTGCACAAAAATTTAAAACCATGTTTTAAAGCACTTATTGCCATTAAAACGCCGTAAATTTTGATTTGTTTCATTCTTTATCTCAAAATAACGTGGGCTTATACTAGAAATGCCTGTTTTGACCCATATTTTCCTAGTATATGGTGAAAAGTGCGTGGAATCCTGCAATAAACAGGGAAAGACATAATTTAAAGTATTATTTCTCTTCGTCAGTTGGAAATATGGATTTTTATAATTGGTATCCTCTACATATCGTCGGTTCACGATAAAATACATCGCTTTACCAATATTTTTCTAAAATATGTTGAAAAGTGTGTGGAATCCTGCAACAAACAGGGAAAACCATAATTTAAAGTATTTTCTTTCTTCGTGAGTTGGAAATTAGGATTTCTATAATTGGTATCCTCTAAATATCCTGAGTTCATGATAAAATACATTGCTTTACCAATATTTTGCTAGAATACGGTGAAAAGTGTGTGGAATCCTGCAACAAACACGGAAAACCATGATTTAAAGCACTTATTGGTATTCAAAAGCCGGAAATTTAGATTTGTTTCGTTCATTATCTCAAAATAACGTGGGTTTACGCTAGAAATCCCTGATTTTACCAATATTTTCCTAATATATGGTGATAAATGCCTGTTCTTACCAATATTTTGCTAGTATATGGCGAAGAGTGCGTGAAATCCTGCAATAAACAGGGAAAGCCATAATTTAAAGTACTTTTTCTCTTCTTGAGTTGGAAATATGGAGTTTTATAATTGGTATCTACTAAATATCGCGGGTTTACGATAAAATACATTGTTTTATCAATATTTTCCTAGTATAAGGTGGAAAGTGTGTGGAATACTGCAACAAACAGGGAAAACCATGATTTAAAGCACATCTTGGTATTCAAATGCCAGAAATTTAAATTTGTTTCGTTCATTATCACAAAATAACGTGGGTTTATGCTAGAAATCCCTGAATTTACCAATATTTTTCTAATATATGGTGAGAAATGCCTGTTTTTACCTATATTTTCCTAGAATATGGTGAAAAGTGCGTGGAATCCTGCAATAAACAGGGAAAGCAATAATTTACAGTACTTTTTCTCTTCTTGAGTTGGAAATATGGACTTTTATATTTGGTATCCTCTAAATATCGTGGGTTCACAATAAAATACATTGTTTTACCAATATTTTCCTAGTATATGGTGAAAATTGAGTGGAATCCTGCAACAAATAGGGAAAACCATAATTTAAAGCACATATTGGTATTCAAAAGCTGGAAATTTAGATTTGTTTCATTCTTTTTCTCAAAACAACGTAGGTTTATGATAGAAAAGCCTGTTTTTACCAATATATTCCTAATATATGGTGAGAAATGCCTGTTTTTACAAATATTTTCGTAGTATATGGTGAACAGTGCGTGGAATCCGGCAACAAACAGGGAAAACCATAATTTAAAGTACATTTTCTCTTCGTTAGTTGGAATTATGGACTTTTATAATTGGTATCCTCTAAATATCGTGGGTACAGGATAAAATACATTGTTTTATATATATTTTCCTAGTATACGATGAAAAGTGTCTGGAATCCTGCAACAAACAGGGAAAACCATGGTCTAAAGCACTTATTGGTATTCTAATGCCGGAAATTTTGATTTGTTACGTTTTATCTCAAAATTACCGAGGTTTATGCCAGCAATCCCAGTTCTTACCAATATTATCCTAATATATGGTGAAAAATGCCTGTTTTTACCAATATATTTCTAGTATATGGCGAAAAGTGCGTGGAATCCTGGAATAAACAGCGGAGACCATAATATAAAGTATTTTTTCTCTTTATGAGTTGGAAATATGGACTTTTATAATTGGCATCCTCTAAATATCGTGGATTCACGATAAAATACATTGTTTTATTAATATTTTCCTAGTATAAGGTGGAAAGTGTGTGGAATCCTGCAACAAACAGTGAAAACCATGATTTAAGGCACTTATTGGCATTTAAACGCCGGAAATTTAGTTTTGTTTGGCTATTTTTCTCAAATAACGAAGGTTTATGCTGGCAATGCCTGTTGTTACAAATATTTTCCTAGAATATGGCGAAGAGTGCGTGGAAACCTGGAATAAACAGCGGAAACCATAATATAAAGTATTTTTTCTCTTCGTGAGTTGGAAATATGGACTTCTATAATTGGCATCCTCTAAATATCGTGGATTCACGATAAAATACATTGTTTTATCAATATTTTCCTAGTATATGGTAAAAAGTGTGTGGAATCCTGCAACAAACAGGGAAAACCATAATTTAAAGCACTTATTGGTATTCAAAAGCCGGAAATTTAGATTTGTTTCGATCTTTTTCTCAAAATAACGTAGGTTTACGATATAAATGCCTCTTTTTACCAATATTTTCCAAGTATATGGTGAAAAGTACGTTATATCCTGAAAAAAACAGCGAATAACATTGATTTTCAGTACTTTTTGTCCTTAATCTGCTGGAAATATGGATTTGGATCATTGTTTTCCTCAAAACGACGGAATTTTATGCTAAATATCGCTATTTTTACCAATATTAACTAAGTATATGGTCAAAAGTTCGTTGTATCCTGCAAAAATCCGCGAAAAACCATGATTATCAGTACTTTTTGTTCTTAATCTGTTGGAAATATTTATTTCGATCATTTTTTTCTTGAAAATAACTTAGGTTTATGCCAAGAATGCCTGTTTTTATCAATATTTTCCCAGTATATGGTGAAAAGTGGGTGGTATCCTGCAAAAAACAGCGAAAAACCATTATTTTCGGTACTTTTAGATCTTAATCTGCTGGAAATATGGATTTCGATCATTGTTTTCGTCAAAATAACATAAGGTCCATGCTAAAAATGCCTTTTTTTCCAATACATTTCTAGTATATGGTGAAAAGTGCGTGGTATCCAGCAAAAAACAACGAAAGACCTTGATTTTCTGTACTTCTTGTTCTTAATCTGCTGGGAATAAGGATTTGGAATATTGTTTTCCACAAGATGAGGAAGTTTAATCCTAAATATGTCTGTTTTTACCAATATTTTCATAATATATGGTTAAAAATGCCTGTTTTCACCCATATTTCACAAGTATATGGTGAAAATTTCGTTTTATCCTGCAAAAAAAAAGCGAAAAACCATGATTTTCAGTACTTTTTGTTCTTAATCTGCTGGGAATATGGATTTCGATCATTTTTTTCGTGAAAATAACTTAGGTCCATGCTAAAAATGCCTTTTTTCCAATACATTGCTAGTATATGGCGAAAAGTGCGTGGTATCCTGCAAGAAACAGCGAAAAACCATGATTTTCAGTACTTTTTGTTCTTAATCTGCTGGAAATATGGATTTGGAATATTCCTTTCCTCAAAATGAGGAAGTTTTATGCTAAATATGCCAATTTTTACCAATATTTTCATAATATGTGGTTAAAAATGTCTGTTTTTACCAACATTTTCCAAGTATATGGTGAAAAAGTGCGGGGTATCCTGCAAAAAACAGAGAAAAATCATGATTTTCGGTACTTGTTGTTATTAATCTGCTGGAAATATGGATTTCGATCATTGTTTTCGTCAAAATAACTTTGGTCTATCCCAGAAATGCCTGTTTTTATCAACATTTTCCTAGTATATGCTGAAAAGTGCGTGCTAACCTACATAAAACAGCGAAAAACCATGATATTCGGTACTTTTAGTTCTTAATCTGCTGGAAATATGAATTTCGATCATTTTTTTCGTGAAAATAACTTAGGTCCATGATAAAAATGCCTTTTTTTACAATACATTGCTAGTATATGGTGAAAAGTGCGTGGTATCCTGCAAAAAACAGCGAAAAACCATGATTTTAAGTACCTTTTGTTCATAATCTCCTGGAAATATGGTTTTGCATCATTGTTGTACTCAACATAACGAAGTTTTATGCTAAATATGCCTGTTTTTACCAGTATTTTTGAAGTATATGGTGGAAATTCCGTGTAACCTGCAAAAACAGAGAAAAACCATGATTTTCAGTACTTTTTTTCTTAATCTGCTGGAAATATGGATTTCGATCATTTTTTTCGTGAAAATTCCTTAGGACTATGCTAAAAATGCCTGTTCTTTTCAATATTTTCCTCGTATACAGTGAAAAGTGCGGGGTATCCTGCAAAAAGCAGCGAAAAATCATGATTTTCGATACTTTTTGATATTAATCTGCTGGAAATACGGATTGCGATCATTGTTTTCGTCAAAATCCGTTAGGGCTATCCTAGAAATGCCTGTTGTTATCAATATTTTCCTAATATATGGTGAAAAGTGCGTGCTATCCTGCAAAAAACAGCGTAAAACCATGATTTTCAGTACCTTTTGTTCTTAATCTCCTGGAAATATGGATTTGGATCATTGTTTTACTGAAAATGACGAACTCTTATGCTAAATATGCCTGTTTTTAACAGTATTTTCCAAGTATATGGTGGAGAGTCCGTGGTATCATGCAAAAAACAGCGAAAAACCACGATTTTCTGCACTTTTTGTTGTTAATCTGCTGGAAATACGGATTTTGATCATTGTTTTCGCCAAAATAACTTAGGTCTATGTTAACAATGCCTGTTTTTACCAACATTTTTCTAGTATATCGTGAAAAGTGTGTGGTATCCTGCCAAAAACAGCGAAAAGCCATGATTTTCAGTACTTTTTGTCCTTAATCTGCTCGAAATATGGACTTGGACCATTGCCTTCGTCAAAATAACTTAGGTCTATGCTAAACGTACCTGTTTTAACCAATATTTCTCAAGTATATGGTGAAAAGTTCATTGTATCCTGCAAAAAACAGCGAAATACCATGATTTTCAGTACTTTTTGTCCTTAATGTGCTGGAAATATGGGTGTCGATCATTATTTTCGTGAAAATAACTTAGGTCTCTGCTAAAAATGCCTGTTTCAACCAGTATTTTCCTAATATATAGCGAAAAGTGCGTGGTATTCATCAAAAAACAGCGAAACACCTTGATTTTCGCTACATTTTGTACTTAATCCGCTGGAAATATGGGTTGGAATATTCCTTTCTTCAAAATGAGGAAGCTTTATGCTAAATATGCCAATTTTTACCAACATTTTCAGAAGATATGGTCAAAAATATCTGTTTTTACGAATATTTTCCAAGTATATGGTGAAAAGTACGTTGTATCCTGAAAAAAAACAGCGTAAGACCATGATTTTCGGTACTTTTTGTTCTTAATCTGCTGGAAATATGGATTTCGATCATTTTTTTCTTGAAAATAACTTAGGTTTATGCCAAGAATGCCTGTTTTTATCAATATTTTCCCAGTATATGGTGAAAAGTGGGTGGTATCTTGCAAAAAACAGCGAAAAACCATTATTTTCGGTACTTTTAGATCTTAATCTGCTGGAAATATGGATTTCGATCATTGTTTTCGTCAAAATAACATAAGGTCCATGCTAAAAATGCCTTTTTTTCCAATACATTTCTAGTATATGGTGAAAAGTGCGTGGTATCCAGCAAAAAACAACGAAAGACCTTGATTTTCTGTACTTCTTGTTCTTAATCTGCTGGGAATAAGGATTTGGAATATTGTTTTCCACAAGATGAGGAAGTTTAATCCTAAATATGTCTGTTTTTACCAATATTTTCATAATATATGGTTAAAAATGCCTGTTTTCACCCATATTTCACAAGTATATGGTGAAAATTTCGTTTTATCCTGCAAAAAAAAAGCGAAAAACCATGATTTTCAGTACTTTTTGTTCTTAATCTGCTGGGAATATGGATTTCGATCATTTTTTTCGTGAAAATAACTTAGGTCCATGCTAAAAATGCCTTTTTTTCCAATACATTGCCAGTATATGGCGAAAAGTGCGTGGTATCCTGCAAGAAACAGCGAAAAACCATGATTTTCAGTACTTTTTGTTCTTAATCTGCTGGAAATATGGATTTGGAATATTCCTTTCCTCAAAATGAGGAAGTTTTATGCTAAATATGCCAATTTTTACCAATATTTTCATAATATGTGGTTAAAAATGTCTGTTTTTACCAACATTTTCCAAGTATATGGTGAAAAGTGCGGGGTATCCTGCAAAAAACAGAGAAAAATCATGATTTTCGGTACTTGTTGTTATTAATCTGCTGGAAATATGGATTTCGATCATTGTTTTCGTCAAAATAACTTTGGTCTATCCCAGAAATGCCTGTTTTTATCAACATTTTCCTAGTATATGCTGAAAAGTGCGTGCTAACCTACATAAAACAGCGAAAAACCATGATATTCGGTACTTTTAGTTCTTAATCTGCTGGAAATATGAATTTCGATCATTTTTTTCGTGAAAATAACTTAGGTCCATGATAAAAATGCCTTTTTTTACAATACATTGCTAGTATATGGTGAAAAGTGCGTGGTATCCTGCAAAAAACAGCGAAAAACCATGATTTTAAGTACCTTTTGTTCATAATCTCCTGGAAATATGGTTTTGCATCATTGTTGTACTCAACATAACGAAGTTTTATGCTAAATATGCCTGTTTTTACCAGTATTTTTGAAGTATATGGTGGAAATTCCGTGGTAACCTGCAAAAAACAGAGAAAAACCATGATTTTCAGTACTTTTTTTCTTAATCTGCTGGAAATATGGATTTCGATCATTTTTTTCGTGAAAATTCCTTAGGACTATGCTAAAAATGCCTGTTCTTTTCAATATTTTCCTCGTATATAGTGAAAAGTGCGGGGTATCCTGCAAAAAGCAGCGAAAAATCATGATTTTCGATACTTTTTGATATTAATCTGCTGGAAATACGGATTGCGATCATTGTTTTCGTCAAAATCCGTTAGGGCTATCCTAGAAATGCCTGTTGTTATCAATATTTTCCTAATATATGGTGAAAAGTGCGTGCTATCCTGCAAAAAACAGCGTAAAACCATGATTTTCAGTACCTTTTGTTCTTAATCTCCTGGAAATATGGATTTGGATCATTGTTTTACTGAAAATGACGAACTCTTATGCTAAATATGCCTGTTTTTAACAGTATTTTCCAAGTATATGGTGGAGAGTCCGTGGTATCATGCAAAAAACAGCGAAAAACCACGATTTTCTGCACTTTTTGTTGTTAATCTGCTGGAAATACGGATTTTGATCATTGTTTTCGCCAAAATAACTTAGGTCTATGTTAACAATGCCTGTTTTTACCAACATTTTTCTAGTATATCGTGAAAAGTGTGTGGTATCCTGCCAAAAACAGCGAAAAGCCATGATTTTCAGTACTTTTTGTCCTTAATCTGCTCGAAATATGGACTTGGACCATTGCCTTCGTCAAAATAACTTAGGTCTATGCTAAACGTACCTGTTTTAACCAATATTTCTCAAGTATATGGTGAAAAGTTCATTGTATCCTGCAAAAAACAGCGAAATACCATGATTTTCAGTACTTTTTGTCCTTAATGTGCTGGAAATATGGGTGTCGATCATTATTTTCGTGAAAATAACTTAGGTCTCTGCTAAAAATGCCTGTTTCAACCAGTATTTTCCTAATATATAGCGAAAAGTGCGTGGTATTCATCAAAAAACAGCGAAACACCTTGATTTTCGCTACATTTTGTACTTAATCCGCTGGAAATATGGGTTGGAATATTCCTTTCTTCAAAATGAGGAAGCTTTATGCTAAATATGCCAATTTTTACCAACATTTTCAGAAGATATGGTCAAAAATATCTGTTTTTACGAATATTTTCCAAGTATATGGTGAAAAGTACGTTGTATCCTGAAAAAAAACAGCGTAAGACCATGATTTTCGGTACTTTTTGTTCTTAATCTGCTGGAAATATGGATTTCGATCATTGTCTTCGACAAAATAACTTAGGTCCATGCTAAAAATGGCTGTTTTTTCCAACACGTTGCTAGTATATGGTGAAAAATGCGTGGTATCCTGCAAAAAACTGCGAGAAACCTTGATTTTCTGTACTTTTTGTTCTTAATCTGCTGGGAATAAGGATTTGGAATATTGTTTTCCTCAAAATTAGGAAGCTTAAAGCTAAATGTGTCTGCTTTTACCAATATTTTCATAATATATGGTAAAAAATGCCTGTTTTTGCCAATATTTTCCAAGTATATGGTGAAAAGTATGTTGTATCCTGATAAAAACAGCGAAAAACATTGATTTTCAGTACTTTCTGTCCTTAATCTTCCGGAAATATGGATTTGGATCATTGTTTTCCTCAAAACAACGAAGTTTTATGCTAAATATCGCGGTTTTTACCAATATTTTCCTAATATATGTTGAGAAGTACGTGGTATCCTGCAAAAAACAGCGAAAAACCATGATTTACAGTACTTTTTGTTCATAATCTGCTGGAAATATTGATGTGGATCATTGTTTTCGTCAAAATAACTTAGGTCTATGCTAAACATGCCTGGTTTCAACAATATTTCACAAGTATATGGTGAAAATTTCGTTTTATACTGCAAAAAAAAGCGAAAAACCATGATTTTCTGTACTTTTTGTTCTTAATCTGCTGGAAATATGGATTTCGATCATTTTTTTCGTGAAAGTAACTTAGGTCTATGCTAAAAATGCCTGTTTCTACCAATATTTTCCTAGTATATGGCGAAAAGTGCGTGGTGTCCTTCAAAAAACAGCGAAAAACCTTGATTTTCGGTACATTTTGTTCTTAATCAGCTGGAAATATGGATTTGGAATATTGTTTTCCTCAAAATGAGGAAGCTTAATGCCAAATATGTCTGTTTTTACCAATATTTTCATAATATATGGTTAAAAATGCCTGGTTTTACCAATATTTTCCTAGTATATGGTGAAAAGTACGTTGTATCCTGAAAACAACAGCGAATAACATTGATTTTCAGTACTTTTAGTCCTTAATCTGCTGGAAATTTGGATTTGGATCATTGTTTTCCTCAAAACGACGGAATTTTATGCTAAATATCGCTGTTTTTGCCAATATTTCCCAAGTATATGGACAAAAGTTCGTTGTATCCTGCAAAAAACCGCGAATAACCATGATTATCAGTACTTTTTGTTCTTAATCGGTTGGAAATATGGATTTCGATCATTTTTTTCATGAAAATAGCTTAGGCCTATGCTAAAAATGCCTGGTTTTACCAATATTTTCCTAGTATATGGTGAAAAGTGGGTGGTATCCTGCAAAAAACAGCGAAAAACCATGATTTTCGGTACTTTTTCTTCGAAATCTGCTTGAAATATGGTTTTCGATCATTGTTATCGTCAAAATAACTTAGGTCCATGCTAAAAATGCCTATTTTTTCCAATACATTGCTAGTATATGGTGAAAAGTGTGTGGTATCCTGCAAAAAACAATGAAAAACGATGATTTTCAGTACTTTTTGTTCTTAATCTGCTGGAAATATGGATTTGGAATATTCCTTTCCTCAAAATGAGGAAGTTTTATGCTAAATATGGCAATTTTTACCAACATTTTCATAAGATATGGTCAAAAATGTCAGTTTTTACCAATATTTTCCAAGTATATGGTGAAAAGTACGTTGTATCCTGAAAAAAACAGCGGAAAACCATGATTTTCAGTACTTTTTGTTCTCAATCTGCTGGAAATATGGATTTCGATCATTGTCTTCGTCAAAATAACTTAAATACATGCTAAAAATGCCTATTTTTTCCAATACGTTGCTAGTATCCCTACTGAAAAAAATCGCGTGATTAATCGCGCGATTATTCGCGCGATTACTCACGGCTGTAATCGCGTCATGTTATCGATCAAATCATGACGCGATAAATCGCGCGATTACTCGCGCGATTAATCGGAACATTTCTATAAAAAAAAAATTTATATACCAATAATATATAAAAATTATTTACCAACTGTTTGGCAGGTAGGGCAGTCACCACCTCGGCCGATCACTGAGGCTAAGCAGCAGTGAGCACAGCCAGTACTTGGATGGGTGACCGCGTTTTTTTTCTGTGACTACCTCATGTAAATGGTATGGTGTGGAATTGCACTCTGACAAATTGAGCGGGAGGTGTGACTAAATACAGTTTTGGCCTCTATGCCTATGGAATGTTACCTAGACATCCAAACTGAATTCTTCAAATACACCGGTTATGCCACGTGGTTTGCCTATAGGTTTTCCCCGACCCACTGGCCTAACCCTGGGCGAATGCGGGATGGATGATAGGTATGGCAAACAGTTTATAGAAAGAGAGGTCATCAGTATAAATGTATAGGTTATGGTGTAATAATAGGTAAAGGAAAATAAAGGTGTGGGAGGATTCGCGTCAGGCCAGTAGATGTGGTGGAAACAACCAAATAATGACTCAAATAGTCGGGAAACTTTTATAACATAATAATAGTTTACTTAACCTTTGTAGAGTCTGTAGAGATTCCTGCGTACTGCATTTGTAGTCATAGACTGATACTTTATTTCTAAGGATTTTCAATGACATCGCTAAGGGTAATTCTGAGGTCAAATTTAATAATCATAATAGAATCAATAAAGAATAACAACTATGATTTATTTATTTTTATATCAATAAGTAGAAATAACAGGTAATTGAATAACTAATCATCATGTAATTCACACATAATTTATACATACAATTTTACAAACATTGTATTCTAGTTGTATTGTAACATATGAATGTTACTATATACTATGAATTACATGTTGCAGTTGGTGAGCATTGTAAAGTAACGCAGCCAACGTGTACATGTCTTCTGCATCTGCTAAAAATTTATGCAACATTTCATTGGCTCGATTTAGGTCTGCGAACGTAATATCCGTCTGTAAACATATGTGCAAAGCATCTACTAATAGTGACCAATGCCTTAAAATTCGTTCATTTTTTAAGACACTACTTAAAACAGGTATGCTATAATAAAGAACCCAATTCTCGTATTCTCGAGCCTTCCAATATTTCCTGTGTTTTAAAGATCTTGATAAACGTTCTATCTGCTTAGGAGATCTAATTTTTTCCAATAAATCGTCAATCACATCTATATCTGTTTTTCTTAAATATTTTAATAGGTATTCAGTAAATTGTTCAGCAACGCCAGCTACATAAAAATGCATATAGTCGGGTACGAATCCCCTAATAATATCGAAATTCTTCAAATTTAGAAGTGGCGAAGGAGTTTTGCCTCCGAAAACCCTAGTATTACTGTCGGTTGCCTGCGTTGCATGAATGATTGTGGTTGCATGGTCTCTCGGTTGTGGAAAAGGGTATTCAAAAGGATATCCCATACTTCCTTCATAAAATGTACCTTTATGCAAACACCAATCGCAGCCGTAATATGCATTAAATTGGCTTGTACCGTTCATTGAACACCGAGCTGGGGTATCTACACAAGCAAGTAATGCAAAAATTTTGATGCAACATTTTTTATTTTTTATTGTGCATGATATACCAACGGTTGATAGATGATTCATTGTTGCTACGAAAACATCCAGAAAAACTGACATATCTGGTTTATTTAATCCGAACCATAGACCAACTGTAATACAGCTATTCAATCGAGTTTGAATTGGAATTTCATTAGGCATTATGTATATAGGCCATACTGAATAAGTAGAGGATTTGAAAACGGCTGCACCATCAGTATTAAATACTACTGTTGCGTAGGCATCCCGATTGCCGTCTTTCAAACTTTTAAGAAAATTTCTATACATTACGCCGTCATATATATCGCTAATATGACCTATGTCATGCTGTCGTTCTTTTACTACGTAATGATAGAATTGTTCATTAGCTTCAAGATGTACACACAACGCATCTGACGGATCAATTAAAGCAAAAAAACATTTATTAGATGGATTCGACATATCCACTTCCATATTACAGTTTTCACAACTTACGGAACCACTAAAATCTTGAAATATACCAATGTATTTCGAACACCTTGTACATATACCATTCAGTGTTACATTATTTGCAGGACTACACAACTTATCAATTTTGTATCGTGTTTCTGGTAACACTGCTCTATCAAACATTGCATTTACTAACTTTAATAATTTTTGTATACTTGTCGTGCATGCAAAGTCAGATACTGCATACTTAAGAATCATTAGTAGTAATTCTGCTGGACTTCTCTTGACATTTAATGATATTGCCTCGAAAAATTTATCATCATGTATCAGTTCATTAATACTTTTGCTATTATCAGTATTTTCCATTATGTTTAAATAGTTAGCTAGTTCTTCATCGCTGCTATCTATATTCTTATATGTTGAGTCATATATTGAGTCCTTAATCTCATTACCCTGAATAAAAACGAGTTATTAAAAATATATTAACTTATATAGAAATAATAGATAATTATTTAAAGAAAAAAAATTAAAGATAGAAGTAACATGATAACCCTGGACATGAATTTTGGATGTGCTTGAAGTTTACAACTTTGCGACGTACGAAAATCTAAACTTCCAAAAACTTGTGATTTCTACTTCGAATCGATTCTGCAGCGACAAAAATGATGTGAAAAAAACAGGTAAAAATGCAAGAAAAAAAAACACAAAAACTCACCACCGAACACCCAATTTTGTTGTGACAAAAGAGGAAAAAAAATTCTAATTCTGTCGTTTTTGAGATCGCCAATAATTTTATTGCTGGGATATAAATTCTAGCATGAGGGCTAGCTACAATAAAATTGGCAATGCTCCAAGTACCGTGGAACACCCCCAAACTACCCCTTCCGCCCCGAATATAGCAAAAAAATTGTGTATATATATGAGATATTTCATGGGAAGTGAGCAGCTCAAAATTTTAAATCCTCTGTGACCTTGTTAAATTTGTTGAAAATAATGAAGTAAACATAGAAACCATTTTTTAGTGCGATATATGCAAATGTTCAAAAGTGATTCTAACCTAAAAAATTTGAAATTTTCGTTCTTTTTCATTAAATAGCAATTTTCATGATTTTTTTGGTTAAAAATTCGAAATATTTTGTATACCACATTGATTGGGAAAAAGTTTGCATTTTACTTGTAGAATGAGTCAGTATTTTTTATTGTGACCTACTTTTAAAGTGTCTGATTAGTTGCTTCATAATATACCTTCAGATTAAGAAAAAAACTGTGCAACACAATATTTTTTGTTCGACAAAGTTTTTCTATTTTGTTTTTTAACAAACTTTAACACGCCCCTTCAACTTCGACTTTTGCACCTTATTGAAAAAAGTTACATGCTTTTAAATATAAAAAAATATAAAAAATTGGTATTTTTGACAGCTTAGTGGATTTAAGAAGTTAATATTATTTACAAATTCCACATGTTATGTATCGTGTCACTGAATTTTGTCAAAATATATATTAAATGTAATTCAAACATCTATTTTCAACAGTATTTAATTGGCTTAACATTTTATTCATATTTATTTTCCTGAATATTTGATGCAAGCGGCACATACTGCTACATACACTCTATTCATATTTTTCTTGTCTTCTTAAATTTAAATTCAATAATTAATCTATTATTATGAGTATGAAAATGTAATTTACATCTTTATTCACTAAGTAGGTGACAGTCGGATTGATAATATATATATATTCGAATATGGAAACAAGTACTTATTACACAATGAGTTTTAAATAACATTATTTTCTTATTAAGACCATGCTTTATAAAATTTTACAAATTAAAGATCAATCTATTTAATCTTATAAATTACTAAAATACATAATTTAATTATCTAATTGAAGACGTATCCTGAAACCATGCAGCAAAATTAACTTGTTCAATAATTTATTATAGACATAGCAAGGATATAGGCAATATAAGTACAATGATTTGGCTGACTACACTTTAAATTGTTGAATTACTTCAAGCAAGATTTTCCTATCTTTACTCATACTTTTTTCATAGATATATATATGGTGGAAATAGTTTTTAAAGCAAAGTAATTAAAGAAACCATTTATATTTTATAGTAAAGTTAGTAAATTTGGAGTTAAATAAAATAAAAATTTGAAGCTTATTAAGTAATAGAAGTAACAAGATTAACGCATTGGTCAGGCTGATTGACTAATACTGATGAGTATATTTTTAATATCCTAATTAATACTATGTATTTAATTATTTATAAATAATGTCACCTAATTTACATCTTTATTTTATATTTCTATACTCATAATAATACATTAATTATTTAATTTAAATTTAAGAAGACAAGAAAAATATGAATAGAGTTTATGTAGCAGTATCTGCCGCTTACATCCAATATTCAGGAAAATAAATATGAATAAAATGATAAGCCAATTAAATACTGTTGAAAATAGATGTTTGAAGTACATTTAATATATATTTTGACAAAATTCAGTGACACGATACATAATATATGGAATTTATGAATAATATTAACTTCTTAAATCCACTAAGCTGTTAAAAAGTATGTAACTTTTTTCAATAAGGTGCAACAGTCTAAGTTGAAGGTGCGTGTTAAAGTTTATTAAAAAACAAAATAGAAAAACCTTTGTCGAACAAAAAATATTGTGTTGCACAATTTTTTTTCTAATATGAAGGTAGATTATGAAGCAACCAAGCAGACACTTTAAAAGTAGGTCACAACAAAAAATACTGGCTCATTCTACAAGTAAAATGCAAACTTTTTCCTAATCAATGTGGTATACAAAATATTTCAAATTTTTAACAAAAAAAATCATGAAAATTGCCATTTAATGAAAAAGAATGAAAATTTCGAATTTTTTAGGTTGAAATGACCTTTGAACATTTGCATATATCGCACTAAAAATTGGTTTCTATGTTTTTTTCATTATTTTGAACAAATTTAACAAGGTTTCAGAGGATTTAAAATATTAAGCTGTTCACTTCCCATGAAATATCCCATATGTATATGTATTGTAATTGTACATGTATTGTATATTGGGGTGTTCCGCGGTGCTTGGAGGCTTGCCAATTTTTTTTGTGGCTGGCCTATCTGCTAGAATTTGTATCCCAGCAATAAAATTATTGGCGATCTCAAAAACAGCAAAATTAGAATTTGTTTCCTCTTTTGTCACGACAAAATGGGGTGTTCGGGGTTGAATTTTTGTGGTTTTTATTTTGCTTGCACTTTTACTTGTTGTTAACATCGTTTTTGTCGCTGTAGAATCGATTTCAAGCGGAAATCATCATTTTTTGGAAGTTTGGTTTTTCGTTGGAATCGCAACGTTGCAAACTTCAAGCACATAATTTTGGGCTTCGTGCTTGTCTAGCGGCAAGCCATGTCATATATTCTATATAGGACAATCATTAAAAAAAGGAAAATTAATTAATAAAAAAACTCAAAAATCTAAAAACATAGCAAAGACAACTACGACAACAATATATAATTGAAAATAAACAGAAAATGTACAAGACAATCTATACCCAACTATAAAAAGTAACGTGACTAATAGCGTGATTATAATAGCTTACCCTTCTAAAAAGCTCAGCTCATTATCAGCTGTTTATCAGATGAAAATCATGCCGACCGTCACCTGATTATTAGGTAATTATTAGGTGATTTTCACCTGAAATTTAACATTGTTATTATTAATTATTATTATCATTGATTTACTTGAATCTACGATTAACTAAATATATAATTTTGAATTAATTGTCATAATTCAGGGATCAAAAATTAAATATAAAAAATTTAAGATGACTAATAATAAGTAATAATTAATGATATGGTAAAATATCAACATGGTTTTCGGTTGAATATGAGCCTGATAATCACTTGATAATCAGGTGATAATTATGTGACTATCAAATGATTATCATGCTGATATTCATCTGAAAACCATGTTTATATTTTACCATATCATTAATTATTATTATTTATGATTGGTAATCTTAAATTTTTTATATTTAATTTTTGATCCCTGAATTATGACAATTAATTCAAAACTTCTTTACCAGCATACGTGCATTATTTCTAACACATTCGTGAACTTTTAAAGGATGGGAAAGACACTATAAGTGGCTCGACCTATTTTCAGCGCTTTACACATTATCAATCTGCGATATACTTGTTTTTTATGAATTTTCTAAGAGGGATCATGAACATCAAATGCCCGTTCTCTAAAGGTTAATCGTAGATTCAAGTAAATGAATAATAACAATAATAAATAATAATAATAATTAATAATGAATGAAAATATCAACATGACTTTCAGGTCAAAATCAGCTGAACTTCTTTAGTATCATGTTATTAATCTTTATCATGCTATTAATCATGTTTTGAAGATATTGACATTTTGTGTAAAAGGTTATCTTAATCACGTTAAATACACTTTATTTATAATAGATTAACTATCTTTATTGATTTAAATAAATAAATCACATTACAACCATGATTTTTTAAATATTAGGTAACCTATTCATTTACAATTGCTTTCACTCGGGAGTCGCGCAAAACCCTTTTTAAAAAACTGGAAAAATAGTGACAATATTTACATCAGAGGAAAAGCATCTAGAAGTAACTACAGGCCGACGTACCTAGTATTCAATATTGCTAAATTAAAAGAAAATCGAATACATGGTCCCTTATTAAATTTTTCAATTAAAAGTGAAATATTGCAAAAAACGAATTATCATTAAATGTGAAATAAAATTTAGCAAATAATTATTCATAAGAATAAATAATTATTGATAATTTAAAAAAAAAGTTTGTAACTGTTAATAACTGTTTATAGAGATAGGATCAATTTGAGACTACAGTAACCGTTTATGTAAGTTATCAACAGTTTCTTTCTGTTATGAACAGCTATAAATTTTTATAACAGTAATAAACTTTTATTTACTTTTTTGGACTGCAGAGCATAACCATAAAATCAATCTATAAAAAGTTATTATCTGTTATAAACTTTTTTTATTTAATAATAATAGTTATTAATAGTTTTAAAAAGTTTATTAATCATTCACTTTTTGTAAGAAAAAATTTCATTAATATCGATATTCCAAAATATAAATAATTATTAATTTCAATTAGTTCAAATTAGTAGAAATTCGTAACAGTTATTATCAGTTCTTTGTTCTATCGATACTAACGGTCGTGCTGTCCAAGGAGTCAGGATGGTAAATGACAAGCCGTGTGTTTAGCTTAATGTCGACGTTTCGGACTCTTTTTTTATTGAGTCCCTTCTCAAGACTCTAATACAAAATTCATATATTATAAACTTTTGATACAAAAATGATAGAAAAATTTACATACAAATTACACATAATTACTTACAAGAAACAATAGTCTAACAAATTTTTAGGTGGTCACAGCGATACCACCAGTCAATTGAAAGTAAATTCGCAACATTTTGGCCTTTATATACAGTGGAGAATTACATATGTATTTGTTACATTAATACAAGAAGCCAATCATACATTGTATAAGGCGGTGCTTATTAGCTGTACAGAGAGAGAGTATTAGACAAATATATGTCAAGGAGGTGTCAAAGAGACGGGGAGGGCCCAAGATGACTGTGATTTTATATTTTGGGCGTGGCCATCTCTTTGTCTAACATACTCTCCTAATACCTTCTATCTTCTGTGATTGTGTTTGTAGGATATTGCTGTTGTAGAAAATGATTTTTATTGATAAAAGATTTATATTCGAACCTGAGTGTTTTTGTGTCTTGTTGATTATTAATATATTGTTTTTGCGCATGTATGAAAAGCATCTCAGCTAACTTTCGTTTAAACAAAAAACGTTCATTATGTAAAATTTTCACTTTTTCAAAATTGAACTTATGTTCCGTTTCTTCCATATGAGTATAAATAGCAGACCCTCGATCATTATTTTCGCATTTTTTGAAATGTTCGTTAATTCTAATACCTAAGCGTCTTTCCGTTTGACCTACATATGATGCATCACAATCGTTACATTTTATTTGGTAGACAACATTAGTTTTTTCCTTTTTCGTACTCACATCTTTACCTAATTTAATAAAGCAGTTTAATTTATTTATAGTGCTGTTAATGACCTGTGTGTTATATTTTCTAAAAAATCTTAAAATAATTGAATTGAATTAACCTTTCTGACGTGACATTACCGCAATATGTAAGAAACGTATTAAGACTAGGCGAAAAGTTTAATTTTAACGAGAAGTTAGACAATAAGGTGATCTTGGAAATGATTAAAAATTTAGAGGTATATTTAAATAAATATAAAGATTTAAAACAGACTAACAAAATACGTTCCCATTTCCTGTCAATTATTAGTAAATTTCAGAATAGAGATCTTTCAAAAAATTCAACCTTTGAAAAACAGATTAGAATTGATATCAATTTAACAAAAACCTTTATAAAACAAAATAAAGATCTATTAATTACAAAAGCAGATAAAGGTAATGCAACGGTCATTATCAAGAAAACCGATTATTTAGAAAAAATGACTACTCTATTCAATGATAAAAAATACTATGAGAAAGTAAAAAAGAAATCCGCTATCTACATTAGAAAGAAATACCAGATTACACATTAATAAATTAAATGATAAGAATTTTTTGTTGAATGATACAACTATACCGCGCGTAGCACAAAAATGTAATATTTCTAAAGGTTATGGCCTTATCAAAATACACAAAGAAAATAATCCAGTGCGGCCGATCATTTCTGCTATAAACTCTCCTACCTACAATATTTCCAAGATTTTTGCTAACTTCTTATATAAACATCTTAAAAAACCGTCTTCACATGTCAGTAAGAGCCTCGAATTAAAAAAGAAAATAGAAGTTATTACTATTCCCGATGGCTTTGAAATTATTAGTTTGGATGTGGTCAGTCTATTTACAAATGTACCCGAATATTTGATTTGTGTAGCTATTGAAAAACGTTGGACACAATTATATAATTATACAAATTTAACTTACAGTGAATTTATAGGATCAATAAAGTTTATACTACAAAATAACTACTTTCAATTTAACGACCAATTTTACAAACAAAAGTTTGGTTCAGCGATGGGAAATCCTATTAGCCCCATTCTAGCTGATATCGTAATGCAAGATTTGGAATCTTATGCATTAAATAAACTTTGTTTCGATAGTATATTTTATTTTCGTTATGTAGATGATATTTTGTTATGTGTGCCAAGAAACCTAATTAATTATACACGAGACGTTTTTAATAGTTATGACAAAAACTTACAGTTTACGACTGAAACATCGTGTAATAATAAAATCAGTTTTTTAGAGATCGAAGTTATAATAAAAAACAAAAAAATAATAACTAATTGGTATAGAAAACCAACGTTTTCGGGTAGATTTCTAAATTTTAACTCGCAACATCCTATTAAAAACAAAATAGCGATTATTTACTCACTTGTAGACAGAGCAATCAATCTTTCACACACATCATTCCATAATGTAAACCTAAAATTAATTAAGCAGTTTTTAACTATGAATGACTATCCTATAGAATTTATTAATAACTATATAAAAACAAGACTCAGAAGCATAAATTACGCCAATAAAACTATACCACAGTTGGAACAAAATAGATTTCACATAGTCATTCCATACGTGAATGAACTCAATTCAATTCAATTTTAAGATTTTTTAGAAAATATAACACACAGGTCATTAACAGCACTATAAATAAATTAAACTGCTTTATTAAATTAGGTAAAGATGTGAGTACGAAAGAGGAAAAAACTAATGTTGTCTACCAAATAAAATGTAACGATTGTGATGCATCATATGTAGGTCAAACGGAAAGACGCTTAGGTATTAGAATTAACGAACATTTCAAAAAATGCGAAAATAATGATCGAGGGTCTGCTATTTATACTCATATGGAAGAAACGGAACATAAGTTCAATTTTGAAAAAGTGAAAATTTTACATAATGAACGTTTTTTGTTTAAACGAAAGTTAGCTGAGATGCTTTTCATACATGCGCAAAAACAATATATTAATAATCAACAAGACACAAAAACACTCAGGTTCGAATATAAATCTTTTATCAATAAAAATCATTTTCTACAACAGCAATATCCTACAAACACAATCACAGAAGATAGAAGGTATTAGGAGAGTATGTTAGACAAAGAGATGGCCACGCCCAAAATATAAAATCACAGTCATCTTGGGCCCTCCCCGTCTCTTTGACACCTCCTTGACATATATTTGTCTAATACTCTCTCTCTGTACAGCTAATAAGCACCGCCTTATACAATGTATGATTGGCTTCTTGTATTAATGTAACAAATACATATGTAATTCTCCACTGTATATAAAGGCCAAAATGTTGCGAATTTACTTTCAATTGACTGGTGGTATCGCTGTGACCACCTAAAAATTTGTTAGACTATTGTTTCTTGTAAGTAATTATGTGTAATTTGTATGTAAATTTTTCTATCATTTTTGTATCAAAAGTTTATAATATATGAATTTTGTATTAGAGTCTTGAGAAGGGACTCAATAAAAAAAGAGTCCGAAACGTCGACATTAAGCTAAACACACGGCTTGTCATTTACCATCCTGACTCCTTGGACAGCACGACCGTTAGTATCGATAGAACAAAGAACTCTTGAAGCAGCTGTCGTTAGAATCATCATCTCAATCAGTTATTATCAGTTACTAACTTTTTAACTGATCAAAGATTCAAATTTTTACGATGATCCAAAAAAATTATAAAAGTAAATAACTATGAATAATGGTTTTAAACTTTTATAAAAGTCTCAAATCCTGACATTATAATCTGCTAATATCAGTTATAAACTTTTTAAAACTTTTATTACAGATCATTTCTGCCTAGGATCTATTTTATTTCTGCAAGACACAAAGGTGCAAAATATTTTAAATATGTTAAAGTAATTAAGTACTTACACTAGGACGTAACACTTCCTCAGCTTCATTCATAGAAATACCAAAACTTTCACCATGAGAACTAGTATGAAATAAGTCTTCATAATTTACATTTGGTTTTTCCTTACTGCTGCCTTCTGATTGTACTTGGACGTGATCTTTTGTTTGTAACTGAAATAATAAAAATACAAGAAACAAAATTATTATAAACACTTTATAAAACGTATTAATGATTTTGTTTGTTACTGATAATCATACATACCTCTTCTTTTTGCATGTTCTTTTCTGCAATACTGATAGCATATCTGCTAAGTGGTTGGTTTTTGTCATACATATAAAAGTAAATAACTATTTATAACTATAACAGTTTAAAACTTATAAAGTCTCAAATCCTGACTTTATAATTTATTAATATCAGTTATAAACATTTTTAAACTTTTATTATAGATCATTTTTCTCTGGGAGGTTATACATAAAATAAAGAAACTTATTTACATAGAAACTACCGTAAGCCATTGGCTTTTCCTTAAATCATTTTTTATTTCTATTGTATGTCTGAGAATTCATCAAGGATAGATTTCTCATCGAATGTAAAAGTTTCCTCTTTAGCTATATATTTAAAATTTTTTAAATTTTGTAAGATTTATTAATATTAATACTATGTCCATGAGAGTCGAGTTTAAACTAATTTCAATGTTGTAATCTAAATCTTAATTAGGCTTTTAAATGCCATTGCTTAATTAAACATATTTTCATAGATGTTTCGTCGAATTTTGAATCACATTCGTTATAATGTAGTCTTTAATTTTAACGAAAATAGGATTCTAACAAAAATTGAAATAAATTAATGTCCATTTATGGATATTGTTTAAAAATTTCATGTTGAAGAAACTGCACAAATGGTAATGTTTAGGGGACTTAATGGATGTTATTACTGAGAAACAAGTGGTATGTATTTAATAAGGATTAATGAAACTCAGATTTGCTATAGCTTTTTTCTTTCTTTTGGCGTGCATAACAAATTTTTTTTTCCTATATTTTGAAGTGTGTCCATCGTGATTTGAAATAATTTTTGCCTTAAATAAAATACTATGAAATTGCATGAAATTGAAATATGTATAGATTTTTGAAAGTTTTTAGTACAAAATTTATTACAGCATTTGCTAGTCTTGGAATGTCAAACAATAACATATTTATTTTTATATTGTTCAAAGTGTAGGTTTTTTATATATTAGTTAAAATTGGTATTGATAATAAACTTTAATTTTTCATTTTTGGTATTCGTCCTTCATAGTAATCAATTCTAAAGTACTAAATTTTCTAAATTATTATTGTGATACTTATATCACAAGTTGCTCAATTTTTTAAGGACATCTATTCTACTTTATAGGATGAATTTACGTAGAATTTTGAGAGTAGTATAAATATTGCACTCCAATTGTTTATTAATGTGTAATGGATCGGTCTGACGGAGGCAGGTAAAAGAAAAAGAAAAACAAAGTTTTTTCTTTATATTTTCTTTATATTTTTGCAACGTTTCGTTGGCATGGTCCGCCAACCTCTTCAGGCTTATTCATATAGCGCACATGGCGTCGATATATCGAATAAGCCTGAAGAGGTTGGCGGACCATGCCAACGAAACGTTGCAAAAATATAAAGAAAATATAAAGAAAAAACTTTGTTTTTCTTTTTCTTTCACCTGCCTCCGTCAAATCGATCCATTACACATTAATTTACGTAGAATTATTTACATTTTTCACTGCTTTAAGAACAATTAAAGCATCTTAACTTTATTATATGTATTTAATGTAAGGTTATAGAGAATAACTAAAATAATATAAAATAGTATACTTGGATGAATAACAGAAAGTACAGAAGTTTTGATAAATGATAGCTTAAGCCATTAATCAATTAATAATTATCAGCAGATTAGCTTCAAAATTTATTTTACAAAACTGTATTATGAATTGCTTTTTAACTATTGCTTGTATTTGGGGGATAGATATATGCATAATAAACATTAGAATGTATAAGGTTTTTCTTCAAGAGTAGAGACTTATGATAATGTTATCCTAGTAGCCCAAAGTGTCAATCTAATCAAAATAATTTAACTATTAAATTTTTTTTTCATATATGTGTTTGTTATCAAAAGGATTATATCTATAAACTTAAGAACAATCATAAATATACTATTATGATAATATTAAATATATTTACAAAGTTTTAGGGATCATTACAAAAAACCCAGATATCTTATTATTTTTTAATTGAAGAGAAAACTTTGCAACCTTTCCTTTTTAAGAACATTTATTGCTCCGACTACTTTAAGTGTCATAGCTCTCTACTATAATTGCTTGAACTTTTTCAAACTGCCTATCGAACCCTTCTCACTTAAGGTAGTTATCTCCCAACTATGTAAGTCAAAACATTCAAAGTTTGAGGTTGGCTGAATTTTTTAAGTGAATGTAATTTTATTTTCAAACAAATATGTCCGATGGTTGTAACTAAACCAATTATACTATGAACTAACCTCAAACTTTGAATGATTATAACTTTTGAACTAAATGGTAAATCTTGTTCGATTTAAGATATCTGATTTTTCAATATTTGAGGAAGTTTTTCTCTCAAATTTGAAAGTTATACTTATTATCTAATCTAATTTTGCTGAAATTATTAAATAGAAATCGAATTAATTCTTTTTAGACGATAACTACCTTAAGGAGGATCTTTTGATTTCATTGACCAAATTTTTAAAATGGCTAAAAGTCGTCCATAATTTCATAAGTAATTTTGTATCTTGATATTTATATTTTTTACCTAAAATTAGTGCAAATTCCTTTGTTTTCTACATTAAATTTTAAGCTACATTAAAGGCATGACATAAGTAGCGGCACAGTCTCTGGACATCTTGGATTATTTTTTATAGTTTTATAATTGATTGATTTAAATAAATATTTAACGGATCACAATAATTGATTTTAAGGTGACTTGTTTAGGACCCATCTTGCACCATATGGCACGCCTATGCATTGACTGCATCGCTTTTTAAATGCTTCACATCTTTTGATCGTTTTTCTTCTAGTATAAACTATGTACCCAATACTCGAATAATTTTACTTATTTGCCCTTTTCTCTGTTATTAGTAAATATAAGCAGTGTAGAAGTCTTAGAAATATTTTAGTTTTCATTTCATTTCTTTTTGTATTTATATTATTTGTACATTTTAAACCTTTTGACTATATCCCCTTATTTCTTATCCTCTTATGTATAAAACATATAATATCTTTCATTGACGACTCCACTAATGATCGCTTTATTGACCTGAAAAGCTGGATAAAAGTAGCATTTTATTCCCTTTAAGACTATTCCGGCCTGTTTGGCGAGAATAAAATACTTTGATGTCCTCATAACATGACTAAATAAATTTTTTGGATTTTCACATTTATAATGAATTTGAATGAAATTATAATAAAATTAAATCACATAAATATAGTTTATTTTTATTTATACAAATTATACAATACAAATTATTCAATTATACATTTTATACAAATTATTCAATTTATATAATTATTTATATAATTGTTATATAAATATTAACACCGCGGCATATTTAAATACCTTGTCTCATGTATTTCCACTTTTCCAAGTCAACGAAGTGGCCACAGTTGAGTCGGGAATAAACTTCTGTATGATACACGTGAGTAAAGTCGATTATTCCCTCAGCTGCTTACTGATCAAAAGTACTGAAGGAATAATTTCCTACTTTACTCATATTTTTCATAATGTACTATTATTCTTATCTCAACAAAAATGGCAACGTTTTTCTTAAAAAGCGGGACCAAAGTTAGATTTGTTTTCCTCTTCTAACTAATTTTACTTTTTTCCCCGCTAATTTATTTTTCCCTCATTTTGCATTTTGAAAAACACAAATTCCACACTAACTTAACGAAATACCACTCAATAATAGACTAAAATATTATATGTAATAAAAAAGTGGCCACATAGTTAAGATGGGAATAAAGTACTAAATGTAACTTGCGAGAAAAGTCGATAATTCCCTCGAGCAATGAACCCATCCGCGGGAATCAAAAGCGACCTTTTTCCCTTATTACATTACCTACTATATTGTTATGTAGTAGAATATATAACATAAATAATGTTATTTTTATAAGGAAAAGAAGTCGATGCAAAAAAAGAAGATGGCTGTGTCCAAGGAAAGAGCGAAACGAATATTAAACAAAGTTGTAAAAGAACATGAAGTTACAAAATTTGTTGATGATGATAATAATGAAACTAGTTACTGTCAAAATAGATTCTTGGATCCTGTTGTACAATTACAAAATTTTACCTGGATACATTCTAGTCAAAATGTTACTACTGCGTCACAGTCAACCTTGCCACTATCCAATCTAGATTCATCGAAGTTAAGATTTGGCGCACTACCCCGTACAAATTTTGAATCAACACAAAAGCAATCCAATATAGATTTCGATGTAGGGTCAAAATCAGAAATAACACCAATGCAAGAAAATTATTCTCCATCTCCTTCACGATTATCTTCTGAAAGCTACCACAGTTCACGATCAAAGGTAGCGATGCCTAATACAACTCGTCAAAGACGGCGCCTTTTTTCTTCAACACAATCAGATTTACCTAATGGAGATTTTCAATCGCAATTTAGATCAAGATCAGGACTAAGCCCCCCACACTCACGATTAAGATCACCGACTCATAAAAAACGGCGCATTCCTTCTTTAACTGAATCAGATTTATCTCATAATGAAGATGATCAATCGGGATCTAGATCTAGGACACCGCTGGGTTCAGCACCAGAAGATGAAGTGCAAAGTGAAATGGGGAATATGTTTCAGCGATACTCGCAATTACGGGACAGACGGGAATCCGCATCCACTTCTCAGAATCGGTCACCATTAATTCGCCAGAATGCACCACCTGCTTTTGTTCAAGATGAGCAAAATATTAGATTGCCTGAAGAAGGTGAACAGCCAAGAGAAAGACAAGATAAAATATGGTGATTACACTTAAAGTTCGGTTATGAAGCCCCTATTCTTGAGAACTGAGATTTTTTCGGGCAATTTTATCTATTAGTATTCAGATCTTATCGTGCTACTACATAAAAGAACAGCCCCTTTTTCGTTTGAAATCGCTGAGCACGAAAACTATTGTACCAATTGTTACTACTGGAGAGAGCGAAAAAGAGCGAGAGAGAGGGAGAGAGAGACAGAGAGAGAGGGGGAGAAAGAAAGAGGAGCGAGAGAAAGAGAGGGGGGCAAGAGACAGCGAGAAGGGGAGAGAGAGCGAACGAGAGAGTGCGAGCGAGAGAGTGCGAGGGAGCGAGAGAGCGAGCGAAAGAGAGGGGGGCGGGAGGGAGAGCGAGAGACAGGCGAGAGGGATCGCGAGAGAGACAGGGAGGGGTGAGAGCGCGAGAGAGGCAGAGAGAGGGGGTGAGAGCGAGAGATGGAAAGAGAGCGAGGGAGAGAGAGAGGGGAAGAGAGAGAGGAGAGAGTGAGACTATTGGACTCCCTTTCAAGTAATAGTTTCGATCTTATTTTTACATTTTCCAGGTCGAAAACGTCTTACAATGAAAATGCCGGAATGTGTTTTAAGTTGTATACATTATTATGAAAACCGTGACAGTCCTGGACACAACGACAGAGCACATCGGTATCATGTAGAAAATGATCAGGTAAAAATATTTTATTAACGCTTCTGTGCCCACTGGCCCCGTAGATTTTTTTTCTTCAATTTCACGAAAAATACGATGGCACCAAAAGGTTAATTTATACGTTTAATACGGTATAATTTCTCTAAAATATAAAAACTAAACAAACATAACAGCGAGTTGTTTTGAAATTGATTCTGTGGGTTAATGTACTTAACATCTAACGTAAAAATAGCAAGAGCCTTAATTTACTAGAGAATACAGAGAAGATTTCAATGCGTAAAATTATCATTTGCAGATATATCTCGGTGAAGAGATTTTCGTTGAAGCTCTAAGGTGGCATTTCTTGCAACTACGATCACCAACTATATTTTTAATAGATCTTGCTTGTATTATTTGGATGCCTGAAGAATTGTGCAATCGAGCATTAGATTTAAGTAATGGTGTTAATAATATCCCTGGTTGATCACCTGTCAAGCTTATTGAAAAGGAACGACTGCGGCTACTGATAAATAAGATATCTATTGCTGTTTTATGGTATATATTCAATTATTCAGAATTATTTTAGTTAACTCGTGTCGGTAATCAATTAAAGACAACCAGACAAAATAGTTCTTGGAAGTAAAAATTCGGATAGAATAATGAAAAATGGTGAAATATTGGTACTTATGTAATTCTACATAGTCTCCAAAATCACCTTAAATCCAATTACTTTTACTTTTCTTTGTATTGTAATGGTGAATATGAAAAAAAAAAATTATTAGATATCTTCGGTAATCTGTAAATAATATTTAAGACCGTGTTATTTCGTAGCTTAAATCACTTTTAATACTTAATTCGGGAATGGGTTTAATATAAAATGTTTTCATTTACAGGTTTATATTCAGATTATTTAATAAGAAATCACTACACAACTGCCGATAGAGTGAAATACTTACTAAAAGCAACATTTGTACTCAGGCACAAAATTAGTGATTTAAGAGCTGAACAAATTCGACTAAGCAATGGAAACCAACCTCGCAATCCACGTAGAAGACTGCGATATAACCTCAAAGAGTAAAAATATACTCGTGATAATTATGCTATTAGTAATTAGTACTAGTGATATTTTTAGCCCAGAGATTAAACTCTACTTTCATTTTAACATTTTTGACTATTTTATAAGTTCAGAACAATACACAAATCTCAATTTTGTGAATATTTATTTTAGAGACTCTAAGTTCCTAATTTATAACAATGTAAGTCTATTTAAACTTTGAGTAATTATTTAATTACTGCACGAAGACTGCTTTTTAGAATTAGATTATTCTGTTAATTTTTGAAATTCTAAGTGAAAATGGGTATTTTTCGTAAAGAAATAAATCATCGATGTTATTCTTTATTGATTGTATTATGATTATTAAATTTGACCTCAGAATTACCCTTAGCGATGTCATCGAAAATCCTTAGGAATAAAGTGTCAGACTATGACTTCAAAGGCAGTATGCAGGAATCTCTACAGACTCTAGAAAGGTTAAGTAAACTATTATTATGTTATAAAAATTTCCCGAATATTTGAGCCATTACTTGGTTGTTTCCACCACGTCTACTGGCCTAACGCGTATCCTCCCACAACTTTATTTTCCTTTACCTATTATTACACCATAACCCATACATTTATACTGATGACCTCTCTTTCTATAAACTGTTTTCCATACCTATCATGCATCTCACATTCGCCCAGGGTTATGCCAGTGGGTCGGGGAAAACCTATAGGCAAACCACGTGGGATAACTCCTAATTCGAAAAACCCACCCCGAGATAAGCGGTGTATTTGTAGAATTCAGTTTGGATGTCTAGGTAACATTCCATAGGCATAGAGGCCAAAACTGCATTTAGTCACACCTCCCGCTCAATTTGTCAGAGTGCAATTCCACACCTTACCAATTACATGAGGTGGTCACAGAAAAAAAAACATCCAAGGACTGGCTGTGCTCACTGCTGTTTAGCCTCAGTGATCGGGCGAGGTGGTGACTGCCCTACCTGCCAAACTGTTGGTAAATAATTTTTATATATTATTTGTATATAAATTTTTTTTTATAGAAATTTTCCGATTAATCGCGCGAGTAATCGCGCGATTTATCGCGTCATGATTTGCTCGATAACATGACGCGATTACAGCCGCGAGTAATCGTGCAAATTTTCTCTAGAGATATGGTGAAAAAAGCTTGGTATCCTGCAAAAAACTGCCAAAAACCTTGATTTTCTGTACTTTTTGTTCTTAATCTGCTGGGAATAATGATTTGGAATATTGTTTTCCTCAAAATGAGGAAGCTTATAGCTAAATATGTCTGTTTTTACCAATATTTACATAATATATGGTTAAAAATGCGTGTTATTACCAATATTTTCCAAGTATATGGTGAAAAGTACGTTGTATCCTGAAAAAAACAGCGAAAAACATTGATTTTCAGTACTTTTTGTCCTTAATCTGCTGGAAATATGGATTTGGATCATTGTTTTCCTCATAACGACGGAATTTTATGCTAAATATCGCTGTTTTTACGACTATTTTCCTAATATATGTTGAGAAGTACGTGGTATCCTGCAAAAAACAGCGAAAAACCACGATTTACAGTACTTTTTGTTTTTAATCTGCTGGAAATATGGATTTCGATAATTATTATCATCAAAATGAGGAAATTTTATGCTAAATATGCCTGTTTTTAACAATATTTCTCAAGTGTATGGTGAAAAGTTCGTTGTATCCTGCAAAAAACCGCGAGAAACCATGATTATCAGTACTTTTTGTTCTTAATCTGTTGGAAATATGGATTTCGATCATTTTTTTCTTGAAAACAACTTAGGTCTATGCTAAAAATGCCTACTTTTTCCAATATGTTGCTAGTATATGGTGAAAAGTGCGTGGTATCCTGCAAAAAACAGCGATAAACCATGATTTTCGGTACTTTTAGTTCTTAATGAGCTGGAAATATGGATTTCGATCATTGTTTCCGTCAAAATAACTTAGGTCTATGCTAAAAATTCCTGTTTTTAACAATATTTTCCTAGGATATGGTGAAAAGTGCGGGGTATCCTGCAAAAAACAGCGAAAAATCATGATTTTCGGTACTTTTTGTTATTAATCTGCTGGAAATACGGATTGCGGTCATTGTTTTCGTAAAAATCACTTGAAGCTATACTAGAAATGCCTGTTGTTATCAATATTTTCCTAGTATATGGTGAAAAGTGCGTGATATCCTGCAAAAAACAGCGAAAAACCATGATTTACAGTACCTTTTGTTCATAATCTCCTGGAAAGATGGTTTTGCATCATTGTTTTACTCAAAATGACGAAGTATTATGCTAAATATGCCTGTTTTTAACATCATTTTCCAAGTATATGGTGGAAAGTCCGTGGTAACCTGCAAAAAACAGCGAAAAACCATGATTTTCAGTACTTTTTGTACTTAATCTGCTGGAAATATGGATTTTGATCATTGTTTTCATCAAAATAATTTAGGCCTATGCTAAAAATGCCTGTTATTACCAACATTTTCCTAGTATATCGTGAAAAGTGTGTGGTATCCTGCAAAAAACAGCGAGAAACCATGATTTTCAGTACTTTTTGTTCTTAATCTTCTGGAAATATGGATTTCGATCATTTTTTTGGGGAAATAACTTAGGTCCATGTTAAAAATGAATTTTTTTCTAATACATTCCTAGTATATGGTGAATAGTGCGTGGTATCATGCAAAAAACAGCGAAAAACCATGATTTTCAGTACTTTTTGTTCTTAATCTGCAGGAAATATGGATTTCGATCATTGTTTTCGTCAAAATAACTCAAGGTCCATGCTAAAAATGCCTTTTTTTCCAATTCTTTGATTTCTCTTCGTGAGTTGGAAATTATGATTTCTATAATTGGTATCCTCTAAATATCATGGGTACACGATAAAATAAATTGTTTTAACAATATTTTTCTAAAATATGGTGAAAAGTGTGCGGAATCCTGCAACAAACAGGGAAAACCATGATTTAAGGAACTTAGTGGCATTTAAACGCCGGAAATTTAGTTTTGTTCGGCTATTTTTCTCAAATAACGAAGGTTTATGCTGGAAATGCCTGTTGGTACCAATATTTTCCTAGAATATGGTGAAAAGTGCGAGGAATCCTGCAATAAACAGGGAAAGCCATAATTTACAGTACTTTCTCTCTTCTTGAGTTGGAAATATGGACTTTTATATTTGGTATCCTCGAAATATCGTGGGTTCACAATAAAATACATTGTTTTACCAATATTTTCCTAGTATATGGTGAAAAGTGTGTGGAATCCTGCAACAAACAGGGAAAACCATAATTTAAAGCACTCATTGGTATTCAAAAGCTGGAAATTTAGATTTGTTTCGTCCTTTTTCTCAAAACAACGTAGGTTTATGATAGAAATGCCTGTTTTTACCAATATATTCCTAATATATGGTGAGAAATGCCTGTTTTTACCAATATTTTGCTAGTAGATCGTGAAAAGTGCGTGGAATCCTGCAATAAACAGGGAAAGCCATAATTTAAAGTTCTTGTTCTCTTCTTAAGTTGGAAATATGGACTTTTATAATTGGTATCCTCTAAATATCGCGGGTTCACGATAAATTAAATTTTTTTTTCAAGATTTTCCTAGTATATGGTGAAAAGTGTGTGGAATCCTGCAACAAACAGGGAAAACCATTATTTAAAGCATTTACTGTTATTCAACCGCCGGAAATTTAGATTTGTGTCGTTCTTTTTCTCAAAATAACGTAGGTTTATGCTAGAAATGCCTGTTTTAACCAATATTCTTCTAATATATGGTGAAAAGTGCGTGAAATCCTGCAACAAACAGGGAAAAACATGATTTGAAGCACTCACTCGTATTCAAACGCCGGAAATTTAGATTTGTTTCGTTCCTTCTCTCAAAATAACGTAGGTTTATGCTAGAAATTCCTGTTTTTACCAATATTTTCCTAATATATGGTGAAAAGTGCGTCGAATCCTGCCATAAACAGGGAAAACCATAATTCAAAGTACTTTTTCTCTTCTTGAGTTAGAAATAATGGACGTTTATAATTGGTATCCTCTAAATATCGTGGATTCACGGTAAAATACATTGTTTTACCAATATTTTCCTAGTATATTGTGAAAAGTGTGTGGAACGCTGCAACAAACAGGGTAAACCATAATTTAAAGCAATTACTGGTATTCAAACGCCGGAAATTTAGATTTGTATCGTTGTTTTTCTCAAAATAACATAGGTTTATGCTAGAAATGCCTGTTTTTACCAATATTTTCGTACTATATGGTGAAAAGTGTGTGGAACGCTGCAACAAAAAGGGTAAACCATAATTTAAAGCAATTACTGGTATTCAAAAGCCGGAAATTTAGATTTGTATCGTTGTTTTTCTCAAAATAACATAGGTTTATGCTAGAAATGCCTGTTTTTACCAATATTTTCGTAATATATGGTGAAAAGTGTGTGGAATCCTGCAACAAACAGGGAAAACCATGATTTGATGCACTCACTGGTATTCAAACGCCGGAAATTTAGATTTGTTTCGTTCTTCTTCTCAAAATAACGTAGGTTTATGCTAGAAATGCCTGTTTTTACCAATATTGTCCTATTATATGGTGAAATGTGCATGTAATCCTGGAATAAACAGGGAAAACCATAATTGAAAGTACTTTTTCTCTTCTTGATTTGGAAATATGGACTTTTATAATTGGCGCCCTCTAAATATCGTGGATTCAAGATAAGATACATTGTTTTATCAATATTTTGCTAGTATACGGTGAAAAGTGTGTGGAATCCTGGACTAAACAGAGAAAACCATAATTTAAAGTACTTTTTCTCTTCTTGAGTTGGAAATAATAGACTTTTAAAATTGGTATCCTCTAAATATCGTGGGTTCACGATAAAATACATTGCTTTACCAATATTTTTCTGGTGTATGAAGTGTGTGGAATCCTGCAATAAACAGAGAAAACCATAATATAAAGTACTATTTCTCTTGCTGATTTGGAAATATGGATTTTAATGATTTGTACCATCTAAATATCGCGTGTTTACGATAAAGTACATGGTTATACCAATATTTTTCTAGAATATGCTGAAAAGTGTGTGGAATCCTGCAACAAACGTGGAAAACCATGATTTAAAGCACTTATTGGTATTCAAAAGCCGAAAATTTAGATTTGTTTCGTTCTTTTTCTCAAAATAACGTAGGTTTATGCTAGAAATGTCTGTTTTTAGCAATATTTTCCTAGTATATGGTGATAAGTGCGTGGAATCTTGCGATAAACAGAGAAAACCATAATATAAAGTACTATTTCTCTTGCTGATTTGGAAATATGGATTTTAATGATTTGTACCATCTAAATATCGCGTGTTTACGATAAAGTACATGGTTATACCAATATTTTTCTAGAATATGCTGAAAAGTGTGTGGAATCCTGCAACAAACGTGGAAAACCATGATTTAAAGCACTTACGGGTATTCAAACGCCGGAAATTTAGATTTGTTTCGTTCTTTTTATCAAAATAACGTAGGTTTATGCTAGAAATGCCTGTTTTTACCAATATTTTCCTAGTATATGGTGAAAAGTGTGCGGAATCCTGCAACAAACAGGGAATGCCATGATTTAAAGCACTTATCGGCATTCAAACGCCGGAAATTTAGATTTGTTTCGTACTTTTTCTCAAAATAATTGAGGTTTATCCTAGGAATGTCTGCCTTTACGAATATTTTCCTAGTATATGGTGAAAAATGTCTGTTTTTACCAATCTTTTCCTAATATATGGTGAAAAATGCCTGTTTTTACCAATATTTTCCTAGTATATGGTGAAAAGTGCGTGGAATCCTGCAATAAACAGGGAATACCAGAATTGTAACAGGGCGAATAGTTTACGGAGCGAGAGAGTTTTCGGCAACGCCGAAAGCTTACCTGTATGCTCTCTCTCTCTCGCTCACACTGCTCCGCAACGACGATGCCTTCCTCGGCGCTGCTCGTCGAGGACGATGCTCGCCTACGTTGCGGCTCGAGCGGCGCCCTGGCAGAATTGCCGGCTCTGCGCGCGCTCGGTACAATGCCGTTCGCTGACTGTGTACAACCGGGTAACTCAGAAGTTACCCGGGAATTTTAATATCGTGTGTGTGACTCTACGCGTTCCTTAATGAAGGGGAAAACACGCGCGAGTACCTGGGGCTCAGATGATCGCCGAGGAAGTCGGCGATCCCGCGGAGGCGGCGGTATCCGAGGTACTCGTAGGAATAACGGCGGAAGGGAAGGGGGCGAAATAACAATTCGCGAACTCTTAATTAAGAAATATAAAAGACCGTTTTAATATCTAATCACAAGAGGGGTACACAAAAGAAAGGGATATTGAGCGCGCCGCGGTCTCTAATTCTAGCGAGGTCGAATTGCCTCGCGAGTCGCACGCGTCGCGGATGTCGCGCACAGATACACACACGGAGACGAGGTGCACCACTCGCTCCCGACGCTCTCTACCTCGCGCGTCGAGGTAGAGTCTCGCTCGCGCGTAGGGGGCCTGCAGGCACTAACCTTGCTCAGGTGTCGACGGAGTCCGGGCTAGATCCGTCCGCAATCTCTCGCGTACGACGACGATGAGGACTTCCTCCGGAGCCTTGCGACCGGGGTTGCTCCCTCTCTTTTCTTTCTCTCTCTTCTTTCTCTCTCTTCTTTCTCTGTCTTCTTTCTCTCTCTGCTTTCTGCGTGCGCGCACCGAATCGGCTGAAACTCGAATGAATCGTTCTCGCGCGCACCGTTGCCGATCCGCCCTACTCGCGCCTGCGCATCCCCGCTTCGCGCCTCGATGGCTCGTGCGCGTGGTAGTTCGCCCGCGGATTTCGAACTTCGTTACAGAATATAAAATACTTTTTCTCTTTGTGAGTTGGAAATATGGATTTTTATAATTTGTATCATCTGAATATCGTGTGTTCAAGATAAAATACATTATTTTACCAATATTTTCCTTGAATATGGTGAAAATTGTGTGCAATCCATCAAAAAAAAGGGAAAATCATTATTAAAAGTACTTCTTGGTATTCAAACGCCGGAAATTTAGGTTGGTTTCGTTCTCCTTCTCAAAATAACGTAGGTTTATGCTAGAAATACCTGTTTTTACCAATATTTTCCTAATATATGGTGAAAAATGCCTGTTTTTACCAATATTTTCCTAGTATATGGTGAAAAATGCCTGGAATCCTGCAATAAACAGGGAATACCATAATTTAAAGTTCTATTTCACTTCGTCATTTGGAAATATGGGTTTTTATAATTTGTATCCTCCAAATTTCGTTGGTTCACGATAAAATACATTGATTTATGAATATTTTCCTAGTATACGGTGAAAAGTGTGTGGAATCCTTCAACAAACAGGGAAAAACATGATTTTAAGCCCTTACTGGCATTCAAGCGCCGGAAATTTGGATTAGTTTCGTTCTTTTTCTCAAAATAAAGTAGGTTTATGCTAGAAATGCCTGCTTTTACCAATATCATTTCTAATATATGGTGACAAATCCGTGTGTTTACCAATATTTTCCTAGTATATTGTGAAAAGTGCGTCGAATCCTGCAATAAACAGGGAAAACCATGATTTAAAGCACTTTCTGGTATTCAAGCGCAGGAAATTTAGATTTGTTTCGTCCCTTTTCTCAAAATAACGTAGATTTATGCTAGAAATGCCTGTTTTTACCAATATTTTTTCTAATATATGTTGAAAAATCCATGTCTTTACCAATATGTTCCTAGTATATGGTGAAAAGTGCGTGGAATCCTCCAATAATTTAAGGCACTTACTGGTATTCAAGCGCCGGAAATTTAGATTTGTTTCGTTCTTTTTCTCAAAATAACGCAGGTTTATGCTAGAAATGCGTGTTTTTACCAATATATTCCGAAAGTATATGTCGGAAGGTGTGTGGAATCCTGCAATAAACAAGGAGAGCCATGATTTAGAGCACTTACTGCTATTCAACAGCTGTAAATTTAGATTTGTTTCGTTCTTTTTCTCAAAATAACGTAGGTTTATGCTAGAAATGCCTGCTTTTACCAATATTTTTTCTAATATATGGTAAAAGATCCATGTGTTTACCAATATTTTCCTAGTATATTGTGAAAAGGGCGTGGAATCCTGCAATAAACAGGGAAAACCATTATTTAAAGTACTTAGTGGTATACACACGCCCGAAATTTAGATTTGTTTCGTTCTTTTTCTCAAAATAACGTAGGTTTATGCTAGAAATGCCTGTTTTTAGCAATACTTTCCTAGTATATGGTGAAAAGTGCGTGGAATCTTGCGATAAACAGAGAAAACCATAATATAAAGTACTATTTCTCTTGCTGATTTGGAAATATGGATTTTAATGATTTGTACCATCTAAATATCGCGTGTTTACGATAAAGTACATGGTTATACCAATATTTTTCTAGAATATGCTGAAAAGTGTGTGGAATCGTGCAACAAACCTGGAAAACCATGATTTAAGGCACTTACGGGTATCCAAACGCCGGAAATTTAGATTTGTTTCGTTCTTTTTATCAAAATAACGTAGGTTTATGCTAGAAATGCCTGTTTTTACCAATATTTTCCTAGTATATGGTGAAAAGTGCGTGGAATCCTGCAATAAACAGGGAATACCAGAATATAAAGTACTTTTTCTCTTTGTGAGTTGGAAATATGGATTTTTATAATTTGTATCACCTGAATATCGTGTGTTCAAGATAAAATACATTATTTTACCAATATTTTCCTTGAATATGGTGAAAATTGTGTGGAATCCTGCAATAAACAGGGAATACCATAATTTAAAGTTCTATTTGACTTCGTCATTTGGAAATATGGGTTTTTATAATTTGTATCCTCTAAATTTCGTTGGTTCACGATAAAATACATTGATTTATGAATATTTTCCTAGTATACGGTGAGAAGTGTGTGGAATCCTTCAACAAACAGGGAAAAACATGATTTTAAGCCCTTACTGGCATTCAAGCGCCGGAAATTTGGATTTGTTTCGTTCTTTTTCTCAAAATAATGTAGGTTTATGCTAGAAATGCCTGCTTTTACCAATATCATTTCTAATATATGGTGACAAATCCGTGTGTTTACCAATATTTTCCTAGTATATTGTGAAAAGTGCGTCGAATCCTGCAATAAACAGGGAAAACCATGATTTAAAGCACTTTCTGGTATTCAAGCGCCGGAAATTTAGATTTGTTTCGTCCCTTTTCTCAAAATAACGTAGATTTATGCTAGAAATGCCTGTTTTTACCAATATTTTTTCTAATATATGTTGAAAAATCTGTGTCTTTACCAATATGTTCCTAGTATATGGTGAAAAGTGCGTGGAATCCTCCAATAAACGGGGAAACCCATAATTTAAGGCACTTACTGGTATTCAAGCGCCGGAAATTTAGATTTGTTTCGTTCTTTTTCTCAAAATAACGCAGGTTTATGCTAGAAATGCGTGTTTTTACCAATATATTCCTAGTATATGTCGAAATGTGTGTGGAATCCTGCAATAAACAAGGAGAGCCATGATTTAGAGCACTTACTGCTATTCAACATCTGTAAATTTAGATTTGTTTCGTTCTTTTTCTCAAAATAACGTAGGTTTATGCTAGAAATGCCTGCTTTTACCAATATTTTTTCTAATATATGGTAAAAAATCCATGTGTTTACCAATATTTTCCTAGTATATTGTGAAAAGTGCGTGGAATCCTGCAATAAACATGGAAAACCATTATTTAAAGTACTTAGTGGTATACACACGCCCGAAATTTAGATTTGTTTCGTTCTTTTTCTCAAAATAACGTAGGTTTATGCTAGAAATGCCTGTTTTTAGCAATATTTTCCTAGTATATGGTGAAAAGTGCGTGGAATCTTGCGTTAAACAGAGAAAACCATAATGTAAAGTACTATTTCTCTTGGTGATTTGGAAATATGGATTTTAATGATTTGTACCATCTAAATATCGCGTGTTTACGATAAAGTGCATGGTTATACAAAATTTTCCTAGAATATGCTGATAAGTGTGTGGAATCGTGCAACAAACGTGGAAAACCATGATTTAAAGCACTTACGGGTATTCAAAAGCCGGACATTTAGATTTGTTTCGTTCTTTTTATCAAAATAACGTAGGTTTATGCTAGAAATGCCTGTTTTTACCAATATTTTCCTAGTATATGGTGAAAAGTGTGCGGAATCCTGCAATAAACAGGGAAAGCCATGATTTAAAGTACTTATTGGCATTCAAACGCCGGAAATTTAGATTTGTTTCGTACTTTTTCTCAAAATAACTGAGGTTTATCGTAGGAATGTCTGTCTTTACCAATATTTTCCTAGTCTATGGTGAAAAATACCTGTTTTTACCAATATGTTCCTACTATATGGTGAAAAGTGCGTGGAATGCTGCAATAAACAGGGAAAACCATAATTTCAAGTACTTTTTCTATTCTTGAGTTGGAAATATGTACTTTTATAATTGGTGTCCTCTAATTATCGTGGGTTCACGATAAAATACATTCTTATACGAATATTTTCCTAGTATATGGTGAAAAGTGTGTGGAATCCTGCAACAAACAGGGAAAACCATGATTTAAAGCACTTACAGGTATTCAAACGCCGGAAATTGAGATTTGATTCGTTCTTTTTCTCGAAATAACGTAGGTTTAGGCTGGAAATGACTGTTTTACGCAATATTCTCCTAATATTTGAAGAAAAATGCCTGTTTTTAACAATATTTTCCTAGTATATAGTGAAAAGTGCGTGGAATCCTGCAATAAACAGGGAAACCCACTATTTAAACTACTTACTGGTATTCAAGCGCCGGAAATTTAGTTTTGTTCCGTTCTTTTTCTCAAAATAACGTACGTTTATGCTAGAAATGCCTGTTTTTTCCAATATTTTCCTAATATATGGTGAAAAATACATTGTTTTACCAATATTTTCCTAGTATACGGTGAAAAATGGGTGGAATCCTGCAACAAAATGGGAAAACCATTATTTAAAGCACTGAATGGTATACAAACGCCGGGAATTTAGATTTGTTTCATTCTTTTTTCTCAAAATAACGTAGTTTTATGCTAGAAGTGCCTGTTCTTACCAATATTTTCCTAATATATGGCGAAAAAGCCTGCTTTTACCAATATTTTCCTAGTATATGTTGAAAAGTTCGTGGAATCCTACAATAAACTGGGTATACCATAATTTAAAGTACACATTCTCTTCGTGAGTTGGAAATATGGACTTTTATAATTGGTATCCTCTAAATATCGTGGGTTCCGGATAAAATACATTGCTTTATCAATATTTTTCTAATATATGGTGAAAAATGGCTGTTTTTACCAATATTTTTCTAGTATATGGGGAAAAGTGCTTGGAATGCTGCAACAAACTGGGAAAAACATGATTTAAAGAACTCTCTGGTGTTCAAACGCCGGGAATTTAGATTTGATTCGTTTTTTCTCCCAAAATAACGTAGTTATATGCTAGAAATGCCTGCTTTTACCACTATTTATTCTAATATATGGTGAAAAATCCATGTGTTTACCAATATTTTCCTAGTATATTGTGAAAAGTCCGTGGAATCCTGCGACAAATAGGCAAAACCATGATTTAAAGCACTTACTGGTATTGAAAAGCCGGAAATTTAGATCTGTGTCGTTCTTTTTCTCAAAATAACATAAGTTTATACTATAAATGCCTGTTTTTACCAATATTTTGCTAATGTATGGTGAAAAATGCCTGTTTTTAGCAATATTTTCTTTGTATATGGTGAAAAGTACGAGGAATCCTGCAAGAAGCAGGGAAAACCATAATTTAAAGTACTTTTTCTCTTCGTGAGATAGAAATATGGACTTTTGTACTTGTTGTCCTCTAAATATCGTGGGTTCACGATAAAATACATTGCTTTACCAATATTTTCCTAGAATATAGTGAAAAGTGTGTGAAATCCTGCAACAAACAGGGAAAACCATGATTTAAAGTACTATTTCTCTCGGTGATTCGGAAATATGGATTTTTATAATTCGTATCATCTAAATATCGCATGTTTACGATAAAGTACATTGTTATACCAATATTTTCCTAGAATATGCTGAAAAGTGTGTGAAATCCTGCAACAAACGGGGAAAACCATGATTTAAACCACTTACTGGTATTCAAACGCCGGAAATTCAGATTTGTTTCGTTCTTTTTATCAAAATAACGTAGGTTTATGCTAGAAATGCCGGTTTTTACCAATACTTTCCTAGTATATGGTGAAAAGTGTGTGCAATCCTGCAGCAAACAGGGAAAACCATGATTTAAAGCACTTATTGGCATTCAAACGCCGGAAATTTAGAATTGTTTCGTTCTTTTTCTCAAAATAACGTAGGTTTATGCTAGGGATGCCTGTTTTAGCCAATATTCTCCTAATATATGGTGAAAAATGAGTGAAATCCTGCGATAAATAGGGAAAACCATAATTTAAAGTACTATTTCTCTTCGTGTTTTGGAAATATGGATTTTTATAATTGGTAACTTCTAAATATCGTGGGTTCACGATAAAATACATTGTTATACCAATATTTTCCTAGAATATGGTGAAAAGTGTGTGGAATCCTGCAAGAAACAGGGAAAACAATGATTGAAAGCACTTACTGGTATTCAAACGCCGGAAATTTGATTTGTTTCTTTCTTTTTCTCAAAATAACGTAGGTGTATGCTAGAAATGCCTGCTTTTAATATTTTTTCTAATATATGGTGAAAAATCCATCTGTTTACCAATATTTTCCTAGTACATTCTGAATAGTGCGTGGAATCCTGCAATAAACCGGGAAAACCATTGTATAAACTACTGTAACGTCCGTGTTACCATGTCGCGAAAACGATAAAGTTAACGCGATAAATGTTCCAGTTTCGGTTTACGCCTACACGTAATAACCACGGGAGTGGGAACGCGTGAAAATAGTTAATCGGACAGGTAAATTAAACAATGGTAATTCGCGATACTAATTAAGCGGCAAGCGACAGCGTCAGCGAACAATTAGAGTGACAGAGTAAGAGAAAGGATAGCGATCTTCAGAGTTACTTACTTTGAGGCGGTTGCGGTTGGCTCGTTCTCTCAGTTAGCCCTCGTCAGTCTCAGGACCCAAACGCAGCGGGCGATTCAAATGGCAGAAGGAGAGGATCGTAGAAATAAAGTAACACTCCAAAAATGCAAATATGTGATGTTTATTAATTGCATAAAGTTACGTTATAAACTGTTACAAACTGATTGTAGTCGTGATATAATATCAACAATTATTCGCGAGACTACAATCAGAGAAGCTTGATAAATATTTTTGGTTAATTTCACACAAAATATTCTAAGTCGATTATACTCGAAGTTATTCTAAGTCAATTATACTTCGAAAATATTCTAAGTAAATTCCGCTCGAAAATATTCTAAGTCAGAATACGGAAACGTCGAAAATTATTCTAAGTCCAAGTGTTACAATTAAATAGTCGTCGGACAAGGGCTTCGCCCTACGATTTAAGAAGAACAAAAAGCTTCTTCCTCGAGTGGAGGCGCGTCGCGGCTTTTATACCCGCGCATGTATCTAGGGCAGATGCAAAGGTAAGGGAGTGTAGGGTATCTCATCTTTTGCATGTGGTGGCAAGGACGCGGGTGGGGTACTCGGGTTCGAATGTGGCGCTGCCAAGGACAAGGGTTGGATCGATAGGCGGTACGAATACGGGTAAGGTAGGATTCGTTACCATGCGAACTGTGGCTCACGTAGGTAACCCAGTTGCTACCATGTGGCGTCACTGACCTGAAAGAGGACTCATGGTAACATGTAGGAAGAAAAAGGTTGTAGGGTGGTAAGGATAGATGGTAGAACGGGTGTCAGAAGTAGCGGTCAGTCGTGCTCGACGTGACACGTCCCCCCCAAAGACGTGCGCTGCGGGGCGGCGCTTGCTGGTCCCTCCGTCCACGTGTCGCAGTTTTAACATACGCAGTATGTCTGATTGTCTTCGAAGCCTTCCTTTCCAAACTTTAGGTGCAAGATGTAACGTCTTCCTGTTCGCTCTGCCTTGGGCTGCTTAGTAGCGGGCAAAGTAAGTAGTCGTCGTTTTCCATTCCACGACTTCCTCGTCCTCGGTAAATTTGAAAGCGTATCCACGATTATTAAGCTCGTTTTGTCAACGCATATTCCCTCTCTTGCCATGCCGATGGACCGGTCGTCAGTATTGGCCAGTAGCTTCCAGGCATCTCCTCCCTTGAACAAATTAACACTTGCCTTATTATGAGCAGATGCAATTGCATCGTTTTCATCGCCGCGCCCTGATTCTCCTTCACTGTGGCCACACATGAGTCGTACCACAGCGAACCACAGAAAAATAATTCGCAGCAGCTCAAACTGCAGACGGTTGCCTCTGGTTATTCCCTTCGGTTCCTGCTCGTCGACTTCGATGTTTGCCTTTGGAGTGCGTCTACCTTGCTCTACTAGATTTGTGTTACTTCCACATACCTCATAACAACGGCAGTTCGTCAGATAAAGTGAATCCGTAAGGCTATGCGTATCCCCTTTGGTCGTTGACTTCCAAGGTCGTTATATTGCTTGAAGTTCACGATGAGACTCCACCATAGCTGAGCGAGGGCATAAAGTCGTACGAGCTGCGCTGTCGGCGATTACTAAGTATTGGCCGGCAAAGTGTAGTGTCGTAAGGTTGCAATGGGGACGGTGTGGCTGGCACAATAGCTGGTGAATGCTCCCTCGACCGCTTGGTTTCAATTTGGATGGGATAGGAATATTAGAAAGAGAAAGGAAAATTGGAAGGAAAGTAGCGTACCCTAATCGACTTTTTCTTTACTGACAAATTTCCTCTACGCAAGTTTACAAATTCCCTATTGATAATTTTTATACTAAAATTCATAATTTTTATACCATATAACAATACCATATTTATTTTCTTCCCCCCTATACTGGCGTTGGAGATGTGCTCGCCTCACTTAATTCTGAGTAATACGATACCCTTACAAAATTGCAACACAAAGTAGAGTAATACAGTACTCCTATACGGAATTGCGATCCAAAACTTAATTTTAATCTTTATTTTCAAGTATGCGAAAGACTAAAGAGATAAATATTTCTACAAAGCTAACGATATTCAGAATAAGAAATACAGAATGTACTATGTATAACAAATCTTTTGTTGAAATCTCATTTCGAAAGTTAATCACGTGAACACTATGCTAATTTTCGAAGTTTTATTTAATAGATAATTCTATGTGCCAGTTTCATTTCACATTAGGTAAGTAGCACAATGTCCCAGTCATTATAGACATCGTTGAATTCCACACATTCGTCAATTCGCATTCTACAATTCTTTGGAAATTCAATTATTTGACAGTCCGAAATCGAAATTTTATAAACTTTCTGGAATAAGCAACTTCTAACCTAAATTCGCTTACAGTCGAAATAAGCCATAACCCATTCTTTTGAAAATAACGCTCTTTTCTTTGTGAAAACTATATGTTACCTATATGGTAAATTATCATAACTAGTTTTTGATAAGAGCATTTTTTCACAAGACATAAGATTTTTTGACATAACACTGATTTTCACAAAAAAGCATTTCTTTCATTTCATATTCTTTCATTGATTTAAGCATAAATAACAGTTGCCTATATCAGCCACTATCATAAGTATAGTCCGCTTGCAGTTGTATAATTAATTTGATTAGTGTTTTGTTATCGGGATTTAGTCTGAAAAACTAGAAAAGATTGCATTGCGTACACAAAAGGAAGTGTCCCTATTTGTAAAAGGTACAACCAGTTCAATACACAATTCACTACTTACACTAAATTTACTTTCACAACCCAATCGAATAAAATAGATCAAATTTTTGATAGAAAAAACTGTAAAGCTAAAATTTTCGTATCACTTATGCTTAGCAAAGATTTATTTAATTCCGCCGATGTAAACGAACAGCACCTTTTGGCGATCCAGTAAATCGCATAAGTACGATACGAGCTATTTAGTTTTGAATACAATATCCATTAACGCGTATAAATTTTTCAAGCTAAAGTCAAGATTGACTTCTGTTTTTGTATTTCCCAATCAGAAATTCTTTTACTTTATTATCCAACCTTTCAAACTATTTTGCCATAGCCGTTCTCTCGCTTGCGTAATCATTCTCTATTATATAAATATAGGTTCTTTTTCACCCGTCATAATTTTGACCTTGTCGTCTCGCGATGTCCACATTGCCCTATTAATTTCTTTCCAATTTTCTAACAAATAGCTAGTAGGTGGTATATTGTACTCCTCCCCCTTGAGACAACGGCAAGGTCATAAAATAACTAACTCTTTTTCAAATTATTAGTTAGTGCGCCTAAACTATGCAAATCTACCTATATCTAAGATTTTTATTACTTACGTTATCGTGTTATCGGATTCATTTAATTGCTGATACGCGTCTTGTAAAGTAATTGTTCTTCATCCAATTTCGCTGGTTTAAATTACATACTGGTACAAATTCGCATTTACAAATGCCAGTCCTGGTTTGGTGTCGATTGCATAATAGTAAAGTAGCCCATCCCTTGCGCGGATGCTAGAAAGGACAGCAGAAATCCGGTGACTTCGATTAATAGTTTGACGTCCACTGCTGCTCGCTTTAAATTACCATTTATTCTAAAAAATTTCAAAAGAACTAAGTTAAAACTGCTTATAAGAATTAAAAACCCATTGTGTGTACAATTTTGAAGAATCTTTATCTGCAAACATGAAAGTAATATGTTATCTTTATTAGTCCGAAAACTGGTTTCAATTTCAAAGTTGTTGCAAGAATGAACATCAACGTCCTCATCTGTAAACATGAATAAAAATGTTAACTTTCTAACTTACGCTAAGCTTACTTTTTATTTTTACAAGCTTTCGGAGTCTGCGTGAGGTTTAACATGCGACAAGTGTAAACGATTACTATGCACAACTTTGGTCTTACTTTCATTAATTTGAATTTTTACATTGCCATTTTCCCAGATTTCAATTATTAAGTAAGGGCCAGAATATTGATTTTCAAATTTATGCGGCTTTGGCCCGCTCTGCAACCACACAAAATCGCCTATTTTGAATTTCTTATGATTTGACTTTTTATCATAATATTCTTTACTTTTTTGTTTAGCGGATAATAGATTTTCTTGTGCGGTTCTTTGAAGAAAATTCAATCTTTCGATCAAAGTTGTCATGTACCCTGCGTAAGTAGGCAATAAATCTTCCGGCTCTAAGAGGTCGCTCGAGGGCACTCTCGCCAGGCGCCCGAACACTAACTCGAATGGAGTGTGCTGGGTTCCTTCATGTTTGCCCGTGTTGAAATTAAACATTGCTAACTCAACCCACTCGTCCCAATCTAAATGTTACGTGGCAAACATTTTCAAAAATTCACTAAGTGGCGAGTGCGAGCGCTCTAAAGAGCCGTTAGATTGAGGGTGAAAAGCGGTAGTTTTTACTTGCTTAATTTTAAATCGTTTTGCAACGCGCTTAACTAATTTACTAAGAAAATTGGTGCCTTGATCGGTAAGCATAGCTTGCGGCGCGCCAAAAGTGCAAATAAAGCGTTTGATAAAAGCATCTGCTACAGTAATGGCAGTCTGGTCTTTTAAAGGGACTCCCACCGAGAATTTTGTAAATTGATCCTGCATAGTTAAAATGAAATACAAGGGTGGTCCGTTATAATCATTTTCTGTTTTGTTTTGACCCGCACTAATTTTTTAAGCTGGCAAGGAACGCATTTTTGAATGAAGGCTTGTATGTCCTCCTTTAAATGCTCCCACTGATATTTATATTTTATTCTATTCAAAGTTTTAGTTACTCCTTTGTGTCCACCCGTCGCCGAACAATGAGCTTCGTGAATTATATCCGCTCTTTTACTCGGCTCCGGGTGCTGTATGAGTCTACGGCAAATAATTATTTTAACACTATTATTACCTAATTCACGTTTTAAAGAGGCCAAAATATCTTTAAACTCAACATTTTCGATAGTACTGCTCCTAGCCATACTAAAAGAAGCAATTTGATTAATATCTAAAAATTTTGCTAACTTCCTAAGTAACTGGGCCAAAATTTCTAAGGTATCCCATAAACTATTTTTACCTTTGCCCCTAAGTGGTAATGTAAAATGCATTTTTTTATTGGCCTTAATGATTTTAGGCTCTCCCGTTACTAAATTCTCAAAATGCGGAAGCTTCCCTAAATCCTTTAATTGCCTAGACCCCTCATCGAGCGGTTCTCCGTTCGTGCTCACAAAATAAAGGTAACTATCCTTCCTCATTAACAATTTCTCTCTACAATAGATTATATTGTCTTGAGGACCGACCGCTTTCAGCGCGACACTTTTTTCATTGACCGCGTCCTCGTCCCCGAAAGTCATGTCGGAAAAGGGACCTTTAAACACCGAGATGTTGTCGCGCCCGGATGCTTCCCGGCACGCGAGCTCTCCTGACATAACCGTTTGCTCACTTTCCTCGGGCGCGAACGCAGAGACAGATGGCGAGATTGGTCTGTGCAGCGTTTCTTTTTTATTGCTATCCGCAGCTTGCGGTACGAGAGACGCAGACGTCTCCTTATCTTCGGCAAAGGACGCGCATTCCTGAACCTCTTCGACCGCGGGGGCTTCCTTTCTTTTACGCGGCGCGAGAGCTTTAATGGCTTGCTTATACTTTTCTGTGGCTTGGCGGCCCGCACGCTTACGCGTGGCCATTGCATGCAAGGTGGGCGCGCCGTCCCCCTGCTGGGTTTGCCGTTCCTGGGGCGGCTCTACTGTCTGCTCACCAGCGACAGCATGGCGCCCCTCTCCCCCTATGCTCACTTGTGTAGCTACCCATACTTTTTCTATAATCGGGTTGCGCGACAGTGCGTCCGCGTTCAGATTTAATTCACCTTTCTTATAGAGTACATCGAATTGATAGTCTAAAAGTTTTAAACGCCAACGCGTGACTCTAGATCGTGGATCATTATGATTGTTCAACCAAACTAACGGCCTGTGATCAGTAATTAAAGTGAATTTATTCCCGTATAAGTAAGGTCTGAATTGCGTAATAGCGTACACGATTGCTAATGCTTCTTTTGAAAACGTACAATAATTCTTTTCTGCTTGATTCATCGCGCGCGACACAAAGGCTATGGGACGATCTTTTCCAATTTCTCCTTGCGATAAAACTGCCCTGAATGCGCACCCGCTAGCATCGGTAGTTACTAAAATCTTTTCTTCGAAATGCGGATGCGCTAAAACCGGTGGTTCGCATAATTTATCACGGAGAGTCTCAAATGCCGTTTGCGCGTTCTCATCCCAAACAAAAAGTTGTTCTTTTCTAAGAAGGTCAGTTAAAGGCTTGGCTATACGTGCAAAGCCATTAATAAATCGCCTATAATAACCAGGTAGTCCTAAAAATTGTTTAATATTTTTCTGATTTCTAGGCACTGGAAATTCTTTAACTGCTTTTAGTTTTTCCGGGTCCGGGCGTAAACCATCACCGTTAATTATATGTCCCAAATAATTAATTTCCGGTTTAAGAAATTCACATTTTTCCGGTTGCAAAACTAAATTAGCATGGCGCAGTTTTTCAAACAACTTCTCGATTGTTTCTATGTGCTCGTTAAAAGTTTTAGAGTAGACGCAAATGTCATCAAAAAAATGAACCACGTTTTTCATACCAGCAATTACTTTAAGAACGAGTGACAAATATACCAGAGCGCTTGTCTTTAATCCAAAAGGCGATCTAACAAAATGAAATAAACCGAGCTCGCAAGAAAAAGCTGTTTTTTCTCTGTCCTCAGCTTTAATTTTAATTTGATGATAACCCGCGTATAAATCGAAAACTGAGAAAAATTTGGCATCACCAAGCTGATCCAAAATATCCGCTATGTTCGGAACCGGATGATTGTAATCGGGTATAATGGCTTTTAACTTTCTAAAGTCTACTACTACCCGAAATTTTTTCTTGCCGTCGGGTCCGGGTTTTTTGTCAACGCAGAACGCGGGCGCCGAGTAGGCACTTGTTGAAGGTTCGACGATGCCTTTCTCTAACATTTCTTTTACCTGCCTATTGATCTCTTCTTTTAGAATAGGTGGGTGTCTAAATTGTTTAATTCTAATTGGAATATTCGTTGTTGTGGGTATTTCGTGTTCAATTACATTTGTCGCGGGCATAATATCTCCCGCTAAATAAAATCGATCCGAAAATTTCACAAGGAGTGACTCAATTTCGGCTAATTGATTAGGTGACAAATGCTTAAGACGTAAAAGCTCTCTTAATTTAGTCACCCTCTCATTTCCTAAAAGGAAAACCGTGTCTGACATGCACATAATTTGATGGTCGCGTGGCTCCCCTATTTTATGGCTCCGCCTTTCTACCCTAGTCTGGCTACCTAAGTGCGGAGGGTGTGGCCTATGCTTCCATACTGACCAGACTACTCCATTTATATTTCTTTTAATTTCATGCAGCAATTGTCGTAAAACAAATAACATGTCAGAAGTCACCTCGTTGTTAGTCACGCGATACTCTCTCATTTTCTTAAAAATAGGTATAGCGGTGCAACAAATAACAGACAAAGCGTTAGCGTAAAAGCATAATAATAAGACACATCTCGAATTTTGCAAGTAGGCTAGCTTTCCAAGCTTGACCTGCAGCCCGTCAATAAGGTATGCCAGCTGAAAATCCTCTCGAACTAAAGCATAAGACAATGCGCTGGTTAATTTATTACTTCCGCCCTTCTCAATATTGTCGCACAACGACAAGTTTTGATTCCTTAACAAATTATTAATTTTACTAAAACTATTTCTTTTAATCCTAGTTCTTTTATAAATTCCATGCTTGTATTTAATATACGTAAAAGTCCTTATTTTATTACAAACAAAATTTACTTTTCCTCTATTTTTATTCAATGCAATTTTTGCTCTACAATCTGTTATATTCAGTCTAACACTTCTCCCTTGAATGCTGACACTCATACTATTTTTACAAGTTAAAATTTCCAAATTTTTCTTATTTTCTACCACAATATATTTATTAACTTTACTTTCTAATTTAGTAAAATTTTTTACAAGAAGATCTTCACTAACTCTATTTTCCCAATTTTTATTTATCAAGTCCAAATACTGTTGAGGTAAGCTATCATTTAACATTTCCTCTCTAAGTAAATTATTTCCATATATAATTCTGTTCACTTTTTCTTTCAAACTTTTATTTTTACTAAGTTTAGTTCTCAAATTTTGCTTTTTAGCTATTTTAACTAACCGGTTTTTAGTTTCACAATGCTTAACTTCCAAATCTTTATTTTTATCAATTTTTGAGTTTAAGCTGTTATTTTCAAAATTTTCATTTTTCAATTCTCTAGTTTTTTCAAATTTAAAATTCAGATTTTGTTTTTACAAATTTTATTTTTCAAATGGCCAGCTTCTTCAAGGTTCAAATTCAAATTTTTGCTTTTACCAATTTTATTTTCCGAATCACTAGTTTTTTCAAAGTTCAAATCCAAAATTTTGCTTTCACAATTTTTACTTTCTAAATCACTAGTTTTTTCAAATTTCAAATTCAAATTTTTGTTTTCATCAATTTTATTTTTTAAATCAATTTTCTCCAAGACGTGCATGATACAAATCTCAAATGGAGCAATACTTTTAAGCTAAGAAAGACAAACATTTGAAATAACTTTCTCATGCGAAGCAGGTAAATCGCTGTAAACGTTACGAGTGCTACACTCGCCTAAAACAACACTGGATTTGTCCAACCGAGCAGTTGCAACGGGATTTTTCGCGTGTCCGCGTCCGGAATTGCGCTCATCCCCCCACGTCGTACCCTGCGTTACTTCCTTATGTCGCTCGGCTCGTGCCAAACTTACACTCTCTTTGTTTATTGGCCGCGCGATATCTACACTACTCGACCACCGTAAACTGATTACGTGAGAAGCTATTTCCAAAAAATTTTCTTCATAATTAATTTTTGCCCCGTATTTTCTTGAAATTTCGCTGCCGATTAACCCGTCCTCTTCAATAGGAAAATCGTCAGGGACCAAATGAAAATACAATGTTAAATCGCGGAAAATCAAGGGTATTTTCCCGCGCGAGTTAATCGATTCCTTAGTAATACCTTTAAGTTCAAGAATTTCGTTTTCAAAAACAATGGCCTTACTAGGTTTTTTACTAATTTTAAGCAACGACGGGCCTGCCCCCGTATCTAACATTAATTTGAGCGATACCTGATAATTTTCAAATGGCAATTCTATTACAGGTCACTTACTATTAATACTCAACAAAATGGACTTTCGCGCAAATTTTAATTCTGATTTGTGTTTGATTGGTGTGGGTGCGTGCTTTCTGATTGCGCCCAGGTCGCGCCCTGTGCCGCGGGGCTGTTCGCGTTTCCCGCTTCACGTTGCAATTTTTCTCTACTTTTTCTTTCCAATATTTGGCATTCATTCTTCCAGTGTCCCTCTTTTTTACAATAATTGCAAATTTTAACAAAATTGCTGATTTGATTCGATTGTGCCACTGCGGGACTGTGCGATCGCGAAATATATTGATTTTGTGCCGCGCGCTAGCCAATGGGTTCGCAGCTGGTGCCGAGACGCGCGCTTGCATAGCTACGGGCTGCGCCCATGTAGTCGGCGGTGTCGCGGGTTGCTGTGTACCCGGGGGTAACAATGTTTTAAAGTCCAACAGTTTTTCGCGATGTGATTTCTTTTGCCACAATATTGACAAATTTCTGTTGGTTTATTTTGAACAATTTTAACTTCAGCTAATTCTGCCTTCAATTTGTTATTTTCTTGATTTAATTTACTTTTACGCGTTGGTTCGGTTTTCTCTAAATCTGTAACCTCACGCTCTATTTCTATTACTTTTTCTACGGCTTCCTGAAAAGTTGCGGCCACCCCATGCGCTTCTTAATTTCCCAATCCATACTGCGTACAAAAAATTTTAATTTATCGGCTTCTACATTTTGTATGAACCCCGCATCATCCCTTTTTTCTCTTTTTGCGGCCTCTTTTAATTCTATTGCGATACGCCTAACTCTGTTTGCAAATGTTATAATGTTTTCTTTTTCTCTTTGTCTGGCCGCGGCTAATTCCCCCATCAAGGTGTGATGTGTTTTATACGATCCGAAATTTGCCTCAAAATATTTAACTAGATCCGTCATATTAAAAAAAACTATTTCCTCCATTGACTTTGCTGCTTCACCCGTTAGCCGTCGTCTAATTAATTTTACCAAGTCGGCTTCGTTTGCTGCCGGAATCATGCTAATGGCTTCTCTTAAACCGAATAAAAAGGTACTAAGTGGAATATTGCTACCGTCAAATTTTGGTATGCAGTCTAGTGCATCTTTAATCGATAAATTTTTTAACGGAGTTAAATTTGCATTTGGACGAAAAGAATTCATTGTTGTTGGCAGTGTTGTTCTAACATTCGTAACTAAAGGCGTACTGTGCCCCCTTCCCCCTGGTACGTGCGGAGTATAATTTGCCGAATTTAATAAGTTTGTATGAAAAATCACTTTATTTTGTGTATTATCCCCGTCTATTGTGTTTATTACCGTTTTATACTGCGTAACTTCACCGTCTTCAGTTAATTCTTGGTCGGATTTGACTAGAGCTGGAAGTTTCTCAGTAATCAAATGTTTATCCACGCTCGAGATTGCTTCCATAATTTCAATAACACTAATATTGTGATGCATAAATTCACGTAAAATGTCTATCATAATTTCGTCTTGACAAATTTGTTCAACTAATGCCCTATCTACAGTTTCTGCGAGAGACAACTGCAACTTCTTAACATCCCGAATTCTTTCCGGCTTTATTTCCGATGCCGATTGATATCTAGCCCTGAGCATTGCTACTAACTCGTCGAGCGTAGCCGTTATTAATGTAGGTTCCTCTACACTAAGGTATTTCCGCAAAATCTCAGTTGCTTCTGAATTCCTAGCGACCGCACCGTTTGAAGCTGCCATTTTAATAATTTATTTATATTTTTCTTTTGAACGCAAGAAACGAAGAGAAAAAGAAAATTTTTATAACCGTGGTATGTATGTATATATAAAAAAAAAATTTCACTATTTTCACTTTTATCCCGGAGTGGGCCCCCAATTGCAACGTCCGTGTTACAATGTCGCGAAAACAATAAAGTTAACGCGATAAATGTTCCAGTTTCGGTTTTTCGGTTTACGCCTACACGTAATAACCACGGGAGTAGGAACGCGTGAAAATAGTTAATCGGACAAGTAAATTAAACAATGGTAATTCGCGATACTAATTAAGCGGCAAGCGACAGCGTCAGCGAACAATTAGGGTGACAGAGAAAGAGAAAGGATAGCGATCTTCAGAGTTACTTACTTGGAGCGGTTGCGGTTGGCTCGTTCTCTCAGTTAGCACTAATAAAGTAACACTCTAAAAATGCAATTATGTGATGTTTATTAATTGCATAAAGTTACGTTATAAACTGTTACAAACTGATTGTAGTCGAGATATAATATCAACAATTATTCGCGAGACTACAATCAGAGAAGCTTGACAAATATTTTTGGTTAATTTAACACGAAATATTCTAAGTCGATTATACTCGAAGTTATTCTAAGTCAATTCTACTTCGAAAATATTCTAAGTAAATTTCGCTCGAAAATATTCTAAGTAAATTTCGCTCGAAAATATTCTAAGTAAATTCTGCTCGAAAATATTCTAAGTCAGAATACGGAAATTTCGAAAATTATTCTAAGTCCAAGTGTTACAATTAAATGGTGGTCGAACGAGGGCTTCGCCCTACGAATCAAAAAGAACAAAAAGCTTCTTCCTCGAGTGGAGGCGCGTCGCGGCTTTTATACCCGCGCATGTATCTAGGGCAGATGCAAAGGTAAGGGACTGTAGGATATCTCATCTTTTCCATGGGGTGGCAAGGACGCGGGTGGGGAACTCGAGTTCGAATACGGCGCTGCCAAGGACAAGGGTTGGTTCGATAGGCGGTACGAATACGGGTAAAGTAGGATTCGTTACTATGCGAACTGCGGCTCACGTAGGTAACCCATCTGCTACCATGTGGCGCCACTGACAGGAAAGAGGACTCATGGTAACATGAAGGAAAAAAAAGGTTGTAGCGTGGTAAGGATAGATGGTAGCACGGGTGTCAAAAGTAGCGGTCAGTCGTGCTCGACTTGACACTACTTACTGGTATTCAAGCGCCGGAAATTTAGTTTTCTTCCGTTCTTTTTCTCAAAATAACGTACGTTTATGCTAAAAATGACGTTTTTCCAATATTTTCCTAATATATGGTGAAAAATACATTGTTTTACCGATATTTTCCTAGTATACGGTGAAAAATGTGTGGAATCCTGCAACAAACAGGGAAAACCATGATTTAAAGCACTTATTGGTATTGAAAAGCCGGAAATTTGGATTTGGTCCGTTGTTTTCTATCAAAATAACGTAGGTGTATGCTAGAAATGCCTGTTTTAGCCAATATTCTCCTAATATGTGGTGAAAAATGGATGTTTTTACCAATATTTTCCTAGTATATGGTGAAAAGTTCGTGAAATATTGTGATAAACAGAATATACTGTAATTTAAAGTACTATTTCTCATCGTGATTTGGAAAAATGGATTTTTATAATTTGTATCCGCTAAATTTTGCGGGTTCACGATAAAATACATTGATTTATGAATATTTTCCTAGTATACGGTAAAAAGTGTGTGGAATCATGCAACAAACAGGGAAAAACATGATTTAAAGCACTTACTGGCATTCAAACGCCGGAAATTTGGATTTCTTTCGGTCTTTTTCTCAAAATAACATAGGTTTATGCTACAAAATGCCTGTTTTTACGAATATTATCCTAGCATATTGCGAAAAGTGTGTGGAGTCCTGCAAGAAACAGGTAAACCCATTATTTAAAGCACTTAATGGTATCCAAACGCCGGAAATTTAGATTTGTTTCATACTTTTTCTCAAAATAACGTAGTTATATGCTAGAAGTGCCTGCTTTTAACACTATTTTTTCTAATATATGGTGAAAAATCCATGTGTTTACCAATATTTTCCTAGTATATTGTGAAAAGTCCGTGGAATCCTGCGAAAAATAGGCAAAACCATGATTTAAAGACCTTACTGGTATTGAAGCGCCGGAAATTTAGTTTTGTTCCGTTCTTTTTCCCAAAATAACGTACCTTTATGCTAGAAATGCCTTTTTTTCCAACATTTTTCTAATATATGGTGAAAAATACATTGTTTTACCAATATTTTCCTCGTAGACGGTGAAAAATGTGTGGAATCCTGCAACAAACAGGAAAAACCATAATTTAAAGTACTTTTCCTTTTCATGAGTTGGAAATATGGACTTTTATAATTGGTACCCTTTAAATATCGTGGATTCACGATAAAAACCCCTTGTTTTCCCAATATTTTCCTAGTATATGGTTTAAAGTGTGTGGAATCCTGCAATAAACAGGGAAAACCATAATTTAAAGTACATTATCTCTTCGTGAGTTTGATATATGGACTTTTATAATTGGTATCCTCTAAATATCGTGGATTCACGATAAAATACATTGTTTTACCAATATTTTACTAGTTTAGGGTGAAAAATCTGTCGAATCCTGCAACAATCAGTAATAACCACGATTTAACGCACTCACTGCTATTCAAACGCCCGAAATTAAGATTTGTTTCGTTCTCTTTCCCAAAATAACGTAAGCTTATGCTAGAAATGCCTGTATTTACCAATATTTTCCTAGTATATGGTGAAAAGTGCGTGGAATCCTGCAACAAACAGAGAAAACCATTATATAAAGCACTCACTTGTATTCAAAAGACGGAAATTTAGATTTGTTTCCTTCTTTTTCTAAAAATAACTTAGATTTATGCTAGAAATGCCTGTTTTTACCAATATTTATCTATTATATGGTTGAAATTGTGTGGAATCCTGCAATAAACAGGGAAAACCATAAGTTAAAGTACTTTTTCTCTTCTTGAGTTGGAAATATGGAGTTTTATAATTGGTATCACCTAAATATCGGGGGTTCACGATAAAATACATTGTTTTATCAATATTTTCCTAATATATGATGAAAAATGCCTGTTTTTATCAATATTTTACTAGTATATTGTGATAAGTACGTGGAATCCTGCAATAAACAGGGAATACCATGATTTCCGGTACTTTTTGGTATTCGAATGCCAGAAATTTAGATTTTTTTCGTTCTTTTTCACAAAATAACGTAGGTTTATGCTAGAAATTCCTGCTTTACCAATATTTTCCTAGTATATGGTGAAAAGTACGTGGAATCCTGCAACAAACAGAGAAAACCATTATATAAAGCACTCACTGGTATTCAAACGCCGGAAATTTAGATTTGTTTCGTTCTTTTTCTCAAAATAACGTAGGATTATGCTAGAAATGCCAGTATTTACCAATATTTTCCTAGTATATGGTGAAAAGTGCGTGGAATCCTGCAACAAACAGAGAAGACCATTATATAAAGCACTCACTGGTATTCAAACGCCGGAAATTTAGATTTGTTTCGTTCTTTTTCTCAAAATAACGTAGGATTATGCTAGAAATGCCAGTATTTACCAATATTTTCCTAGTATATGGTGAAAAGTGCGTGGAATCCTGCAACAAACAGAGAAAACCATTATATAAAGCGCTCACTGGTATTCGAACGCCGGAAATTTAGATTTGTTTCGTTCTTTTTCTAAAAATAACTTAGGTACATGCTAGAAATGCCTGTTTTTACAAATATTTATCTATCATATGGTGAAAATTGTGTGGAATCCTGCAATAAACAGGGGAAACCGTAATATAAAGTACTTTTTCTCTTCTTGAGTTGGAAATATGGAATTTATAATTGGTATCCTCTAAATATCGTGGGTTCACGATGAAATACATTGTCTTATCAATATTTTCCTAGTATACCGTGAAAAGTGTGTGTAATCCTGCGACAAACAGAGAAAACCATTATATAAAGCACTTACTGGTATTCAAAAACCGGAAATTTAGATTTGTTTCGTTCTTTTTCTCAAAATAACATAGGTTTATGCTGGAAACGCCTGTTCTTACCAATATTTTTGTAGTATATGGTGAAAAGTGGGTGGAATCCTGCAGTAAACAGGGAATACCATACGTTAAAGTAATTATTCTCTTTGTGAGTTAGAAATATGGACTTTTATAATTGGTATCCCCTAAGTATCGTGGGTTCACGATAAAATACATTGTTTTATCAATATTTTCCTAATATATGGTGAAAAATGCCTGTTTTTACCAATATTTTACTAGTATATTGTGAAACGTACGTGGAATCCTGCAATAGACAGGGAATACCATAATTTCAAGTACTTTTTGGTATTCAAAAGCCGGAAATTTAGATTTTTTTCGTTCTTTTTCACAAAATAACGTAGGTTTATGCTAGAAATTCCTGCTTTACCAATATTTTCCAAGTATATGATGAAAAGTGTGTGGCATCCTGCAATAAAAAGAGAAAACCATTATTTAAAGTACCTTTTCTCTTCTTGAGTTGGAAATATGGACTTTTATAATTGGCATCCTCTAAATATCGCGGGTTCACGATAATATACATTGTTTTACCAATATATCCCTAGTATAGGGTGAAAAATGTGTGGAATCCTGCAATAAACAGGGAATACCAGAATATAAAGTACTTTTTCTCTTCGTGAGTTGGAAGTATGGATTTTTATAATTTGTATCGTCTAAATATCGTGTGTTAACGATAAAATACATTGTTTTACCAATATTTTCCTTGTATACGGTGAAAAGTGTATGGAATCCTGCAAGAAACAGGGAAAACCATGATTTAAAGCACTTATTGGCATTCAAACGCCGGAAATTTAGATTTGTTTCGTTCTTTTTCTTAAAATAACGTAGGTTTATTCTAGAAATGCCTGCTTTACCAATATTTTCCTAGTATATGTCGAAAAGTTTATGGAATCCTGCAATAAACAGGGAGAACCATGTTTTAAAGCCCTTAATGCTACTCAAACGCCGGAAATTTAGATTGGTGTTGTTCTTTTCCTCAAAATAATGTAGGTTTATGCTGGAAATGCCCGTTTGTACCAATATTTTCCTAGTATATGGTGAAAAGTGCGTGGTATCCTGCAAAAAACAGCGAAAAACCATGACTTTCAGTACATTTTGTTCTTAATCTGTTGGAAATATGGATTTCGATCATTTTTTTCGTGAAAATAACTTAGGTCTATGCTAAAACTGCCTGTTTCTACCATTATTTTCCTAGTGTATGGCGAAAAGTCCGTGGTATCCTGCAAACAGCAGCGAAAAACCATGATTTTGGCTACTTTTAGTTCTTAATCTGCTGGAAATATGAATTTCGATCTTTGCTTTCGTCAAAATAACTTAAGGCTCATGCTAGATATGCCGTTTTTTCGAATACATTGCTAGTATATGGTGAAAAGTGCGTGGTATCCAGCAAAAAACAGCGAAAAACCTTGATTTTCTGTACTTCTTGTTCTTAATCTGCTGGGAATAAGGATTTGGAATATTGTTTTCCTGAAGATGAAGAAGTTTAATGCCAAATATGGCTGTTTTTACCAATATTTTCATAATATATGGTTAAAAATGCCTGTTTTTACCAATATTTTCCAAATATATGGTTAAAAGTACGTTGTATCCTGAAAAAAAGAGCGAAAACCCATGATTTTCAGTACTATTTGTTCTTAATCTGCTGGAAATATGGATTCCGATCATTGTTTTCGTCAAAATAACTTAGGTTTATGCTAAAAATGCCTGTTTTTTCCAATATTATCCATGTATATGGTGAAAAGTACGTTGTATCCTGCAAAAATCGGCGAGAAACCATGATTTATAGTACTTTTTGTTCTTAATCTGCTGGAAATATTGATGTGGATCATTGTCTTCGTCAAAATAACTCAGGATTATGCAAAATATGGCGGTTTTTATCGACATTTTCCTAGTATATGGTGAAAAGTGCCTGGTAACCTGCAAAAAACAGCGAAAAACCATGATTTTCAGCACTTTTTGTTCTTAATCTTGTGGAAATATGTATTTCGATCATTGTTTTCGTCAAAATAACGTAGATCTATGAGAAAATGTCTGTTTTACCAATATTTTCCTAGTATATGGTGAAAAGTGCATGGTATCCTGCAAAAAACAGCGCAAAACCATGATTTTCTGTACTTTTTGTTCTTAAGCTGCTGGAAATATGGGTGTCGATCATTGTTTTCGTCAAAATACATTAGCTCTATTCTAAAAATAACTGTTTTTACCAATATTTTCCAAGTATATGGTGAAAAGTTCGGGGTATCCTGCTATGAACAGCGAAAAATCATGATGTTCGGTACTTTGTGTTATTAATCTGCTGGAAATATGGATTTAGATCATTGTTTTCGTCAAAATAACATAGGTCTATGCTAAAAATGTCTCTTTTTAACAATATTTTCCTAGTATATGGTGAAAAGTGTGTGGTATCCGGCAAAGAATAGCGAAAAACCATGATTTTCGGTACTTTGTGTTTTTAATCTGCTAGAAATAAGGATTTGGATTATGTTTTTCTACAATATGACGAAGTTTTATGCTAAATATGCCTGTTTTTACCAATATTTTGATAATATATCGTTAAAAATGCTGGTTTTTACCAATATTTTCCGAGTATATGGTGAAAAGTACGTAGTATCCTGAAGAAAACAGCGAAAAACCCTGATTTTCAGTACCTTTTGTTCTTAATCTCCTGGAAATATGGATTTGGATCATTGTTTTACTCAAAATAACATAGATTTATGCTAAAAATGCCTGTTTTCTCCAATATTTTCCATTTATATGATGAAAAGTACGTTGTATCCTGCCAAAATCAGCGAAAATCCATGATTTTCAGTACATTTTGTTATTAATCTGCTGGAAATATGAATTTCGATCATTCTTTTCGTCAAAGTAACATAGGCTTATTCTAAAAATACCTGTTGTCTCCAATATTTTCCATTTATATGATGAAAAGTACGTTGTATCCTGCCAAAATCAGCGAAAATCCATGATTTTCAGTACGTTTTGTTCTTAATCTGCTGGAAATATGGTTTTCGGTCATTGTTTTCGTCAAAATGACTAAGCTCTATGCTAAAAATTGCTGTTTTTACCAATATCTTCCTATGATATCGTGAAAAGTGTGTGGTATCCTGCAACGAACAGCGGAAAACATGATTATCGGTACTTTTTGTTCTTAATGTGCTGGAAATATGGGTGTCGATCATTGTTTTCGTCAAAATACATTAGCTCTATTCTAAAAATGCCTGTTTTTACCAACATTTTCCAAGTATATGGTGAAAAGTGCGGGGTATCCTGCCAAAAACAGCGAAAAATCATGATGTTCGGTACTTTCTGTTATTAATCTGCTGGAAATATGGATTTCGATCATTGTTTTCGTCAAAATAACTTAAAGTCCATGCTAAAAATGCCTTTTTTTCCAATACATTGCTAGTATATGGTGAAAAGTGCGTGGTATTCTGCAAAAAACAGCGAAAAACTATGATTTTCAGTACTAACTAAATAACTTAGGTCTGTGCTAAAAATGCCTGCTATTGCCAACATTTTCCTAGTATATCGTGAAAAGTGTGTGGTATCCTGCAAAAAACAGCGATAAGCCATGATTTTCAGTACCTTTTGTCCTTAATCTGCTCGAAATATGGATTTGGATCATTGTTTTCGTCAAAATAACTTAGGTCCATGCTAAACATGCCTGTTTTTACCAATATTTCCCAAGTATATGGTGAAAAGTTCGTTTATCCTGCAAAAAACAGCGAAAAACCATGATTTTCAGTACTTTTTGTTCTTAATCTGCTGGAAATATGGATTTCGATCATTGTTTTCGGCAAAATAACTTATGCCTATGCTAAAAATACCTGTTTATACCAACATTTTCCTAGTATATGGTGAAAAGTGTGTGGTATCCTGCAAAGAACATTGAAAAACCATGATTTTCAGTACTTCTTGTCCTTAATCTGCTGGAAATATGGACTTGGATCATTGTTTTCGTGAAAATAACTCAGGTCCATGCGAAATATGCCTGTTTTTACCAATAATTCCCAAGTATATGGTGAAAAGTTCGTTTATCCTGCAAAAAAACAGCGAAAAACCATGATTTTCAGTACTTTTTGTTCTTAATTAGCAGGAAATATGGATTTCGAACATTTTTTTCGTGAAAGTAACCTAGGTCAATGCTAAAAATGCCTGTTTTTACCAGTATTTTCCAAGTATATGGTGAAAAGTGCGTGGTATTCTACAAAAAACAGCGAAAAACCATGATTTTCAGCACTTCTTGTTCTTAATCTGCGGGCAATATGGATTTCGATCACTGTTTTCGTCAAAATACATTAGCTCTATGCTAAAAATGCCTGTTTTTACCAACATTTTCCAAGTATATGGTGAAAGGTACGTTGTATCATGAAAGAGAAAGCGAAAAACCATGATTGTCTGTACTTTTTGTTCTTAATCTGCTGGAAATATGGATTTCGGTCATTGATTTCGGCAAACTAACTTAGGTCTATGCTAAAAATTCCTGTATTTACCAACATTTTCCTGGTATATGGTGAAAACTGTGTGGTATCCTGCAAAAAACAGCGAAAAATCATGATTTTCGTTACTTTTTATTATTAATCTGCTGGAAATACGGATTGCGGTCATTGTTTTCATCAAAATCAGTTGGGGCTATACTAGAAATGCCTGTTGTTATCAATATTTTCCTAGTATATGGTGAAAAGTACGTTGTATCCTGAAAAAAACAGCGAAAAACATTGATTTTCAGTACTTTTTGTCCTTAATCTGCTGGAAATATGGATTTGGATCATTGTTTTCCTCAAAAGGACGAAGTTTTATGTTAAATATCGCTGTTTTTACCAATATTTTCCTAATATATGTTGAGAAGTACGTGGTATCCTGCAAAAAACAGCGAGAAACCACGATTTACGGTACTTTTTGTTTTTAATCTGCTGGAAATATGGATTTCATCAAAATGAGAAAATTTTATGCTAAATATGCCTGTTTTTACCAATATTTCCCAAGTATATGGTCAAAAGTTCATTGTATCCTGCAAAAAGCCGCGAAAAACCATGATTATCAGTACATTTTGTTCTTAATCTGTTGGAAATATGGATTTCGATCATTTTTTTCTTGAAAATAACATAGGTCCATGCTAAAAATGCCTTTTTTTCCAATACATTGCTAGTATATGGTGAAAAGTGCGTGGTATCCTGCAAAAAACAGCGAAAAACCATGATTTTCAGTACTTTTTGTTCTTAATCTTCTGGAAATATGGATTTCGATAATTTTTTTCGTGAAAATAACTTAGGTCCATGCTAAAAATGCCTTTTTTTCAAATACATTGCTAGTATATGGTGAAAAGTGCGTTGTATCCTGCAAAAAACAGCGAAAAAACATGATTTTCAGGGCTTTTTGTACTTAATCTCCTGGAAATATGGATTTGGGTCATTGTTTTCCTCAAAACGACGAAGTTTTATGCCAAATGTGGCTGTTTTTACCAATATTTTCCTAATATATGTTGATAAGTACGTGATATCCTGCAAAAAACAGCGAAAAACCATGATTTTCGGTACTTTTAGTTCTTAATCTGCTGGAAAAATGGATTGCGACCATTGTTTTCGTCAAAATAACTTAAGGTCCCTGCTAAAAATGCCTTTTTTTCCAATACATTACCAGTATATGGTGAAAAGTGCGTGGTATCCAGCAAAATGCAGCGAAAAACCTTGATTTTCAGTACTTCTTGTTCTTAATCTGCTGGGATTAAGGATTTGGAATATTGTTTTCCTTAAGATGAGGAAGTTTAATGCTAAATCTGGCTGTTTTTACCAATATTTTCATAATATATGGTTAAAAATGCCTGTTTTTACCAATATTTTCCTGGTATATGGTTAAAAGTATGTCGTATCCTGAAACAAAGAGCGAAAAGCCATGATTTTCAGTAGTTTTTGTTCTTAATCTGCTGGAAATATGGACTTGGGTCATTGTTTTTGTCAAAATAACGTAGGTCCATGCTAATCATACCTGTTTTTACCAATATTTCCCAAATATGGTGAAAAGTTCGTTGTATCCTGCAAAAAGCCGCGAAAAACCATGATTATCAGTACTTTTTGTTCTTAATCTGTTGGAAATATGGATTTCGATCATTTTTTTCTTGAAAATAACATAGGTCCATGCTAAAAATGCCTTTTTTTCCAATACATTGCTAGTATATGGTGAAAAGTGCGTGGTATCCTGCAAAAAACAGCGAAAAACCATGATTTTCAGTACTTTTTGTTCTTAATCTTCTGGAAATATGGATTTCGATAATTTTTTTCGTGAAAATAACTTAGGTCCATGCTAAAAATGCCTTTTTTTCAAATACATTGCTAGTATATGGTGAAAAGTGCGTTGTATCCTGCAAAAAACAGCGAAAAAATATGATTTTCAGGGCTTTTTGTACTTAATCAGCTGGAAATATGGATTTGGGTCATTGTTTTTCTCAAAACGACGAAGTTTTATGCCAAATGTGGCTGTTTTTACCAATATTTTCCTAATATATGTTGATAAGTACGTGATATCCTGCAAAAAACAGCGAAAAACCATGATTTTCGGTACTTTTAGTTCTTAATCTGCTGGAAAAGTGGATTTCGACCATTGTTTTCGTCAAAATAACTTAAGGTCCCTGCTAAAAATGCCTTTTTTTCCAATACATTGCCAGTATATGGTGAAAAGTGCGTGGCATCCAGCAAAATGCAGCGAAAAACCTTGATTTTCAGTACTTCTTGTTCTTAATCTGCTGGGAATAAGGATTTGGAATATTGTTTTCCTTAAGATGAGGAAGTTTAATGCTAAATCTGGCTGTTTTTACCAATATTTTCATAATATATGGTTAAAAATGCCTGTTTTTACCAATATTTTCCAGGTATATGGTTAAAAGTATGTTGTATCCTGAAACAAAGAGCGAAAAGCCATGATTTTCAGTACTTTTTGTTCTTAATCTGCTGGAAATATGGACTTGGGTCATTGTTTTCGTCAAAATAACGTAGGTCCATGCTAATCATACCTGTTTTTACCAATATTTCCCAAATATGGTGAAAAGTTCGTTATATCTTGCAAAAAACAGCGAAATACCATGATTTACAGTGCTTTTTGTTCTTAATCTGCTGGAAATATGGATTTCGATCATTTTTTTCGTGAAAGTAACTTAGTTCTATGCTAAAAATGCCTGTTTCTACCAATATTTTCCTAGTATATGGCGAAAAGTGGGTGGTATCCAGCAAAAAACAGCGAAAAACCTTGATATTCTGTACTTCTTGTTCTTAATCTGCGGGGAATAAGAATTTGGAATATTGTTTTCCTCAAGATGAGGAAGTTTAATGCTAAATATGGCTGTTTTTACCAATATTTTCATAATATATGGTTAAAAATGCCTGTTTTTACAAATATTTTCCAAGTACATGGTTAAAACTACGTTGTATCCTGAAAAAAAGAGCGAAAAACCATGATTTTCAGAACTTTTTGTTCTTAATCTGCTGGAAATATGCATTTCGATCATTGTTTTCGTCAAAATAACTTAGGTCTATACTAGAAATGCCTGTTTTTATGAATATTTTCCTAGTATATGGTGAAAAATGCGTGCTACCCTGCAAAAAACAGCGAAAAACCATGATTTTCAGTACCTTTTGTTCTTAATCTCCTGGAAATATGGATTTTGATCATTGTTTTCGTCAAAATCACTTGGGGCTATACTAGAAATGCCTGTTGTTATCAATATTTTCCTAGTATATGGTGAAAAGTACGTTGTATTCTGAAAAAAACAGTGAAAAACATTGATTTTCTGTACTTTTTGTCCTTAATCTTCTGGAAATATGGTTGTGGATCATTGTTTTCCTCAAAAGGACGAAGTTTTATGCTAAATATCGCTGTTTTAACCAATATTTTCCTAATATATGTTGAGAAGTACGTGGTATCCTGCAAAAAACAGCGAAAAACCACGATTTACGGTACTTTTTGTTTTTAATCTTGTGGAAATATGGATTTCGATCATTATTTTCATCAAAATGAGAAAATTTTATGCTAAATATGCCTGTTTTTACCAATATTTCCCAAGTATATGGTCAAAAGTTCGTTGTATCCTGCAAAAAACCGCGAAAAACCATGATTATCAGTACTTTTTGTTCTTAATCTGTTGGAAATATGGATTTCGATAATTTTTTTCGTGAAAATAACTTAGGTCCATGCTAAAAATGCCTTTTTTTCCAATACATTGCTAGTATATGGTGAAAAGTGCGTTGTATCCTGCAAAAAAACAGCAAAAAACCATGATTTTCAGGGCTTTTTGTACTTAATCTGCTGGAAATATGGATTTGGGTCATTGTTTTCCTCAAAACGACGAAGTTCTATGCTAAATGTGGCTGTTTTTACTAATATTTTCCTAATATATGTTGATAAGTACGTGGTATCCTGCAAAAAACAGCGAAAAACCATGATTTTCGGTACTTTTAGTTCTTAATCTGCTGGAAAAATGGATTTCGACCATTGTTTTCATCAAAATAACTTAAGGTCCCTGCTAAAAATGCCTTTTTTTCCAATACATTGCCAGTATATGGTGAAAAGTGCGTAGTATCCAGCAAAAAACAGCGAAAAACCTTGATTTTCAGTACTTCTTGTTCTTAATCTGCTGGGAATAAGGATTTGGAATATTGTTTTCCTTAAGATGAGGAAGTTTAATCCTAAATCTGGCTGTTTTTACCAATATTTTCATAATATATGGTTAAAAATGCCTGTTTTTACCAATATTTTCCAGGTATATGGTTAAAAGTATGTTGTATCCTGAAACAAAGAGCGAAAAGCCATGATTTTCAGTACTTTTTGTTCTTAATCTGCTGGAAATATGGACTTGGGTCATTGTTTTCGTCAAAAAAACGTAGGTCCATGCTAATCATACCTGTTTTTACCAATATTTCCCAAATATGGTGAAAAGTTCGTTTTATCTTGCAAAAAACAGCGAAATACCATGATTTACAGTGCTTTTTGTTCTTAATCTGCTGGAAATATGGATTTCGATCATTTTTTTCGTGAAAGTAACTTAGTTCTATGCTAAAAATGCCTGTTTCTACCAATATTTTCCTAGTATATGGCGAAAAGTGGGTGGTATCCAGCAAAAAACAGCGAAAAACCTTGATTTTCTGTACTTCTTGTTCTTAATCTGCGGGGAATAAGAATTTGGAATATTGTTTTCCTCAAGATGAGGAAGTTTAATGCTAAATATGGCTGTTTTTACCAATATTTTCATAATATATGGTTAAAAATGCCTGTTTTTACAAATATTTTCCAAGTACATGGTTAAAACTACGTTGTATCCTGAAAAAAAGAGCGAAAAACCATGATTTTCAGAACTTTTTGTTCTTAATCTGCTGGAAATATGCATTTCGATCATTGTTTTCGTCAAAATAACTTAGGTCTATACTAGAAATGCCTGTTTTTATGAATGTTATCATCTTAGTATCGTGGGTTCACGATAAAATACATTGTTTTACAAATATTTTAATAGTATATGGTGAAAAGTGCGTGGAATCCTGCGACAAACAGGCAGAACCATGATTTAAAGCACAGAGTGGCATTCAAACGCCGGAAATTTGGATTTGTTTCGTTCTTTTTCTCAAAATAACGTAGGTTTATGCTAGAAATTCCAGGTTTTACCAATATTTCCTAGTATACAGTGAAAAGTGTGTGGAATTCTGCAATAAACAGGGAAAACCATGATTTAAAGCACTTCTTGGTATTCAAACGCCGGAAATTTAGATTTCTTCCGTTCTTTTATCAAAATCACTTAGGTTTTGCTAGAAATTCCTGTTTTTACCAATATTTTCCTAGTATATGGTGAAAAGTGTCTGGAATCCTGCAATAAACATGGAAAACCATAATTTGAAGTACATTTTCTCTTCGTGAGTTGGAATTATGGACTTTTATAATTGATATCCTCTAAATATCTTGGCTTCACGATAAAATACATTGTTTTACCAATATTTTCCTAGAATATGGTGAAAAGTGTGTGGAATCCTGCAACAAACAGGGAAAATCATGATTTAGAGCACTTACTGGTATTCAAAAGCCGGAAATGTAGATTTGTTTCGTTCTTTTTCTCAAAATAACGTAGGTTTATGCTAGAAATACCTGCTTTTACCAATATTTTCCTAGTATACGGTGAGAAGTGCGTGGAATCTTGCGATAAACAGAGTATACCATAATTTAAAGTACTATTTCTCATCGTGATATGGAAATATGGGTTTTTATAATTTGCATCCTCTAATTATCGTGCGATTACGATAAAATACATTGTTTTACCAATATTTTCCTAGAATAGGTGATACTGCGTGGAATCCTGCAATAAACAGGGAAAACCATGATTTAAAGTACTATTTCTCTTCGTGAATTGGAAATATGGACTTTTATAATTGGTATCCTATAAATATCGTGGGTTAACGATAAAATACATTGTTTTATGAATATTTTCCTAGTATATGGTGAAGTGTGGAATCCTGCAACAAACAGGGAAAACCATGATTTAAAGCACATACCGGTATTCAAACGCCGGAAATTTAGATTTGTTTCCTTCGTTTTCTCAAAGTAACGTAGGTTTATGCTAGAAATACCCGTTTTTACCAATATTTCCCTAGTATACGGTGAAAAGTGTGTGGAATCCTGCAATAAACAGGGAAAACCATGATTTAAAGCACTTATTGGCATTCAAACGCCGGAAATTTAGATTTCTTCAGTTCTTTTTCTCAAAATAACTTAGGTTTATGCTAGAAATACCTGTTTTTACCAATATTTTCCTAGTATATGGCGAAAAGTGCCTGGAATCCTGCAATAAACAGGTAAAACCATGATTTAAAGCACTATTTCTCTTCGTGAATTGGAAATATGGACTTTTATAATTGGTATCCTATAAATATCGTGGGTTAACGATAAAATACATTGTTTTATGAATATTTTCCTAGAATATGGTGAAGTGTGGAATCCTGCAACAAACAGGGAAAACCATGATTTAAAGCACATACCGGTATTCAAACGCCGGAAATTTAGATTTGTTTCCTTCGTTTTCTCAAAGTAACGTAGGTTTATGCTAGAAATACCCGTTTTTACCAATATTTCCCTAGTATACGGTGAAAAGTGTGTGGAATCCTGCAATAAACAGGGAAAACCATGATTTAAAGCACTTATTGGCATTCAAACGCCGGAAATTTAGATTTCTTCAGTTCTTTTTCTCAAAATAACTTAGGTTTATGCTAGAAATGCCTGTTTTTACCAATATTTTCCTAGTATATGGCGAAAAGTGCCTGGAATCCTGCAATAAACAGGTAAAACCATGATTTAAAGCACTATTTCTCTTGGTGAGTTGGAAATTTGGACTTTTATAATTGGTATCCTCTAAATATCGTGGGTTCACGATAAAATACATTCTTTTATGAATATTTACCTAGAATATGGTGAAAAGTGTGTGGAATCCTTCAACAAACAGGGAAAACCATAATTTAAAGCACTTACTGGTACTCAAAGGCCGGAAATTTAGATTTGTTTCGTTATTTTTCTCAAAATAACGTAGGTTTATGATACAAAATGCCTGTTTTTACGAATAAGTAGGTGAGCTAGGCCGGTTCGGGGACTTACCATCTGAGCTGGCGCTCGGTCGGTAAGGTAGGGCGCTACCTTGCCGGTGTGTGGTAATCTCGGTCGGTAAGGTAGAGCCCTACCTTGCCGGTGGATGGTAATGTAGAGCGCTACCTTGCCGTAAGGGCAACTCTGTCGGTATTGCAGGGAGAGTAATAACCCAACGCTCAGCAGACATAACCCAACTTTATCTTACCGGTAGAGCAACCCGCTCTATCTTACCGGCAGTTGATAACCCAAATACTATACTATACTATGCTATGTATACTATGTATACCATACTATGTTATGTATACCATACTATACTATGTATACTATACTATACTATACTATGCTATGTATACCATACTATGCTATGTATACCATACTATGCTATGCATGCCATACTATACTATACTATACTATACTATGCTATGTGTACTATGTATACCATACTATGCTATGTATACCATACTATGCTATGCATACCATACTATACTATGTATACTATACTATACTATACTATACTATACTATGTATACTATACTATGTACTATACTATCCAAACTATATCCGAATTTCCATGCTGTTAATTTGAATTTCGGGCGCTGCACTAGGCGGCGAGCGGCAACCGTCGCACTGTCGGGACTTCCCCGCGCTGGGAGTGTAGTTCCGCGCGCTCCACTAGGCGGCAAGCGGCAGGCGTCGCGCTGCCTACTGCTGAGACGACGCGGTACCGGCTATAAGTCAGGCTATGCTGCAACAACCACCTACACTCACGTGAGGGCGGGTGGTAGTTTGCTAAATAATTATTATTAATTAATTATTAATTAATTATTAATTAATTATTATTATTTTTTGACTTTTTCACTTTTTTACTTTTTTCATTTTTTTCATTTTTTTAGTGGTGGGGGCCCCAACCGCCGCCCCCACCTGTGGAGCACTCCATTAAACCATTGCTCCCCCATTTTTTCCCTTTTTACTCGTCCTCAGTCAAGTCGATGATCTGCGGGTGTAAAGTATACCCGAAGCATTCTCCAGGCTCTTCGACCAGGATCGCAACCATACCGTCATCCTCGGGATGGGAATTGAGGAAGAGAGAGAGGATGAACTGCTCGTTCCAATAACCATCTGGAAGCAGTTCATCCTCGCTCTCCTCCTCAACCTCCATCTCCTCCTCGGCGGCTGCGAACCAGGTCTGGCAGGGAATCACTTCTAAAGGTGGCATCTTGCTTGACTGAGTGACGAATGATAATTTTTTGGTCCTCTGCTCCTTATATACCCAAACTTGCATTACATTATATGGGTTTTCACTATCAGGATTGCACATTTTTTTAAGCAGACGAATTTCCAAGAAACTCCCCTCTCTCTTCATAGCAGACCATCAGAGAGTGCAAGCGCGCGCGAAAGTTTAAAAATTAACGTAGATATGAATTTATTAATCCATTATCGACCAATAAAGTCATATTACAAGTCCTAAAATTTTGTCCGTTTCGCCGTTTCCATCTATGCGACAGAGATATGGGCGGGAATTCAAAATTTATAGAGTAACAATTTTTTATTTTTTTAAATAGTGGGAGCCCCAACCATCGCTCCCACCTGTGAGGTACAACCACATACAATTACCTCTTCATTATTACATTTATTAATTATACATTCCACTTAACATTACGTGTAGAGGTTTACATTGACTTAAATCCACTTCATCCACGGCGTTGTCGTCGGCGCTCACATAGAAGCTGCCAATCGATGACTCTGGTCGTTTGATAAAGTAAACAAAGATTATATATGAGGTAAGTATACTTACGTATTTAACAATATATCCTGCAACCACCTCTTCTTCTCCATCCCCTTGACGTACACCTTCTTCGCGTCTATCAAACCATACTGTACACTCTCCACCAGCTTCGTGTACGGGATTTCGCCAGAGCTCCAGGGTATGCCATGATAGTTCAACTCCAACCAGCGATTCGTGCTCTTGCACTCACTCGGTAGATCGTCCCAACGGTGCGGAGATTTGAAGCTGTACACCCACGGTGTAGCATCATCCTCTAGAGCAGCGATGGCCACCTCCTTGAAGACGAGCTCGTTGTCGGCGGCCTTGAATCCCTGCACGTCCACCACGTACTCCATGACGAATAAGCTTCTCGACTCGATACGCCGCTTATATACCCTCGCGGACCTTCCCCCACCGCTCTGCAGCGAGCGCTCTGTACAGAGCGCTCTACCCCCACCATCGCGCTCCCTACCAAGCCCCGCCCCCATGGAGCTCGCTGATTAGCTGACCTGCATAGAATTCTTGGAAAAACGGTTTCGACAGGTTGAGACCTGCACAGATCTCTCTGATTGGCTGACACATCTTCAAACCTTCACAGAATTCTTGGAAAAACGGTTTGAACAGGTTGAGACCTGCACGGAGCTCTCTGATTGGCTGACGCAATTTCTAACATCCAATAGAATTCTTGGAAAAATGGCATGGAGCTCTCTGATTGGTCGAACACCACGATCCGAAATATAAAAGGGGAGGTACGAAATTTAGACAAGTTTCTTCACGTCTCAGCTTATTACATACGAACCCTACGGTATTTCTACCTTACTGACAGAGCTGATTATCTCCATCGGTAATTGTAATACACTAACTTTTACATACAATGAATGCATTATATACTATGTGAACTACGTATACTGTATATGCTGTATATACTATGTATACTACATATACTATGTATAATGCATATACTATATGAACTACATATGCTGTGTATGCTGTGTATACTATGTATACTACATATACTATACATACTAGCACTCTCCACCACCGCGCGCGAGCGCTCTCTCCACCATGCTATCATTACCAACGATTGATAAGGTAGAAATCTAATTTAGCGACAGAGTGGGAAATAGAAAATGGCGGGTAATTTGAAAGAGCGGAAAATTTAAGAAGCTGGACAAAATTTTCACCATTCCGGCGGGAATTCGTGGAGCATCGAACGGTAAATTTTTTTTAATGATAAGAGCCCCAACCATCACCTGTGAGGTACATTACCTCTCCATCATTTATTAATAGAGTTTATTCATAATCCATATGTATGTATTTGAAGTAAAAATTTTTCATCAGCTTGACGTTGTGAAGTGCACACGCAGCTTTGTATGCTCCATTGTGATTGGTGCAAACCGTCACCGCCTTGTTAGGCTCGTCAAAGCCTGGATAACCGTACTCGATGACGTCGATAGCGTGGACTTTGAAGCGTCTTAACCACTCTCTCCTGACTTCACCATGGACAAATACCTTCGTTGCATCATACAGACTATCTCGAATGATTTTCTCCACGTCAGTGTAGAGAATGTCTCCAGATTTCCAGGCAAGACCGTGATAGCAATGCTCTAACCATGTATTCTCGCGTCGGTACTTGTCCGTGAGTTGACGCCATGGATACGGCTCTCGAAACATGAGCACTAGAGGTTCTGATTTATCGTCTAGAGGAAGTATGGCGAGTTCCTTGAGAATGAAATCGTTCACTAGTTGCTTGAAGCCCTGCATGTCTACGACGTACTTCATTATGTATGATCGCGCTGTATGCTACTTCAACCAATCAGAAGGCTTTCCGCAGGTTGTGACCTGATGATTGATTATTGGAAAGTTTAATCCATTATTATGTGATGAAAACCTCAGCAGGCTGATATAACCGAAGCCTCGCCTAACCGCTTGCGAGAGTACTTTCATATTAAAGCAACCTAGCGGTCAGCTGAGCAACTACTACGCCGGCTTTTCCAGACATCTATGTATGCTAACCTAAAAATTTGTATTTTTTGAATGGTGAGAGCCCCAACGATCGTTCCCACCTGTGAGGTACAACCACATACAATTACCTCCCAATCAATCAACATTCCCTTACCATTTAATATATGAGCCTTGCCTGACGAAGTACATTAATAATAAAATAGATTTCTGCAGAGTTATTTACCATATTTTGCTCAACAATGAGTACTCGAATACGGTCAACTAATTTGTTAGGGTCATCCCAGACATTGAGTTCATATGCAGTTACAATATTGTCTTGCAATGATGAAACAACTTCTTCCTCTTCCTCCTCATCATCACTAGGCCACAGTCTTTTTTTCCATTTACATTTCCAATTAATCAAGTCCTTATTTCTTATTTTACATTTGTCATGTTTTTCTTTCCAAAGTTTTCTCGATGAATTTTTATTGGTTGAGAAATCAGATGCATCTTTATTAGAATGATAAGCTTTGTAATAATTATTCACGTTATTGGCAGTTTCCACTAGAGAATGAGAGTCAATTTGAGAATTTTCTTGATTGACAGTTGTGAGATTTAGAGGATTGACCTTCAATTTGGCTACCACTGCAGATTCTTTTCGCTCGGTAGTCTTATATTTCTCTCCCATTACATTACTAGCATTTTTAACTTCAGAAAGGGCATCTTTCGATCCTGGAAATACTGTTGACGATTGTTCGAACATTGGTGAAATAAAATTATAAAATTTTTTACTTTTTAGTTTCCGAATCGACTCATTTGCACAGTGCAGCTTTTTATGAGCACATGAACTTACTATGATCATTCTATAATTTTCCAAATCAGCTGAATTAATGCGAGTTCCATCAGGATTTTTTCTAAACAGCAACTGTAATAAGCCCTCAGTCAGTTGGAAAGTTGCACCGCATACTTTCACGATGTTACCTTCAAACTCTATTGGCGAATTACCAATCATAAGAATATTTGCTTTTTTGTAAACACCGTAGACATTATCAAGATACCTCTTTGAATTACGTTTGAGCTTGGATAAGTATTTCTTGACAAGTGAAACCATTTTCTTATCAGTGTCAACAGCACTGGTATATGGAACACTATCTATACTATCTAAATCTGCCGTCATCTTTAAATAAGAGACATCATTTCTCACATTATCGAGAGAATTGTCGATGATGCTCTTCAAAGACATAGATTTTTGCTTGATAGCATCTCTGAATATACGAAGATTATCCGCTTCTCGCTGAGGATATGCCATGTTTATGCTTTCAGAGTTCAGTTCGAACTAAACATATATTAAAGCTGCAGCTGTTATTTATAGTCAAATCCATTCGCGGCACACATAAGACAAAATCTGAGGTGTTTATGTATCAACACTTCAGCTGAACTCTGACTAATGATAATTTTATTTTATTTTACAATATATATATATATATATATTGCTACTGGTATTGGAAACAATACTTATGATAATGCAAAACTTTAGTGCCAAACCTTTCGCGTTTGGAGAAAAGGTGTCACTCCTATGTCACATTTTGCGAAAAGCGCTACTCCTCATATGCAAAAGTATCACTCCTATGACACATTTTAGAAAAAAGTGTTGCTCCTTCTATGAAAAAGTGTCACTCCTCCAATGGAAAAGTGTCACTTCTATGACACATTCTATGAAAAAGTATTACTCTCCCTATGAAAAGGTGTCACTCCTATGATGCATTCTATTAAAAAGTGTCACTTCTCCTATGAAAAAATGTTACTCCTATGAAAAAGTGTCACTCCTCCTATGGAAAAGTGTCACTCCTATGACACATTCTACGAAAAAGTGTCACTCCTATGACAAATTTTGCTAAAAGCGCTACTCCTCCTATGAAAAAGTGTCACTCCTATAACACATTCTATGAAAAAGTGACACTCCTATGAAAAAGTGTTACTCCTCCTTTGAAAACGTGTCACTCCTCCTATGAAAAAGTATCACTCCTATGACACATTTTGCGAAAAGCGCTACTCCTTCTATGAAAAGGTGTCACTCCTATGACGCATTCTTTGAAAAAGTATCACTCCTCCTAAGTTGTTACTCCTTCTTTGAAAAAGTGTCACTCCTCCTATAGAAAAGTGTCACTCCTATAACACATTCTACGAAAAAGCGTTACTCCTATGACACATTTTAGGAAAAAGTTTTACTCCTATGACACATTTTAGGAAAAAGTGTTACTCTTCTTATGAAAAAGTGTTACTCCCAACACAGATTTTAGGAAAAAGCGTTACTCCTATGACACATTTTAGGAAAAAGTGTTACTACTATGTTGCCTCCTATGAAAAAGTGTCACTCCTCCTACGAAAAAGTGTCACTCCTATCACGCATTCTATGAAAACGTGTCACTCCTATGACACATTCTTTGAAAAAGTGTTACTCCTCCTTTGAAAAGTTGTCACTCCTCGTATGAAAAAGTGTCACTCCCCCTACGAAAAAGTGTCACTCCTCCTATGAAAAAGTGTCACTCCTCCTATGAAAAAGTGTCACTCCTCCTATGGAAAAGTGTCACTCCTATGACACATTCTACAAAAAAGTGTCACTCCTATGACACATTTTGCGAAAAGCGCTACTCCTCCTATGAAAAAGTGTTGCTCCTTCTATGAAAAAGTGTCACTCCTCCTACGAAAAAGTGTTACATCTCCTATGAAAACGCGCTACACTCCCTATGAAAAGGTGTCACTCCTATGAAGCATTCTATAGAAAAATGTTACTCCTCCTATGAAAAAGTGTCACTCCTCCTATGGAAAAGTGTTACTCCTCCTACGAAAAAGTGTCACTCCTTTGACACATTTTAGGAAAAAGTGTTACTCCTCCTTTGAAAAGGTGTCACTCATCCTATGAAAAAGTAATACTCCTATGAAACATTTTGCGAAAAGCGCTACTCCTTCTATGAAAAAGTGTCACTCCTATGACGCATTCTACGAAAAAGTGTCACTCCTCCTATGAAAAAGTAGCGGCCTATTCCTTAGTATACCTATGAAAAAGTGTTACTCCTTCTATGAAAAAGTGTCACTCCTTCTATGGAAAAGTGTCACTCCTATCACACATTCTACGAAAAAGTGTTACTCCTTCTATGAAAAAGTGTCACTCCTATGACATATTTTAGGAAAAAGTGTTACTCCTATGACACATTTTAGGAAAAAGTGTTACTCCTCCTATGAGAAAGTGTTACTCCTCCTTTGAAAAGTTGTCACTCCTCCTATGAAAAAGTGTCACTTATGACACATTTTGCGAAAAGAGCTACTTTTCAGTCCTATGACACATTCTTTGAAAAACTGTTACTCCTCCTTTGAAAAGTTGTCACTCCTCCTATGAAAAAGTGTCACTCTCCCTACGAAAAAGTGTCACTCCTATGACACATTTTAGGAAAAAGTGTTACTCCTATGATGCATTTTACGAAAAAGTGTCACTCTTCCTATGAAAAAGTGTTACTCCTACGAAAAAGTGTCACTCCTCCTATGGAAAAGTGTCACTAAAATGACACATTTTAGGAAAAAGTGTTACTCCTATGACACATTTTAGGAAAAAGTGTTACTCCTATGACACATTTTAGGAAAAAGTGTTACTCCTCCTATGAGAAAGTGTTACTCCTCCTTTGAAAAGTTGTCACTCCTCCTATGAAAAAGTGTCACTCCTATGACACATTTTGCGAAAAGTGCTACTTTTCAGTCCTATGACACATTCTTTGAAAAACTGTTACTCCTCCTTTGAAAAGTTGTCACTCCTCCTATGAAAAAGTGTCACTCTCCCTACGAAAAAGTGTCACTCCTATGACACATTTTAGGAAAAAGTGTTACTCCTATGATGCATTTTACGAAAAAGTGTCACTCTTCCTATGTGAAAGTGTTACTCCTACGAAAAAGTGTCACTCCTCCTATGGAAAAGTGTCACTAAAATGACACATTTTAGGAAAAAGTGTTACTCCTATGACACATTTTAGGAAAAAGTGTTACTCCTCCTATGAGAAAGTGTTACTCCTCCTTTGAAAAGTTGTCACTCCTCCTATGAAAAAGTGTCACTCCTATGACACATTTTGCGAAAAGTGCTACTTTTCAGTCCTATGACACATTCTTTGAAAAACTGTTACTCCTCCTTTGAAAAGTTGTCACTCCTCCTATGAAAAAGTGTCACTCTCCCTACGAAAAAGTGTCACTCCTATGACACATTTTAGGAAAAAGTGTTACTCCTATGATGCATTTTACGAAAAAGTGTCACTCTTCCTATGTGAAAGTGTTACTCCTACGAAAAAGTGTCACTCCTCCTATGGAAAAGTGTCACTAAAATGACACATCCTACGAAAAAGTGTCACTCCTATGTAGGGTAGACTTGGGTTATCGACTTTTGACAAGGTAGACTGCTCTGCTGGTTGGGTTATCGACTGTTGGACCACCCTGCCGACAGCGCTCTATCGGCTGGGTTAATGGCCTACGCAGTATTCCGCTGTGTTGATAAGCTTATGAACAATACATATGGATAATGAATAAACTCTATTAATAAATGATGGAGAGGTAATGTACCTCACAGGTGATGGTTGGGGCTCTTATCATTAAAAAAAATTTACCGTTCGATGCTCCACGAATTCCCGCCGGAATGGTGAAAATTTTGTCCAGCTTCTTAAATTTTCCGCTCTTTCAAATTACCCGCCATTTTGTATTTCCCACTCTGTCGCTAAATTAGATTTCTACCTTATCAATCGTTGGTAATGATAGCATGGTGGAGAGAGCGCTCGCGCGCGGTGGTGGAGAGTGCTAGTATGTATAGTATATGTAGTATACATAGTATACACAGCATACACAGCATATGTAGTTCATATAGTATATGAATTATACATAGTATATGTAGTATACATAGTATATACAGCATATACAGTATACGTAGTTCACATAGTATATAATGCATTCATTGTATGTAAAAGTTAATGTATTACAATTACCGATGGAGATAATCAGCTCTGTCAGTAAGGTAGAAATACCGTAGGGTTCGTATGTAATAAGCTGAGACGTGAAGAAATTTGTCTAAATTTCGTACCTCCCCTTTTATATTTCGGATCGTGGTGGTCGACCAATTAGAGAGCTCCATGCCATTTTTCCAAGAATTCTATTGGATGTTAGAAATTGCGTCAGCCAATCACAGAGCTCCGTGCAGGTCTCAAGCTGTTCAAACCGTTTTTCGAAGAATTCTGTGAAGGTTTGAAGATGCGTCAGCCAATCAGAGAGATCTGTGCAGGTCTCAACCTGTCGAAACCGTTTTTCCAAGAATTCTATGCAGGTCAGCTAATCAGCGAGCTCCATGGGGGCGGGGCTTGGTAGGGAGCGCGATGGTGGGGGTAGAGCGCTCTGTACAGAGCGCTCGCTGCAGAGCGGTGGGGGAAGGTCCGCGAGGGTATATAAGCGGCGTATCGACTCGAGAAGCTCATTCGTCATGGAGTACGTGGTGGACATGCAGGGATTCAAGGCCGCCGACAACGAGCTCGTCTTCAAGGAGGTGGCCATCGCTGCTCTAGAGGATGATGCTACACCGTGGGTGTACAGCTTCAAATCTCCGCACCGTTGGGACGATCTACCGAGTGAGTGCAAGAGCACGAATCGCTGGTTGGAGTTGAACTATCATGGCATACCCTGGAGCTCTGGCGAAATCCCGTACACGAACCTGGTGGAGAGTGTACAGTATGGTTTGATAGACGCGAAGAAGGTGTACGTCAAGGGGATGGAGAAGAAGAGGTGGTTGCAGGATATATTGTTAAATACGTAAGTATACTTACCTCATATATAATCTTTGTTTACTTTATCAAACGTAATTTTGTAGAACTATATGCAACGTCGAGGAGATGGGCTGTCCTTCGCTGCAGACGCTAAACCGAGTTCATATATACAGTGTATGAAGTGGATTTAAGTCAATGTAAACCTCTACACGTAATGTTAAGTGGAATGTATAATTAATAAATGTAATAATGAAGAGGTAATTGTATGTGGTTGTACTTCACAGGTGGGAGCGATGGTTGGGGCTCCCACTATTTAAAAAAATAAAAAATTGTTACTCTATAAATTTTGAATTCCCACCCATATCTCTGTCGGATAGAAGGAAACGGCGAAACGGACAAAATTTTAGGACTTGTAATATGACTTTATTGGTCGATAATGGATTAATAAATTCATATCTACGTTAATTTTTAAACTTTCGCGCGCGCTTGCACTCTCTGATGGTCTGCTATGAAGAGAGAGGGGAGTTTCTTGGAAATTCGTCTGCTTAAAAAAATGTGCACTCCTGATAGTGAAAACCCATATAATGTAATGCAAGTTTGGGTATATAAGGAGCAGAGGACCAAAAAATTATCATTCGTCACTCAGTCAAGCAAGATGCCACCTTTAGAAGTGATTCCCTGCCAGACCTGGTTCGCAGCCGCCGAGGAGGAGATGGTGGTTGAGGAGGAGAGCGAGGATGAACTGCTTCCAGATGGTTATTGGAGCGAGCAGTTCATCCTCTCTCTCTTCCTCAATTCCCATCCCGAGGATGACGGTATGGTTGCGATCCTGGTCGAAGAGCCTGGAGGATGCTTCGGGTATACTTTACACCCGCAGATCATCGACTTGACTGAGGACGAGTAAAAAGGGAAAAAATGGGGGAGCAATGGTTTAATGGAGTGCTCCACAGGTGGGGGCGGCGGTTGGGGCCCCCACCACTAAAAAAATGAAAAAAATGAAAAAAGTAAAAAAGTGAAAAAGTCAAAAAATAATAATAATTAATTAATAATTAATTAATAATTAATTAATAATAATTATTTAGCAAAATACCACCCGCCCTCACGTGAGTGTAGGTGGTTGTTGGAGGATAGCCTGACTTATAGCCGGCACCGCGTCGACTCAGCAGTAGGCAGCGCGACGCCTGCCGCTTGCCGCCTAGTGGAGCGCGCGGAACTACACTCCCAGCGCGGGGAAGTCCCGACAGTGCGACGGTTGCCGCTCGCCGCCTAGTGAAGCGCCCCAAAATTCAAATTGACAGCATGAAAATTCGGATATAGTATGCATAGTATAGTATACATAGTATAGTATAGTATAGTATAGTATAGTATACATAGTATAGTATGGTATGCATAGCATAGAATGGTATACATAGTATACATAGCATAGTATAGTATAGTATAGTATGGCATGCATAGCATAGTATGGTATACATAGCATAGTATGGTATACATAGCATAGTATAGTATAGTATAGTATACATAGTATAGTATGGTATACATAGCATAGTAACGTATACATAGTATACATAGCATAGTATAGTATAGTATTTGGGTTATCAACTGCCGGTAAGATAGACCGGGTTGCTCTACCGGTAAGATAAAGCTGGGTTATGTCTGCTGAGCGTTGGGTTATTGCTCTCCATGCAATACCGACAGAGTTGCCCTTACGGCAAGGTAGCGCTCTACATTACCATCCACCGGCAAGGTAGCGCTCTACCTTACCGACCGAGATTACCATCCACCGGCAAGGTAGCGCCCTACCTTACCGACCTAGCGCCAGCTCAGATGGTAAGTGACCCCGAACCGGCCTAGCTCACCTACTCGAATACTTTCCTAGTATATTGCGAAAAGTGTGTGGAGTCCTGCAAGAAACCGGTAAAACCATTATATAAGCACTTAATGGTATTCAAACAACGGAAATTTAGATATGTATCGTTCTTTTTCTCAAAATAACGTAGTTTTGTGCTAGAAGTGCCTGCTTATACCAATATTTTTTCTAATATATGGTGAAAAGCACATGTGTATACCAATATTTTCCTAGTATATTGTGAAAAGTGCGTGGAATCCTGCAACAATTAGGCAAAACCATGATTTAAAGAACGTACTCGTATTCAAGCGCCGGAAATTTAGTTTTGTTCCGTTCTTTTTTTCAAAATAACGTACGTTTATGATAGTAATGCCTGTTTTTTCCAATATTTTCCGAATATATGGTGAAGAATACATTGTTTTACCAATATTTTCCTAGTATACGTTGAAAAATGTGTGGAACCCTGCAACAAACAGGTAAAACCATGATTTAAAGCACTTATTGGTATTCAAAAGCCGGGAATTTGGATTTGGTTTGTTGTTTTCTATCAAAATAACGTAGGGTTATGCTAGAAATGGCTGTATTAGCCAATATCCTCCTAATATATGGTGAAAAATGCCTGTTTTTACCAATATTCTCCTAATATATGGTGAAAAACGAGTGATATCCTGCGATAAACAGGGAAAACCATAATTTAAAGTACTATTTCTCTTCGTGTTTTGGAAATATGGATTTTTATAATTGGTAACCTCAAAAATATTGTTCGTTCACGATAAAATACATTCCTTTACCAATATTTTCCTAGAATATGGTGAAAAGTGTGTGGAATCCTGCAACAAACAGGGAAAACCATGATTTAAAGCACTTACTAGTATACAAACGCCGGAAATTTAGATTTCTTTCTTTTTCTGAAAATAACTTCGGGTTATGCTAGAAATGCTTGCTTTTACCCTATTTTTTCTAATATATGGTGAAAAATCCATGTGTTTACCAATATCTTCCTAGTGTATTGTGAAAAGTGCGTGGAATCCTGCAATAAACGGGGAAAACCATTATTTAAAGTAATTACTGGTATACGCACGCCGGAAATTTAGATTTGTTTCGTTCTTTTTCTCAAAATAACGTAGGTTTATGCTAGAAATGCTTGTTTTTAGCAATATTATCCTGGTATATGGTGAAAAGTGCGTGGAATCTTGCGATAAACAGAGAAGACCATAATTTAAAATACTATTTCTCTTGGTGATGCGGAAATATGGATTTTTATAATTTGTATCATCTAAATATCGCGTGTTTACGATAAAGTACATTGTTATACCAATATTTTCCTAGAATATGCTGAAAAGTGTGTGAAATCCTGCAACAAACGGGGAAAACCATGATTTAAAGCACTTGCTGGTATTCAAACGCCGGAAATTTAGATTTGTTTCGTTCTTTTTATCAAAATAACGTAGGTTTATGCTAGAAATGCCTGTTTTTACCAATATTTTCCTAGTATATGGTGAAAAGTATGTGGAATCCTGCAACAAATGGGGAAAACCATGATTTAAAGCACTTACTGGTATTCAAACGCCGGAAATTTAGATTTGTTTCGTTCTTTTTATGAAAATAACGTAGGTTTATGCTAGAAATGCCTGTTTTTACCAATATTTTCCTAGTATATGGTGAAAAGTGTGTGGAATCCTGCAACAAACGGGGAAAATCATAATTTAAGGCACTTGCTGGTATTCAAACGCCGAAAATTGAGATTTGTTTCGTTCTTTTTATCAAAATAACGTAGGTTTATGCTAGTAATGCCTGTTTTTACCAATATTCTCCTAGTATATGGTGAAAAGTGTGTGGAATCCTGCAACAAATGGGGAAAACCATGATTTTAGGCACTTACCGGTATTCAAACGCCGGAAATTTAGATTTGTTTCGTTCTTTTTATGAAAATAACGTAGGTTTATGCTAGAAATGCCTGTTTTTATCAATATTTTCCTAGTATATGGTGAAAAGTGTGTGGAATCCTGCAACAATCGGGGAAAACCATGATTTAAAGCACTTGCTGGTATTCAAACGCCGGAAATTGAGATTTGTTTCGTTGTTTTTATCAAAATAACGTAGGTTTATGCTACAAATGCCTGTTTTTACCAATATTCTCCTAGTATATGGTGAAAAGTGTGCGGAATCCTGCAACAAATGGGGAAAACCGTGATTTAAAGCACTTACCGGTATTCAAACGCCGGAAATTTAGATTTGTTTCGTTCTTTTTATAAAAATAACGTAGCTTTATGCTTGAAATGCCTGTTTTTACCAATATTTTCCTAGTATATGGTGAAAAGTGTGTGGAATCCTGCAACAAACAGGGAAAACCAGGATTTAAAGCACTTATTGGCATTCAAACGCCGGAAATTTAGATTTGTTTCGTTCTTTTTCTCAAAATAACTTAGGTTTATCCTAGGAATGTCTTTCTTTACCAATATTTTCCTAGTATATGGTGAAAAATGCCTGTTTTTACCAATATTTTCCTAGTATATGGTGAAAAGTGCGTGGAATCCTGCTATAAACAGGGAAAACCATGATTTAAGTACTATTTCCCATTTGTGAGTTGGAAATATGGACTTTTATAATTGTTATCCTGTAAATATCATGGGTTCACGAAAATACATTGTTTAACTAATATTTTCCTAGAAACTGGTGTAAAGTGTGTGGAATTGTGCAACAAATAGGAAAAACCATGATTTAAAGCACTTATTGGCATTCAAACGCCCGATATTTTGATTTGCTTCGTTCTTTTTCTCAAAATAACGTAGGTATATGCTGGAAATGACTGTTTTTGCCAATATTCTCCTAATATATGGAGAAAAATGCCTGTTTTTACTAATATTTTCCTAGTATATGGTGAAAAGTGCGTGGAATCCTGCAATAAACAGGGAAAACCATAATTTAAAGAACTTTTTCTCTTTGTGAGATGGAATTATGGATTTTTATAATTGGTATCCTCTAAATATCGTGGGTTTACGATAAAATACACTGTTTTACTAATATTTTCCTAGAATATGGTGAAAAGTGTTTGGAATCCGGCAGCAAACAGGGAAAACCATGATTTAAAGCACCTACTGGTATTCAAACGCCGGAAATTTAGATTTGTTTCGTTCTTTTTCTCAAAATAACGTAGGTTTATGCTAGAGATGCCTGTTTTAGCCAATATTTTCCTAGAATATGGTGAAAAGTGTGTGGAATCCTGCAACAAACAGGGAAGACCATGATTGAAAACACTTATTGGTATTCAAACGCCGGAAATTTGATTTGTTTCTTTCTTTTTCTCAAAATAACGTAGGTCTATGCTAGAAATGCCTGCTTTTACTATTTTTTCTAATATATGGTGAAAAATCCTTCTGTTTACCAATATTTTCCCAGTATATTCTGAAAAGTGCGTGGAATCCTGCAATAAACAGGGAAAATCACTATTTAAACTACTGTAACGTCCGTGTTACAATGTCGCGAAAACGATAAAGTTAACGCGATATATGTTCCAGTTTCGGTTTACGCCTACACGTAATAACAACTGGAGTAGGAACGCGTGAAAATAGTTAATCGGACAGCTAAATTAAACAATGGTAATTCGCGATACTATTTAAGCGGCAAGCGATAGCGTCAGTGAACAATTAGAGTGACAGAGAAAGAGAAAGGATAGCGATCTTCAGAGTTACTTACTTTGGGGCGGTTGCGGTTGGCTCGTTCTCTCATTTAGCCTTCGTCAGTCTCAGGACCGAAACGCAGCGGGCGATTCAAATAGCAGAAGGAGAGGATCGTAGAAATAAAGAAACACTCCAAAAATGCAATTATGTGATGTTTATTAATTGCATAAAGTTACGTTATAAACTGTTACAAACTGATTGTAGTCGAGATATAATATCAGCAATTATTCGCGAGACTACAATCAGAGCAGCTTGAGAAATATTTTTGGTTAATTTCACACGAAATATTCTAAGACGATTATACTCGAAGTTATTCTAAGTCATTTCTACTTCGAAAATATTCGAAGTAAATTCCGCTCGAAAATATTCTAAGTTAGAATAAGGAAATGTCGAAAATTATTCTAAGTCCAAGTGTTACAATTAAATAGTCGTCGGACAAGGGCTTCGCCCTATGAATTAAAAAGAACAAAAAGCTTCTTCCTCGATTGGAGGCGCGTCGCGGCTTTTATACCCGCGCATATATCTAGGGCAGATGCAAAAGTAAGGGAGTGTAGGGTATCTCATCTTTTGAATGGGGTGGCAAGGACGCGGGTGGGGAACTCGGGTTCGAATGTGACGCTGCCAAGGACAAGGGCTGGATCGATAGGCGGTACGAAAACGGGTAAGGTACGATTCCTTACCATGCAAACTGTGGTTCAGATAGGTAATCCAGTTGCTACCATGTGGCGCCACTGACAGGAAAGCGGACTCATGGTAACATGAAGGAAAACAAAGGTTGTAGGGTGGTAAGGATAGATGGTAGCACGGGTGTCAAAAGTAGAGGTCAGTCGTGCTCGACGTGACACTACTTACTGGTATTCAAGCGCCGGAAATTTAGTTTTGCTCCGTTCTTTTTCTCAAATGTTTTACCAATATTTTCCTAGTATATGGTGAAAAATGTGTGGAATCCTGCAACAAACAGGGAAAACCATGATTTAAAGCACTTATTGGTATTGAAAGGCTGGAAATTTGGATTTGGTTCGTTGTTTTCTATCAAAATAACGTAGATGCATGCTAGAAATGCCTGTTTTAGCCAATATTCTCCTAATAAATGGTGAAAAATGCCTGTTTTAGCCAATATTCTCCTAATAAATGGTGAAAAATGCCTGTTTTTACCAACACTTTCCTAGTATATGGTGAAAAGTGCGCGGAATCCTGCAATAAACAGGGAATACCAGAATATAAAGTACTTTTTCTCTTCGTAAGTTGGAAATATGGATTTTTATAATTTGTATCATCTAAGTATCGTGTGTTCAAGATAAAATACATTGTTTCACCAATATTTTCCTAGAATATGGTGAAAATTGTGTGGAATCCATCAAAAAAAAGGGAAAATCATTATTAAAAGTACTTATTGGTATTCAAACGTAGGAAATTTGGATTTGGTTAGTTATTTTCTATCAAAATAACGTAGATGTATGCTAGAAATGCCAGTTTGTAGCAATATTTTTTCTAATATATGTTGAAAAATGAATGTTTTTACCAATATTTTCCTAGTATATGGTGAAAAGTTCGTCAAGTATTGTGATAAACAGAGTATACCATAATTTCAAGTATTATTTCTCTTCGTGATTTGGAAATATGGATTTTTATAATGTGTATCATCTAAATATCGTGTGTTCACGATAAAATACATTGTTTTACCAATATTTTCCTAGAATATGTTGAAAAGTGTGTGCAATCCCTCAAAAAAAAGAGAAAATCATGATTGAAAGGACTTATTGGTGTTCAAACGTGGAGAATTTGGATTTGGTTCGTTGTTTTCTATCAAAATAACGTAGGTTTATGTTAGAAATGCCTGTCTTAGGTAATATTCTCCTAATATATGGTGAGAAATAGCTGTTTTTACCAATCTTTTCCTAGTATATGGTGAAAAATGTGTGGAATCCTCCAACAAACAGGGAAAACCATGATTTAAAGGTCTTATTGGTATTCAAAATGCGAAAATTTGGATTTGTTTCGTTATTTTTCTCAAAGTAACGTAGGTTTATGCTAGAAATGCCTCGTTTACCAATATTTTACTAGTATATGGCGAAAAGTGTGTGGAATCCTGCATCAAACAGGGAAAACCATGATTTAAAGCACTTTCTGGTATTCAAGAGCCGGAAACTGAAATTTGTTTCGTTCTTTTTCTCAAAATAACGTAGCTTTATGCTAGAAATGCTTGCTTTTACCAATATTTTTTCTAATATATGCTGAAAAATCCATGCGTTTACCAATATTTTCCTAGTCTATTCTGAAAAGTGCGTGGAATCCTGCAATAAAAAGGGAAAACCATTATTTAAAGTAATTACTGGTATAGACAAGCCGGAAATTTAGATTTGTTTCGTTCTTTTTCTCAAAATAACGTAGGTTTATGCTAGAAATGCCTGTTTTTAGCAATATTTTCCTAGTAGATGGTGAAAAGTGCGTGGAATCCTGCAATAAACAGGGAAAACCATGATTTAAAGTACTATTTCTCTTTGTGAGTTGGAAATATGGACTTTTATAAGTGTTACCCTCTAAATATAATGGGTTCACGATGAAATACATTGTTTAACTAATATTTTCCTAGAAACTGGTGTAAAGTGTGTGGAATCGTGCAAGAAATAGGAAAAGCGATGATTTAAAGCACTTATTGGCATTCAAATGCCCGATATTTTGATTTGCTTCGTTCTCTTTCTCAAAATAACGTAGATATATCCTGGAAATGACAGTTTTTGCCAATATTCTCCTAATATATGGAGAAAAATGCCAGTTTTTACCAATATTTTCCTAGTATATGGTGAAAAGTGCGTGGAATCCTGCAATAAACAGGGAAAACCATAATTTAAAGTACTTTTTCTCTTTGTGAGTTGGAAATATGGATTTTTATAATCGGTATCCTCTAAATATTGTGGGTTCACGATAAAATACACTATTTTACTAATATTTTCCTAGAATATGGTGAAAAGTGTTTGGAATCCTTCAATAAACAGGGAAAACCATAATTTAAAGTACTTTTCCTTTTCTTGAGTTGGAAATATGGACTTTTATAATTGGTATCCTCTAAATATAGTGGGTTCACGATAAAAAACCTTGTTTTCCCAATATTTTCCTAGTATATGGTGAAAAGTGTGTGGAATCCTGCAAGAAACAGGGAAAACCATGATTTAAAGCATTTATTGGTATTCAAAAGCCGGAAATTTAGATTTGTTTCGTTCTTTTTCTCAAAATAACGTAGGTTTATGCTAGAAATGCCTGTATTTTCCAATACCTTCCTGATACATGGTGAAAAATGCCTGTTTTTACCAATATTTTGCTAGTATGTGGTGAAAAGTCCGCGGAATCCTGCAATAAACAGGGAAAACCATACTTTAAAGTACTTTTTTCTCTTCTTGAGTTGGAAATATGGAATTTAATAATTGGTATCTTCTAAATATCGTGGGTTCACGATAAAATACATTTCTTTACCAATATTTTCCTAGTATATGGTAAAAAGTGTGTGGAATCCTGCATCAAACATTGAAAACCATGATTTAAAGGACTTACTGGTATTCAAACTCCGGAAATTTAGATTTGTTCCGTTTTTTTTTCTCAAAATAACGTAGGTTTATGCTAGAAATGCCTGTTTTTACCAATATTTATCTATTATATGGTGAAAAGTGTGTGGAATCCTGCAATAAACAGGGGAAACTATAATTTAAAGTACTTTTTCTCTTCTTGAGTTGGAAATATGGACTTTTATAATAGGTATCCTCTAAATATCGTGGATTCACGATAAAATATATTGCTTTACCAATATCTTCCTAGTGTATGAAGTGTGTGGAATCCTTCAACAAACAGGGAAAACCATGATTTGAAGCACTCACTGGTATTCAAATGCCGGAAATTTAGATTTGATTGGTTCTTTTTCTTAAAATATCGTAGGTTTATACTAGAAATGCCTGCTTTACCAATATTTTCCTAGTATATGTCGAAAAGTGTATGGAATCCTACAATAAACAGGGTAAACCATAATTTAAAGTACTTATTGGTACTCAATCGCCTGAAATTTAGATTGTTGTTGTTCTTTTTCGCAAAATAACGTATGTTTACGCAAGAAATGCCTGTTTTTACCAATATTTTCCTAATATATGGTGAAAAGTGTGTGGAATCCTGCAACAAACAGGGAAAACCATGATTTGGAGCACTCACTTGTTTCAAACGCCGGAAATTTGGATTTGTTTCGTCCGTTTTCTCAAAATAACGTTGGTTTATGCTAGAAATGCCTGTTTTTACCAATATTTTCCTAATATATGGTGAAAAATGCATGTTTTTAGCAATATTTTCCTAGTATATGGTGAAAAGTGCGTGGAATCCAGCAACAAACTGAGAAAACCATGATTTAAAGCTCTTTCTGGTATACAAACGCCGGTAATTTAGATTTGTTTCGTTTTCTCTCTCAAAATAACGCAGGCTTATGCTAGAAATGCCTGTTTGTACCAATATTTTCCTAATATATCGTGAAAAATGCACGTTTTAGCAATATTTTACTAGTATATGATAAAAGTGTGTCGAATCCTGAACAAACAGGGAAAGCCATTATTTAAGCACGTATTCAAAAGCCGGAAATTTAGATTTGTTCCGTTCTTTATCTCAAAATAACGTGGGTTTATGCAAGAAATCCCTGTTTTTGCCAATATTTTCCTAATATATGTTGAAAAATACATTGTTTTACCAATATTTTCCTAGAATATGTTGAAAAGTGTGTGCAATCCCTCAAAAAAAAAGAGAAAATCATGATTAAAAGGACTTATTGGTGTTCAAACGTAGAGAACTTGGATTTGGTACGTTGTTTTCTATCAAAATAACGTAGGTTTATGCTAGAAATGCCTGTCTTAGGTAATATTCTCCTAATATATGGTGAGAAATAGCTGTTTTTACCAATCTTTTCCTAGTATATGGTGAAAAATGTGTGGAATCCTCCAACAAACAGGGAAAACCATGATTTAAAGGTCGTATTGGTATTCAAAATGCGAAAATTTGGATTTGTTTCGTTATTTTTCTCAAAGTAACGTACGTTTATGCTAGAAATGCCTCGTTTACCAATATTTTACTAGTATATGGCGGAAAGTGTGTGGAATCCTGCATCAAACAGGAAAAACCGTGATTTAAAGCACTTTCTGGTATTCAAGCGCCGGAAACTTAAATTTGTTTCGTTCTTTTTCTCAAAATAACGTAGGTTCATGCTAGAATTGACTGCTTTTACCAATATTTTTTCTAATATATGGTGAAAAATGCAAGTTTTTAACAACATTTTCCTAGAATTTGGTGAAAAGTGTGTGGTGCAACAAACAGGGAAAACCATGATTTAAAGCACGTACTGGTATTCAAAAGCCGGAAATTTGGATTTGGTTCGTTGTTTTCTATCAAAATAACGTAGTTTTATGCTAGAAATGCCTGTTTTAGCCAATATTCTCTTAATATATTGTGAAAAATGCCTGTTTTTACCAATATTTTCCTAGTATATGTTGAAAAGTGCGTGGAATCCTGCAATAAACAAGGAATTCCAGAATATAAAGTACTTTTTCTCTTCGTGAGTTGGAAATATGGATTTTTATAATTTGTATCATCTAAATATCATTTGTTCAAAATAAAATACATTGTTTTACCAATATTTTCCTAGAATATGGTGAAAATTGTGTGGAATCCATCAAATAAAAGGGAAAATCATTATTAAAAGTACTTACTGGCATTCAAGCGCCGGAAATTTGGATTTGTTTCGTGTTTTTCTCAAAATAAAGTAGGTTTATGCTAGAAATGCCTGCTTTTACCAATATTTTTTCTAATATATGGTGAAAAAAGCATGTTTTTACCAATATTTTCCTAGTATATGGTGAGAAGTTCGTCAAATATTGTGATAAACAGAGTATACCATAATTTAAAGTACTATTTCACATCGTGATTTGGAAAAATGGATTTTTATAATTTGTATCCTCTAAATTTCGTGGGTTCACGATAAAATACATTGTTTTACCAAAATTTTCCTAGTATATGGTGAAAAGTGTGCGGAATCCTGCAACAAACAGGGAAAACCATGATTTAAAGCACTTACTGGTATACACACGCCGGAAATTTAGATTTGTTTCTTTCTTCTTCTCAAAATAATGTAGGTTTATGCTCGAAATGCTTGCTTTTACCAATATTTTTTCTAATATATGGTGAAAAATCCATGCGTTTACCAATATTTTCCTAGTGTATTGTGAAAAGTGCGTGGAATCCTGCAATAAAAAGGGAAAACCATTATTTAAAGTAATTACTGGTATAGACAAGCCGGAAATTTAGATTTGTTTTGTTCTTTTTCTCAAAATAACGTAGGTTTATGCTAGAGATGCCTGCTTTACCAATATTTTCCTAGTATATGTCGATAAGTGTATGGAATCCTACAATAAACAGGGAAAACCATAATTTAAAGTACTTTTTCTCATCTTGAGTTGGAAATACGGGCTTTAAAATTGGTATCCTCTAAATGTCGTGGTTTCTCGGTAAGATACATTCTCTTATCAATATTTTCCTAGTATACGGAAAAAAGTGTGTGTAATCGTGTGACAAACAGGGAAAACCATGATTTAAAGCACTTATTGGTACTCAATCGCCCGAAATTTAGATTTGTTCAGTCCGTTTTCTCAAACTAACGTTGGTTTATGCAAGAAATGCCTGTTTTTACCAATATTTTTCTAGGATATTGTGTAAAGTGCGATGAATCCTGCAATAAAAGGGGAAAAACATAATTTAAAGTACTTTTTCCATTTGTGAGTTGGAAATATCGATATTTAGAATTGGTATCCTCTAAATATCGTAGGTTCACGATAAAATTCACTGTTTTACCAATACTTTCCTGGTAAATGGTGAAAAGTGTGTGGAACACTGCAATAAACAGGGAAAACCATGATTAAAAGTACTTATTGGTATTCAAAGTAAAAAAATTTGGATTTGGATCGTCGTTTTCTATCAAAATAACGTAGGTCTATGCTAGAAATGCCTGTTCTATATAATATTCTCCTAATATATGGTAAAAAAATGCCTGTTTTTACCAATATTTTCCTAGAATATGTTGAGAAGTGTGTGGAATCCTGCATCGAACAGGGAAAACCATAATTTAGAGTATTTTTTCTCTTCGTAAGTTGCAAATTAGGATTTTTATAATTGGTATCCTATAATATCGAGGGTTCATGATAAAATATATTGTTTTACCAATATTTTCCCCGTATATGGTGAAAAGTGCGTAGAATCCTGCAACAAACAGGGAAAACCATGATCTAAAACACTTTCTTGTATTCAAGCGCCGGAAATTTATATTTGTTTCGTTATCTTTCTCAAAATAACGTAGGTTTATGCTAGAAATGCCAGTTTTCACCAATATTTTCCTAATATATGGTTGAAAATGCATGGTTTAACCAATATTTTGCTAATATATTGTGAAAAGTGCGTGGAATCCTGCAATAAACAGGGAATGCCTTAATTTGAAGACTTTTTCTCTTCGTGAGTTGGAAATATTGATTTTTATAACTGGTATCCTCTAAATATCGTGGGTTCAGGATAAAATACATTGATTTACCAATATTTACCTAGAATATTGTGAAAAGTGTGTGGAATCTTGTAACAAATAGAAAAACCCATGATTTAAAGCTCTTATTGGCATTCAAACGCCCGATATTTTGATTGGTATCGTTCTTTTTCTCCAAATAACGTAGGTTTATGCTAGAAATGCTTGTTTTTACCAATATTTTCCTAGAATATGGTGAAGAGTGGGTGCAATGCTGCAATAAACAGGGAAAGCAATAATTTACAACACTTTTTCTCTGGTTGAATTGGAAATATGGACTTTTATAATTGGAATCTTCTAAATATTGTGCGTTCACGATAAAATATATTGTTTTACCAATATTTTCCTAAAATATGTAGAAAAGTGTGTGGAATCCTGCAACAAAAAGAGAAAACCATGATTTAAAGCACTTATTGGCATTCAAACGCCGGAAATTTAGATTTGTTTCGTTCTTTTTCCCAAACTAACGTAGGTTTAAGCTAGAAATGACTGTTTTTACCAATATTTTGCTAATATATTGTCAAAAGTGCATGGAATCCTGCAATAAACAGGGAAAGCCATAATTTAAAGTACTTTTTCTCTTCTTGAGTTGGAAATATGGACCTTTATAATTGGTATCCTCTAAATATCGTGGGTTCACGATAAAATACATTGTTTTACCGACATTTTCCACTTATATAGTGAAAAGTTTGTGGGATCCTGCTACAAATGAAAAAACCATGATTTAAAGCACTTGTTGGTATTCAAAAGCCGGAAATTTAGATTTTTTTTGCATTTTTTCTCAAAATAACGTAGGATTATGCTAGAAATGTCTGTTTTTACCAATACTTTCCTAGTATATGTTGAAAAGTGCGTGGAATCCTGCAATAAACAGGGAAAGCCATAATTTACAGTACTTTATCTCTTCTTGAGTTGGAAATATGGACTTTTATTGGTATCCTCTAAATATTGTTGGTTCACGATAGAATACATTGTTTTACCAATATTTTCCTAAAATACGGAGAAAAGTTGCGGAATCCTTAAACCAAAAAAAGAAAATCATGAATTAAAGTACTTAATGGCATTCAAATGCAGGAAATTTAGATTTATATCGTTCTTTCTGTCAAAATAACGTAGCTTTATTCTGCAAATTCCGGTTTTTACCAATATTTTCCTAGAATATGGTGAAAAGACGTGGAATCCTGCGAAAATCAGGGAAAGCCATAATTTAAAGTACTTTTTCCCTTCTTGAGTTGGAAATATGGACTTTTATAATTGGTATCCTCTAAATATCGGGCGTTTCACGATAAAATACATTCTTTTACCAATATTTTCCTCGTATATGGCGAAAAGGAAATATGAACTTTTATAATTGGTATCCACTAAATATCGTGGGTTCCCGATAATATACGTTGTTTTACCAACATTTTCCACCTATATGGTGAAAAGTTTGTGGAATTCTGCTACAAATGGCAAAACCATGATTTAAAGCACTTATTGGTATTCAAATCCCGGAAATTTAGATTTATTTGGCCCTTTTTCTCAAAATAACGTAGGTTTATGATAGAAAAGCCTGTTTCTACCAATATTTTCCTAATATATAGTGAAAAATTCATGTTTTTACCAATATTTCCCTAGTATATGGTGAAAATGCGTGGAATCCTGCAAAAAACAGGGATTACCATAATTTAAAGTACTATTTCTCTTCGTGAGTTGGAAATATGGACTTTTATAATTGGTATTGTCTAAATATCGTGGGTTCACGATAAAATAAATTGTTTTACCAATATTTTCCTAGTATATGATGAAACTTGCGTGGAATCCTGTAATAAACAGGGAAAATCATTATTTAAAGTACTATTGCTCTTCGTGAGTTGGAAATATGGACTTTTAGAATTGGTATCCTTTAAATATCGTGACTTTTAGAACTGGTATCCTTTAAGATTCCACAAACTTTTCACCATATACTACAAAAACATTGGTAAAAACAGGCATTTTTAGCATAAACCTACGTTATTTTGAGAAAAAGAACGAAACAAATCAAAATTTCCGGCGTTTGAAGACCAGTGAGTGCTTCAAATCATGGTATTCCCTGTTTATTGCAGGAATCCACGCACCTTTCACCATAATGGAAAATATTGGTAAAAACAGGCATTTTTCACCATATATTAGGAAGATATTGATAATACAATGTATTTTATCGTGAACCCACGATATTTAGGGGATACCAATTATAAAAGTCCATATTTCCATCCCACGAAGAGAAAAAGTAGTTCAAATAATGGTTTTCCCTGTTTATTGCAGGTTTCCACACACTGTTCACCATATACTAGGCAAATATTGGTAAAAACAGGCATTTCTAGCATAAACCTACGTTACTTTTAGAAAAAGAACCAATCGAATCTACATTTCCGGCGTTTGAAGGCCAATAAGTGCTTTAAATCATGGTTTTCCCTTTTTGTTGTAAGATTCCACACACTTTTCACCGTATACTAGGAAAATATTTGTAAAACAATGTATTTTATCTTGATCCCACGATATTTAGAGGATACCAATTATAAAAGATCATATTTCCAACTCAAGAGGAGAAAAAGTACTTTAAATTATGGTTTTCCCTGTTTATTGCCGGATTCCACGCACGCTTCACCATGTACTAGGAAAATATTGGTAAAAACAGGAATTTTTCACCATATATTAGGAAAATATTGATAAAGCAATGTATCATATCGTGAACCCACGATATTTAGAGGATACCAATCATAAAAGTCCATATTTCTCACTCAAGAAGAGTAAAAGTACATTAAATTATGGTTTTCTCTGTTTATTGCAGGACTCCCGCACTTTTCACCATATACTAGGAAAATATTGGTAAAAACAGGCATTTCCAGCATAAACCTACGTTATTTTGAGAAAAATAACGAAAATAATCCAAATTTCCGGCGTTTGAAGACCAGTGAGTGCTTCAAATCATGGTATTCCCTGTTTATTGCAGGATTCCACGCTCTTTCCACCATATACTAGGAAAATAGTGGTAAAAACAGGCATTTTTCACCATATATTAGGAAAATATTGACAATACAATGTATTTTATCGTGAACCCACGATATTTAGAGGATGCCATTTATTAAAGTCCATATTTCCATTCCACGAAGAGAAAAAGTAGTTTAAATAATGGTTGTCCCTGTTTATGGCAGGTTTCCACACACTGTTCACCATATATTAGGAAAATATTTGTAAAAACGGGCATTTCTAGCATAAACCTACGTTATTTTGTGATAAAGAACGACACCAATCTGAATTTCCGGCGTTTGAATACCAACAAGTGCTTTAAATCATGTATATCCCTGTTTGTTGCAGGATTCCACACATTTTTCATCCTATACTAGAAAAATATTGCTAAAACAATGTATTTTATCGTGAACCCTCGATATTTAGAGGATACCAATTATAAAAGTCCATATTTCCAACTCACGAAGAGAAAAAGTACTTTATATTATGGTTGTCCCTGTTTATTGCTGGATTCCATGCACTTATCACCATATATTAGGTAAATATTGTTAAAATCAGGAATTTCTAGCATAAACCTACGTTTTTTTGAGAAAAAGAATAACACCAATCTAAATTTCCGGCGTTTGAATACCATTAAGTGCTCTAAATCATGGTTTTCCCTGTTTGTTGCAGGATTCGACACACTTCTCACCATATATTAGTAAAATATCGGTAAAAACTGGCACTATTAGCATAAACCTACGTTATTTTGAGAAAAAGAACGACAACAATCTGAATTTCCGGCGTTTGAATACCAACAAGTGCTTTAAATCAGGTATATCCCTGTTTGTTGCAGAATTCCACACATTATTCACCGTATACTAGAAAAATATTGGTAAAACAATGTATTTTATCGTGAACCCACGATATTTAGAGGATAACAATTATAAAAGTCCATTTCCAACTCTCGAAGAGATAAAGTACTTTAAATTATGGTTTTCCCTGTTTATTGCGGGATTCCACGCACTTTTCACCATATATTAGAATAATATTGGTAAAAACAGGCATTTCTAGCTTATGCTACCAATATTTTCCTAGTATATGGTGAAAAGTGCGTGGAATCCTGCAGTAAATAGGGAATACCATAATTTAAAGTACTTATTGGTATTCAAAAGCCGGAAATTTAAATCTGTTCCGTTCTTTTTCTCAAAATAACGTAGGTTTATATTAGAAATGCCTACTTTACCAATATTTTCCTAGGATATGCTGAAAAGTGTGTGGCATCCTGCAATAAACAGGGAAAACCATAATTTAAAGTACTTTTCCTCTTCTTGAGTTGGAAATATGGACTTTTATAAAGGTATCCTCTAAATATCGTGGGTTCACGATAAAATACATTGTTTTACCAATATTTTCTTAAAATATGTTGAAAAGTGTGTTGAATCCTTCAACAAACAGGGGATACCACAATTTAAAGCACCTATTGGCATTCAAACGCAGCAAATTTTGATTTGTTTCGTTCTTTTTCTCAAAGTAACGTAGGTTTATACCTACGCGTTTGAATGCCAATAGGTGCTTTAAATCATGGTTTTCCCTTTTTGTTGCCGGATTCCACACACTTTTCCCGATGTATTAGGAAAATATTGGTAAAAACAGGCGTTTCTAGCATAAACCCACGTTATTTTGAGAAAAAGGACGACACAAATCTAAATTTCCGGCTTTTGAATACCAATAAGTGCTTTAAATTGTGGTATCCCCTGTTTGTTGAAGGATTCAACACACTTTTCAACATATTTTAAGAAAATATTGGTAAAACAATGTATTTTATCGTCAACCCACGATATTTAGAGGATACCTATTATAAAAGTCCATATTTCCAACTCAAGAAGAGGAAAAGTACTTTAAATTATGGTTTTCCCTGTTTATTGCAGGATGCCACACACTTTTCAGCATATCCTAGGAAAATATTGGTAAAGTAGGCATTTCTAATATAAACCTACGTTATTTTGAAAAAAAGAACGGAACAGATTTAAATTTCGGGCTTTTGAATACCAATAAGTACTTTAAATTATGGTATTCCCTATTTACTGCAGGATTCCACGCACTTTTCACCATATACTAGGAAAATATTGGTAAAAACAGGCATTTTTCACCATATATTAGGAAAATATTGATAATACAATGTATTTTATTGTGAACCCACGATATTTAGAGGATACCAATTATAAAAATCCATATTTCCAACGAACGAAGAGCAATAGTTCTTTAGAATACGGTTTTCCATGTTTATTGCAGGATTCCACACACTTTTCACCATATTCTAGGAAAATATTGCTAAAACAATGTATTTTATCGTGAACCCACGATAATTAGAGGAAACCAATTATAAAAGTCCATATTTCCAACTCACGAAGAGAAATAGTACTTTAAATTATGGTTTTCTCTTTTTATTACAGGATTCCACCAACTTTCCACCTTATACTAGTAATATAATGGATAAAACAGGCATTTCTCACCATATATTATGAAAATATTGTTAAAAGCAGGCATATCTAGCATAAACCGACGTTATTTTGGGAAAATGAACGAAACAAATCTAAATTTCCGACGTTTGAATACCAGTAAATGCTTTAAATCATGGTTTTCCCTGATTGTTGCATGATTCCACACACTTTTCACTGTATTCTAGGAAAATATTGGTAGAACTATGTATTTTATAGTGAGCCCACGATATTTAGAGGATACCAATTATAAAAGTCCATATTTCCATCCCAAGAAGTGACAAAGTAGTTTAAATTATGGTGTTCCCTGTTTATTGCAGGATTCCACTCTGTTCACCATATACTAGGATAATATTAGTTAAAACAGGCATTTCTCACCATATATTAGGAAAATATTGGTAAAAACAGGCATTTTTCACCATATATTAGGAAAATATTGATAATACAATGTATTTTACCGTGATCCCACGATATTAAGAGGATACCAATTATAAAAGTCCATATTTCCATCCCAAGAAGTGACAAAGTAGTTTAAATTATGGTTTTCCCTTTTTATTAAAGGATTCCACGCACTTTTCACCATATACTAGGAAAATATTGGTAAAAACAGGCATTTCTCACCATATATTAGGAAAATATTGGTAAAAACAGGCATTTGTATCATAAACCTACGTTATTTTGGAAAAAGAACGAAACAAATCTAAATTTCCGGCTTTCGAATACCAATAAGTGCTTTAAATTGTGGTATTCCCTGTTTGTCGAAGGATTCCACACACTTTTCAACATATTTTAAGAAAATATTGGTAAAACAATGTATTTTATCGTGAACCCACGATATTTAGAGGATACCAATTATAAAAGTCGATATTTCCAACTCAAGAAGAGAAAAAGTACTGTAAATTATGGCTTTCCCTGATTATTGCAGGAAACCACGCACTTTTCACCATATTCTAGGAAAATATTGGTAACAAGAGGCATTTCCAGCATACACCTTCGTTATTTGAGAAAAATAGCCAAACAAATCTAAATTTCCGGCGTTTAAATGCCAATAAGTGCCTTAAATCGGTAAAATAGTCCTAAAAACATGGATATATCGATACATTATTGCTAAAAACATGGATATATCGGTAAAATATTGCTAAAAACATGGATAAATCTGTAAGATAATCCAGAAACACTAATATATTGGTAAAATATTGCTAAAAAACATGGATTTTTACCGTATATCGGTAAAATAATGCTAAAAACATGAATATATCGATACATTATTGCTAAAAACATGGATATATCGATACATTATTGCTTAAAACATGGATAAATCGGTAAAATATTGGTAAAAACATGGTTTAATCGGACAAATGTTGTTAAAAACATTGATATATCGATACATTATTGCTAAAGACATGGATATTTCGGTAAAATATTGCTAAATACATGGATATGTATGTAAAATATTGTTAAAAAAATGGATATGTCTGTAAAATATTGCTAAAAACGTGGATAAATCGGTAAAATGTTGGTAAAAACATGGATTAATCGGTAAAATATTGCAAAAACATGGATATATCGGTATAATATTGTTAAAAACATGGATATGTCGGTAAAATATTGCTAAAAACATGGATATATCGGTATAATATTGTTAAAAACATGGATATATCGATACATTATTGCTAATGACATGGATATTTTGGTAAAATATTGCTAAATACATGGATATGTCGGTAAAATATTGTTAAAAAAATGGATATGGCTGTAAAATATTGCTAAAAACGTGGATAAATCGGTAAAATATTGGTAAAAACAGGGATATATCGGTATAATATTGTTAAAAACGTGGATATGTCGGTAAAATATTGCTAAAAACGTGGATAAATCGGTTAAATAATCCTAAAAACACTAATATATCGGTAAAATATTGCTAAGAAATATGGATTTTTACCATATATCGGTAAAGTAATGCTAGAAACATGGATATATCGATACATTATTGCTAAAAACATGGATATATCGATACATTATTTCGAAAAACATGGATATATCGTTGCATTATTGCTAAAAACATTGATATATCGATACATTATTGCTAAAACCATGGATATATCGATAAATTATTGCTAAAAACGTGGATAAATCGGTAAAATATTGGTAAAAACATGGATAAATCGGTAAAATAATCCTAAAAACACTAATATATCGGTAAAATATTGCTAAAAAACGTGGATTTTTACCATATATCGGTAAAATAATGCTAAAAACATGGATATATCGATACATTATTGCTAAAAACATGGATAAATCGGTAAAATAATCCTAAAAAGACTAATATATCGGTAAAATATTGCTAAAAAACATGGTTTTTTTACCATATATCGGTAAAATAATGCTAAAAACATGGATATATCGATACATTATTGTTAAAAACATGGATATATCGATACATTATTGCGAAAAACATGGATATATCGATACATTATTGCTACAAACTTGGATAAATCGGTAAAATATTGTTAAAAACATCGTTTAATCGGTAAAATATTCCTAAAAACATGGATATTTCGGTAAAATATTGCTAAAAACATGGACATATCGGTATAAAATTGTTAAAAACATGGATATGTCGGTAAAATATTGCTAAAAACGAGGATATGTCGGTAAAATATTGCTAAAAACATGTAGTTTTACGATATATCGGTAAAATAATGCTAAAAACATGGATATATCGATACATTATTGCTAAAAACATGGATCTATCGATACATTATTGCTAAAAACATGGATATATCGGTAAAATATTGGTAAAAACATGGATTAATCGGTAAAATATTGCTAAAAACATGGATATATCGGTATAATATTGCTAAAAAACATGGATACATCGGTAAAATATTGCTAAAAACATGGAATTTTCACCATATATCGGAAAAATATTCCTAAAAACATGGATATTTCGGTATAATATTGTTAAAAACATGGATATGTCTGTAAAATATTACTAAAAACGTGGATAAATCGGTAAAATATTGGTAAAAACATGGATTTATCGGTAAAATATTGCTAAAAACATGGATATATCGGTAAAATATTCCTAAAAACATGGATATTTCGGTAAAATATTGCTAAAAACATGGATATATCGGTATAATATTGTTAAAAACATGGATATGTCGGTAAAATATTGCGAAAAACGTGGATATGTCCTTCAAATAATGCTAAAAACATTGAATTTTCACGATATATCGGTAAAATATTCCTAAAAACATGGATATTTCGGTAAAATATGGCTAAAAACATGGATATTTCGGTAAAATATTGTTAAAAACGTGGATAAACGGTAAAATATTGCTAAAAACGTGGATATATCGAAACATTATTGCTAAAAACATGGCTATATCGGTAAAATATTGTTATAAACATGGATATGTCGGTGAAATATTGATAAAAATCATGGAATTTTCACCTTAATACCAAATAGCCAGTTTTTTGACTGGCACAAAAGCTAAGCTAAAAGACGAAATACACAGTCAATCAGAGGACACGATGACTCAGCCAAAAGACCAAATAAACAGTCAATGAGTGGACACGATGACACAGCAAAAAGACCAAATAAACGGCCCAACAGAGGACACGATGACTCAGCAAAAAGACCAAATAAACAGTCAATCAGAGGACACGATGACTCAGCAAAAAGACCAAATACACGGTCAATCAGTGGACACGATGCCTCAGCAAAAAGACCAATTAAACAGTCAATGAGTGGACACGATGACTCAGCAAAAAGACCAAATAAACGGTCCAACAGAGGACACGATGCCTCAGCAAAAAGACCAAATAAACGGTCCAACAGAGGACACGATGACTCAGCAAAAAGACCAAATATCAAGTCAATAAGGGTGCCAAATGATAGCAAAAATATGAATTAGCCAGTTAAGCCTTATAAGGGTCCCCCCTTCTTAACACTGATTAAGGAAAAATACCAAACAGCCAGTTTTTTGACTGGCACAAAAGCTAAGCTAAAAGACGAAATACGCAGTCAATCAGAGGACACGATGACTCAGCAAAAAGACCAAATAAACGGCCCATCAGAGAACAACGATGACTCAGCAAAAAGACCAAATAAACAGTTAATCAGTGGACACGATGTCTCAGCGAAAAGACCAAATAAACGGTCCATCAGAGGACACGATGACTCAGCAAAAAGACCAAATATCAAGTCAATAAGAGGGCAAAAATGATTCAGCAAAAGACGAACTATCCAGTCTTTTGACAGGCACAATGACTCAGCAAAAAGACCAAATATCCAGTCAATAAGGGTGCCAAATGATAGCAAAAATATGAATCAGCCAGTTAATCCTTATTCCCCCCTTCTTAACACTGATTAAGGAAAAATACCAAATAGCCAGTTTTTTACTGGCACAAAAGCTAAGCTAAAAGACCAAATAAACAGTCAATCAGGGGACACGATGACTCAGCAAAATGACCAAATAGACGGTCAATCAGTGGACACGATGACTCAGCAAAAAGACCAATTAAACAGTCAATGAGTGGACACGATGACTCAGCAAAAAGACCAATTAAACAGGCAATGAGGGGGCACGATGACTCAGCAAAAAGACCAAATAAACGGCCCATCAGTGGACACGATAACTCAGCAAAAACACCACATAAACAGTCAATCAGTGGACACGATGACTCAGCAAAAAAACCAAATAAACAGTCAATCAGAGGACACGATGACTCAGCAAAAAGACCAAATAAACGGCCCATCAGAGGACAACGATGACTCAGCAAAAAAACCAAATACACGGTCAATCAGAGGACACGATGACTCAGCAAAAAGGCCAATAAACAGTCAATGCGTGGGCACGATGACTCAGCAAAAAGACCAAATACACGGTCAATCAGAGGACACGATGACTCAGCAAAAAGACCAAATAAACAGTCAATGAGTGGACACGATGACTCAGTAAAAAGACCAAATAAACGGCCCGTCAGAGGACACGATGGCTCAGCAAAAAGTCCAAATATCAAGCCAATAAGGGTGCCAAATGGTAGCAAAAATATGAATCAGCCAGTAAATCCTTATAAGGGTTCCCCCTTCTTAACACTGATTAAGGAAAAATACCAAACAGCCAGTTTTTTGACTGACACAAAAGCTAAGCTAAAAGACGAAATACGCAGCCAATCAGAGGACACGATGACTCAGCAAAAAGACCAAATAAAGGGCCCATCAGATGACAACGATGACTCAGCAAAAAGACCAAATAAACGGTCAATCAGAGGACACGATGACTCAGCAAAAAGACCAAATACACGGTCAATCAGAGGACACGATGACTCAGCAAAAAGACCAAATACACGGTCAATCAGTGGACACGATGACTCAGCAAAAAAAAAATGTCAATAAGGGTGCCAAATGATTGCAAAAATATGAATTAGCCAGTTAATCCTTATAAGGGTCCCCCCTTCTGAACACTGATTAAGGAAAAATACCAAATAGCCAGTTTTTTGACTGGCACAAAAGCTAAGCTAAAAGACGAAATATACAGTCAATCAGAGAACACGATGACTCAGCAAAAAGACCAAATACACGGCCCATCAGACGACAACGATGACTCAGCAAAAAGACCAAATACACGGTCAATCAGAGGACACGATGACTCAGCAAAAAGAGCAAATAAACGGCCCATCAGAGGACAACGATGACTCAGCAAAAAGACAAATACGCAGTCAATCAGTGGACACGATGACTCAGCAAAAAGACCAAATAAACAGTCAATGCGTGGACACGATGACTCAGCAAAAAGACCAAATACACGGTCAGTCAGAGGACACGATGAATCAGCAAAGAGACAAAATAAACAGTCAATGAGTGGACACGATGACTCAGCAAAAAGACCAATTAAACAGTCAATGAGTGGACACGATGACTCAGCAAAAAGACCAAATACACGGTCAATCAGAGGACACGATGACTCAGCAAAAAGACCAAATACACGGTCAATCAGTGGACACGATGACTCAGCAAAAAGACCAAATAAACGGCCCATCAGAGGACACGATGACTCACCAAAAAGACCAAATATCAAATCAATAAGGGTGCCAAATGATAGCAAAAATATGAATTAGCCAGATAATCCTTATGAGGGTCCCCCCTTCTTAACACTGATTAACCTTTAGAGGACGGGATGGTCCCTATACGGGCCATGCCCATGATCGACCCTTTACATGTGTTAGTTTTGAGATGTGAGACATCACAAAAACTCGATTTCTATAGAAAAGTGAGAGAAAACAGTAAACCCAAATCCCCGTCCTCTAAAGGTTAAGGAAAAATACCAAACAGCCAGTTTCTTGACTGGCAAAAGACAAAATAAACAGTCAATGAGTGAGCACGATGACTCAGCAAAAAGACCAATTAAACAGTCAATGAGTGGACACGATGACTCAGCAAAAAGACCAATTATACAGTCAATGAGTGGGCACGATGACTCAGCAAAAAGACCAATTAAACTGTCAATGCGTGGAAACGATGACTCAGCAAAAAGACCAATTAAACAGTCAATGAGTGGAAACGATGACTCAGCAAAAAGACCAAATACACGGTCAAGCAGAGGACACGATGACTCAGCAAAAAGACCAAATAAACAGTCAATCTGAGGACACGATGACTCAGCAAAAAGACCAAATACACGGTCAATCAGAGGACACGATGCCTCAGCAAAAAGACCAAATGAACAGTCAATGAGTGGGCACGATGACTCAGCAAAAAGACCAATTAAACAGTCAATGCGTGGACACGATGACTCAGCAAAAAGACCAAATACACGGTCAATCAGAGGGCACGATGTCTCAGCAAAAAGACTAAATAAACAGTCAATGAGTGGGCACGATGACTCAGCAAAAAGACCAAATAAACAGTCAATGCGTGGACACGATGCCTCAGCAAAAAGACCAAATACACGGTCAATCAGAGTACACGATGACTCAGCAAAAAGACCAAATAAACAGTCAATCAGTGGACACGATGACTCAGCAAAAAGACCAAATACACGGTTAATCAGAGGACAAGATGACTCAGCAAAAAGACCAAATAAACAGTCAATCAGTGGACACGATGACTCAGCAAAAAAAAATGTCAATAAGGGTGCCAAATGATAGCAAAAATATGAATTAGCCAGTTAATCCTTATAAAGGTCCCCCCCTTCTTAACACTGATTAAGGAAAAATACCAAATAGCCAGTATTTTACCGACATATCAATGTTTTTAGTAATATTTTACAGAAATATCGATGTTTTTAGCAATATTTTAACGATTTATCCATGTTTTTAGCAATATTGTACCGACATATGGTGAAAATTCCATGTTTTTACCAATATTTTACCGAAATATCCATGTTTATAACAAAATTTTACCGATAAATCCATGTTTTTAGCAATATTTTACCGATACATCCATGTTTTTAGCAATATTTTACCGAAATATCCATGTTTTTAGCAATATTTTACCGATAAATCGATCTTTTTAGCAATATTTTACCGAAATATCCATGTTTTTAGCAATATTTTACCGATAAAACCATGTTTTTAGCAATATTTTAAAGATTTATCCATGTTTTTAGCAATATTTTACCGATATATGGTGAAAAAACCATGTTTTTAGCAATATTATACCGATTTATCCATGTTTTTAGCAATATTTTACCGATAAAACAATGTTTTTAGCAATATTTTACCGAAATATCCATGTTTTTAGCAATATTTTACCGATAAAACCATGTTTTTAGCAATATCTTAAAGATTTTCCATGTTTTTAGCAATATTTTACAGATAAATCCATGTTTTTGGCAATATTTTAAAGATTTATCCATGTTTTTAGCAATATTTTACCGATTTATCCATGTTTTTAGCAATATTTTACCGATAAAACCATGTTTTTAGCAATATTTTAAAGATTTATCCATGTTTTTAGCAATATTTTACCGATATATGGTAAAAAATCCATGTTTTTAGCAATATTTTCCCGATAAATCCATGTTTTTAGCAATATTTTACCGAAATATCCATGTTTTTAGCAATATTTTACCGATTTATCCATGTTTTTAGCAATATCTTAAAGATTTATCCATGTTTTTAGCAATATTTTACCGATAAATCCATGTTTTTGGCAATATTTTAAAGATTTATCCATGTTTTTAGCAATATTTTACCGATTTATCCATGTTTTTAGCAATATTTTACCGATAAAACCATGTTTTTAGCAATATTTTAAAGATTTATCCAAGTTTTTAGCAATATTTTATGGATATATGGTGAAAAATCCATGTTTTTAGCAATATTTTACCGACTTATCCATGTTTTTAGCAATATTTTACCGATAAAACCATGTTTTTAGCAATATTTTACCGATAAATCCATGTTTTTAGCAATATTTTAAAGATTTATCCATGTTTTTAGCAATATTTTAAAGATTTATCCATGTTTTTAGCAATATTTTACCGATATATGGTAAAAAATCCATGTTTTTAGCAATATTTAACCGATAAATCCATGTTTTTAGCAATATTTTACCGAAATATACATGTTTTTAGCAATATTTTACCGAAATATCCATGTTTTTAGCAATATTTTACCAAAAAATCCATGTTTTTGGCAATATTTTAAAGATTTATCCATGTTTTTAGCAATATTTTACCGATTTATCCATGTTTTTAGCAATATTTTACCGATTTATCCATGTTTTTAGCAATATTTTACCGATAAAACCATGTTTTTAGCAATATTTTAAAGATTTATCCATGTTTTTAGCAATATTTTACGGATATATGGTGAAAAATCCATGTTTTTAGCAATATTCTACCGATATATGGTGAAAAATCCATGTTTTTAGCAATATTTTACCGATTTATCCATGTTTTTAGCAATATTTTACCGATAAAACCATGTTTTTAGCAATATTTTACCGAAATATCCATGTTTTTAGCAATATTTTACCGATAAAACCATGTTATTAGCAATATTTTAAAGATTTATCAATGTTTTTAGCAATATTTTACCGATAAATCCATGTTTTTGGCAATATTTTAAAGATTTATCCATGTTTTTAGCAATATTTTACCGATTTATCCATGTTTTTAGCAATATTTTACCGATAAAACCATGTTTTTAGCAATATTTTACCGATAAATCCATGTTTTTAGTAATATTTTAAAGATTTATCCATGTTTTTAGCAATATTTTACCGATATATGGTGAAAAACCGATGTTTTTAGCAATATTTTACACTTACATCCATGTTTTTAGCAATATTTTATCGATAAAACCATGTTTTTGCAATATTTTACCGATAAAACCATGTTTTTAGCAATATTTTAAAGGTTTATCCATGTTTTTAGCAATATTTTACCAATATATGGTGAAAAATCCATGTTTTTAGCAATATTTTCCCGATAAATCCATGTTTTTAGCAATATTTTACCGAAATATCGATGTTTTTAGCAATATTTTACCGATTTATCCACGTTTTTAGCAATATTTTACCGATATATGGTGAAAAATCCATGTTTTTAGCAATACTTTACCGAAATATCCATGTTTTTGGCAATATTTTACCGATAAAACCATGTTTTTAGCAATATTTTAAAGATTTATCCATGTTTTTAGCAATATCTTACCGATAAAACCATGCTATAATTGGTATCCTCTAAATATCGTGGGTTCACGATAAAATATATTGTTTTATAAATATTATCCTAATAAATGGTGAAAAATGCCTGTTTTTACCAATATATTTCTAGTATATGGCGAAAAGTGCGTGGAATCCTGGAATAAACAGCGAAAACCATAATTTTAAGTACTTTTTCTCTTCATGAGTTGGAAATATGGTCTTTTATAATTGGTATCCTCTAAATATCGTGGGTTCACGATAAAATACATTGTTTTATAAATATTTTCCTAATATATGGTGAAAACTGCCTGTTTTTATCAATATTTTCCTAGTATATGGTGAAAAGTGCGTGGAATCCTTTAATAAACAGGGAAAACCATGATGTAAAGTATCTTTTCTCTTCTTGAGTTGGAAATATGGTCTTTTATAATTGGTATCCTCTAAATATCGTGGGTTCACGATAAAATACATTGTTTTATAAATATTTTCCTAATATATGGTGAAAAATGCCAGTTTTTACCAATATTTTCCTAGTATATGGTGAAAAGTGTATGGAATCCTTCAATAAACAGGGAAAACGGTAATTTAAGTACATTTTCTCTTCGGGAGTTGAAAATATGGACTTTTAAAATTGGTATACGCTAAATATCGTGCATTCACGATAAGAAACATTGTTTTATCAATATTTTCAAAGTATACGGTGAAAAGTTTGTGGAATCCTGCAACAAACAGGGAATACCACGAATTAAACCACTTATTGGTATTGAAAAGCCGGAAATTTAGATTTGTTTCGTTCTTTTTCACAAAATAACGTAGGTTTATGATAGAAATGCCTCTTTTTACCAATAAATTCCCAATATATGGTGAGAAATGCCTGTTTTTACCAATATTTTGCTAGTATATGGTGAAAAGTATCTGGAATCCTGCAATAAACAGGGAAAACAATAATTTAAAGTACTTTTTCTCTTCGTGAGTTGGAAATATGGTCTTTTATAATTGGTATCCACTAAATATCGTGGGTTTCCGATAAAATACATTGTTTTATATATATTTTCCTAATATATGGTGAAAAATGTCTGTTTTTTATGAATATTTTCCTAGTATATGGAGAAAAGTGCGCGGAATCCTGGAATAAACAGCGAAAACAATAATTTAAAGTACTTTTTCTCTTCGTGAGTTGGAAATATGGTCTTTTATAATTGGTATCCTCTAAATATCGTGGGTTTACGATAAAATACATTGTTTTATAAATATTATCCTAATATATGGTGAAAAATGCCTGTTTTTACCATTATATTTCTAGTATATGGCGAAAAGTGCGTGGAATCCTGGAATAAACAGCGAAAACCATGATGTAAAGTATCTTTTCTCTTCTTGAGTTGGAAATATGGTCTTTTATAATTGGTATCCTCTAAATATCGTGGGTTCACGATAAAATACATTGTTTTATAAATATTTTCCTAATATATGGTGAAAAATGCCAGTTTTTACCAATATTTTCCTAGTATATGGTGAAAAGTGTATGGAATCCTTCAATAAACAGGGAAAACGGTAATTTAAGTACATTTTCTCTTCGGGAGTTGAAAATATGGACTTTTAAAATTGGTATACGCTAAATATCGTGCATTCACGATAAGAAACATTGTTTTATCAATATTTTCAAAGTATACGGTGAAAAGTTTGTGGAATCCTGCAACAAACAGGGAATACCACGAATTAAACCACTTATTGGTATTGAAAAGCCGGAAATTTAGATTTGTTTCGTTCTTTTTCACAAAATAACGTAGGTTTATGATAGAAATGCCTCTTTTTACCAATAAATTCCCAATATATGGTGAGAAATGCCTGTTTTTACCAATATTTTGCTAGTATATGGTGAAAAGTATCTGGAATCCTGCAATAAACAGGGAAAACAATAATTTAAAGTACTTTTTCTCTTCGTGAGTTGGAAATATGGTCTTTTATAATTGGTATCCACTAAATATCGTGGGTTTCCGATAAAATACATTGTTTTATATATATTTTCCTAATATATGGTGAAAAATGTCTGTTTTTTATGAATATTTTCCTAGTATATGGAGAAAAGTGCGCGGAATCCTGGAATAAACAGCGAAAACAATAATTTAAAGTACTTTTTCTCTTCGTGAGTTGGAAATATGGTCTTTTATAATTGGTATCCTCTAAATATCGTGGGTTTACGATAAAATACATTGTTTTATAAATATTATCCTAATATATGGTGAAAAATGCCTGTTTTTACCATTATATTTCTAGTATATGGCGAAAAGTGCGTGGAATCCTGGAATAAACAGCGAAAACCATGATGTAAAGTATCTTTTCTCTTCTTGAGTTGGAAATATGGTCTTTTATAATTGGTATCCTCTAAATATCGTGGGTTCACGATAAAATACATTGTTTTATAAATATTTTCCTAATATATGGTGAAAAATGCCAGTTTTTACCAATATTTTCCTAGTATATGGTGAAAAGTGTATGGAATCCTTCAATAAACAGGGAAAACGGTAATTTAAGTACATTTTCTCTTCGGGAGTTGAAAATATGGACTTTTAAAATTGGTATACGCTAAATATCGTGCATTCACGATAAGAAACATTGTTTTATCAATATTTTCAAAGTATACGGTGAAAAGTTTGTGGAATCCTGCAACAAACAGGGAATACCACGAATTAAACCACTTAGTGGTATTGAAAAGCCGGAAATTTAGATTTGTTTCGTTCTTTTTCACAAAATAACGTAGGTTTATGATAGAAATGCCTCTTTTTACCAATAAATTCCCAATATATGGTGAGAAATGCCTGTTTTTACCAATATTTTGCTAGTATATGGTGAAAAGTATCTGGAATCCTGCAATAAACAGGGAAAACAATAATTTAAAGTACTTTTTCTCTTCGTGAGTTGGAAATATGGTCTTTTATAATTGGTATCCACTAAATATCGTGGGTTTCCGATAAAATACATTGTTTTATATATATTTTCCTAATATATGGTGAAAAATGTCTGTTTTTTATGAATATTTTCCTAGTATATGGAGAAAAGTGCGCGGAATCCTGGAATAAACAGCGAAAACAATAATTTAAAGTACTTTTTCTCTTCGTGAGTTGGAAATATGGTCTTTTATAATTGGTATCCTCTAAATATCGTGGGTTTACGATAAAATACATTGTTTTATAAATATTATCCTAATATATGGTGAAAAATGCCTGTTTTTACCATTATATTTCTAGTATATGGCGAAAAGTGCGTGGAATCCTGGAATAAACAGCGAAAACCATGATGTAAAGTATCTTTTCTCTTCTTGAGTTGGAAATATGGTCTTTTATAATTGGTATCCTCTAAATATCGTGGGTTCACGATAAAATACATTGTTTTATAAATATTTTCCTAATATATGGTGAAAAATGCCAGTTTTTACCAATATTTTCCTAGTATATGGTGAAAAGTGTATGGAATCCTTCAATAAACAGGGAAAACGGTAATTTAAGTACATTTTCTCTTCGGGAGTTGAAAATATGGACTTTTAAAATTGGTATACGCTAAATATCGTGCATTCACGATAAGAAACATTGTTTTATCAATATTTTCAAAGTATACGGTGAAAAGTTTGTGGAATCCTGCAACAAACAGGGAATACCACGAATTAAACCACTTATTGGTATTGAAAAGCCGGAAATTTAGATTTGTTTCGTTCTTTTTCACAAAATAACGTAGGTTTATGATAGAAATGCCTCTTTTTACCAATAAATTCCCAATATATGGTGAGAAATGCCTGTTTTTACCAATATTTTGCTAGTATATGGTGAAAAGTATCTGGAATCCTGCAATAAACAGGGAAAACAATAATTTAAAGTACTTTTTCTCTTCGTGAGTTGGAAATATGGTCTTTTATAATTGGTATCCACTAAATATCGTGGGTTTCCGATAAAATACATTGTTTTATATATATTTTCCTAATATATGGTGAAAAATGTCTGTTTTTTATGAATATTTTCCTAGTATATGGAGAAAAGTGCGCGGAATCCTGGAATAAACAGCGAAAACAATAATTTAAAGTACTTTTTCTCTTCGTGAGTTGGAAATATGGTCTTTTATAATTGGTATCCTCTAAATATCGTGGGTTTACGATAAAATACATTGTTTTATAAATATTATCCTAATATATGGTGAAAAATGCCTGTTTTTACCATTATATTTCTAGTATATGGCGAAAAGTGCGTGGAATCCTGGAATAAACAGCGAAAACCATAATTTAAAGTACTTTTTCTCTTCGTGAGTTGGAAATATGGTCTTTTATAATTGGTATCCTCTAAATATCGTGGGTTCACGATAAAATACATTGTTTTATAAATATTTTCCTAATATATGGTGAAAAATGCCTGTTTTTACCAATATTTTCCTAGTATATAGTGAAAAGTGCGTGGAAACCTTTAATAAACAGGGAAAACCATGATATAAAGTATTTTTTCTCTTCTCGAGTTGGAAATATGGTCTTTTATAATTGGTATCCTCTAAATATCGTGGGTTCACGATAAAATATATTGTTTTATAAATATTTTCAAAGTATACGGTGGAATGTTTGTGGAATCCTGCAAAAAACAGGGAATACCACGATTTAAAGCCCTTATTGGCATTCAAAAGCCGGGAATTTAGATTTGTTACGTTCTTTACCTCAAAATAACGTAGGTTTATTCCAGCAAGCCCAGTTCTTACCAATATTATCCTAATATATGGTGAAAAATGATTGTTTTTACCAATATTTTCCTAGTATATGGCGAAAAGAGCGTGGAATCCTGGAATAAACAGCGAAAACAATAATTTATAGTACTTTTTCTCTTCGTGAGTTGGAAATATGGTCTTTTATAATTGGTATCCTCTTAATATCGTGGGTTCACGATAAAATACATTGTATTATAAATATTTTCCTAATATATGGTGAAAAATGCCGGTTTTTACCAGTATTTTCCTAGTATATGGTGAAAAGTGCGTGGAATCCTTTAATAAACAGGTAAAACTATAATTTAAAGTACTTTTTCTCTTCGTGAGTTGGAAATATGGTCTTTTATAATTGGTATCCTCTAAATATCGTGGGTTTACGATAAAATACATTGTTTTATAAATATTTTCCTAATATATGGTGAAAAATGCCTGTTTTTACCAATATTTTCCTAGTATATGGTGAAAAGTGCCTGTAATCCTTTAATAAACAGGAAAAACCATGATATAAAGTATTTTTTCTCTTCTTGAGTTGGAAATATGGTCTTTTATAATTGGTATCCTCTAAATATCGTGGATTCACAATAAAATACATTGTTTTATAAATATTTTCCTAATATATGGTGAAAAATGCCTGTTTTTACCAATATTTTCCTAGTATATGGTGAAAAGTGCGTGGAATCCTGCAATAAACAGGAAAAACCATAATTTAAAGTACTTTTTCTCTTCGTGAGTTGGAAATATGGACTTTTATAATTGGTATACTATAAATATCGTGGGTTTACGATAAAATACATTGTTTTACAAATATATTCCTAGAATATGGTGAAAAGTGTGTGGATTCCTGCAATAAATAGGGTAAACCATGATTTAAAGCACTTATTGGCACTCAAACGCCGGAAATTTAGATTTGTTTCGTTCTTTACCTCAAAATAACGTAGGTTTATGCCAGAAATCCCTGTTCTTATCAGTATAATCCTAATATATGGTGAAAAATGCCTGTTTTTACCAATATATTTCTAGTATATGGCGAAAAGTACGTGGAATCCTGGAATAAACAGCGAAAACAATAATTTAAAGTACTTTTTCTCTTCGTGAGTTGGAAATATGTTCTTTTATAATTGGTATCCTCTAAATATCGTGGGTTCACGATAAAATATATTGTTTTATAAATATTATCCTAATATATGGTGAAAAATGCCTGTTTTTACCAATATTTTCCTAGTATATGGTGAAAAGTGTATGGAATCCTTCAATAAACAGGGAAAACCATAATTTAAAGTACAATTTCTCTTCGGGAGTTGAAAATATGGACTTTTATAATTGGTATACTCTAAATATCGTGGATTCACGATAAGATACATTGTTTTATCAATATTTTCAAAGTATACGGGGAAATGTTTGTGGAATCCTGCAACAAACAGGGAATACAACGATTTAAAGCACTTATTGGCATTCAAAAGCCGGGAATTTAGATTTGTTACGTTCTTTATCTCAAAATAACGTAGGTTTATCCCAGCAAGCCCTGTACTTATCAATATTATCCTAATATATGGTGAAAAATGCCTGTTTTTACCAATATATTTCTAGTATATGGCGAAAAGTGCGTGGAATCCTGCAATAAACAGGAAAACCATAATTTAAAGTACTTTTTCTCTTCGTGAGTTGGAAATATGGTCTTTTATAATTGGTATCCTCTAAATATCGTGGGTTCACGATAAAATATATTGTTTTATAAATATTTTCAAAGTATACGGTGAAATGTTTGTGGAATCCTGCAACAAACATGGAATACCACGATTTAAAGCACTTATTGGCATTCAAAAGCCGGGAATTTAGATTTGTTACGTTCTTTATCTCAAAATAACGTAGGTATATGCCAGAAATCCCTGTACATATCAATATTATCCTAATATATGGTGAAAAATGCCTGTTTTTACCAATATATTTCTAGTATATGGCGAAAAGTGCGTGGAATCCTGCAATAAACAGGGAAAACCATAATTTAAAGTACTTTTTCTCTTCGTGAGTTGGAAATATGGTCTTTTATAATTGGTATCCTCTAAATATCGTGGGTTTACGATAAAATACATTGTTTTATTAATATTTTCCTAATATATGGTGAAAAATGCCTGTTTTTACCAATATTTTCCTAGTATATGGAGAAAAGTGCGTGGAATCCTGGAATAAACAGCTAAAACAATAATTTAAAGTACTTTTTCTCTTCGTGTGTTGGAAATATGGTCTTTTATAATTGGTATCCTCTAAATATCGTGGGTTTAAGATAAAATACATTGTTTTATAAATATTATCCTAATATTTGGTGAAAACTGCCTGTTTTTACCAATATATTTCTAGTATATGGCGAAAAGTGCGTGGAATCCTGGAATAAACAGCGAAAACCATAATTTAATGAACTTTTTCTCTTCGTGAGTTGGAAATATGGTCTTTTATAATTGGTATCCTCTAAATATCGTGGGTTCACGATAAAATACATTGTTTTATAAATATTTTCCTAATATATGGTGAAAAATGCCTGTTTTTACCAATATTTTCCTAGTATATGTTGAAAAGTGTATGGAATCCTTCAATAAACAGGGAAAACCATAATTTAAAGTACAATTTCTCTTCGGGAGTTGAAAATATGGACTTTTATAATTGGTATACTCTAAATATCGTGGATTCACGATAAGATACATTGTTTTATTAATATTTTCAAAGTATCCGATGAAAAGTTTGTGGAATCCTGCAACAAACAGGGAATACCACGAATTAAACCACTTATTGGTATTGAAAAGCCGGAAATTTAGATTTGTTTCGTTCTTTTTCACAAAATAACGTAGGTTTATGATAGAAATGCCTCTTTTTACCAATAAATTCCCAATATATGGTGAGAAATGCCTGTTTTTACCAATATTTTGCTAGTATATGGTGAAAAGTATCTGGAATCCTGCAATAAACAGGGAAAACAATAATTTAAAGTACTTTTTCTCTTCGTGAGTTGGAAATATGGTCTTTTATAATTGGTATCCACTAAATATCGTGGGTTTCCGATAAAATACATTGTTTTATATATATTTTCCTAATATATGGTGAAAAATGTCTGTTTTTTATGAATATTTTCCTAGTATATGGAGAAAAGTGCGCGGAATCCTGGAATAAACAGCGAAAACAATAATTTAAAGTACTTTTTCTCTTCGTGAGTTGGAAATATGGTCTTTTATAATTGGTATCCTCTAAATATCGTGGGTTTACGATAAAATACATTGTTTTATAAATATTATCCTAATATATGGTGAAAAATGCCTGTTTTTACCATTATATTTCTAGTATATGGCGAAAAGTGCGTGGAATCCTGGAATAAACAGCGAAAACCATGATGTAAAGTATCTTTTCTCTTCTTGAGTTGGAAATATGGTCTTTTATAATTGGTATCCTCTAAATATCGTGGGTTCACGATAAAATACATTGTTTTATAAATATTTTCCTAATATATGGTGAAAAATGCCAGTTTTCACCAATATTTTCCTAGTATATGGTGAAAAGTGTATGGAATCCTTCAATAAACAGGGAAAACGGTAATTTAAGTACATTTTCTCTTCGGGAGTTGAAAATATGGACTTTTAAAATTGGTATACGCTAAATATCGTGCATTCACGATAAGAAACATTGTTTTATCAATATTTTCAAAGTATACGGTGAAAAGTTTGTGGAATCCTGCAACAAACAGGGAATACCACGAATTAAACCACTTATTGGTATTGAAAAGCCGGAAATTTAGATTTGTTTCGTTCTTTTTCACAAAATAACGTAGGTTTATGATAGAAATGCCTCTTTTTACCAATAAATTCCCAATATATGGTGAGAAATGCCTGTTTTTACCAATATTTTGCTAGTATATGGTGAAAAGTATCTGGAATCCTGCAATAAACAGGGAAAACAATAATTTAAAGTACTTTTTCTCTTCGTGAGTTGGAAATATGGTCTTTTATAATTGGTATCCACTAAATATCGTGGGTTTCCGATAAAATACATTGTTTTATATATATTTTCCTAATATATGGTGAAAAATGTCTGTTTTTTATGAATATTTTCCTAGTATATGGAGAAAAGTGCGCGGAATCCTGGAATAAACAGCGAAAACAATAATTTAAAGTACTTTTTCTCTTCGTGAGTTGGAAATATGGTCTTTTATAATTGGTATCCTCTAAATATCGTGGGTTTACGATAAAATACATTGTTTTATAAATATTATCCTAATATATGGTGAAAAATGCCTGTTTTTACCATTATATTTCTAGTATATGGCGAAAAGTGCGTGGAATCCTGGAATAAACAGCGAAAACCATAATTTAAAGTACTTTTTCTCTTCGTGAGTTGGAAATATGGTCTTTTATAATTGGTATCCTCTAAATATCGTGGGTTCACGATAAAATACATTGTTTTATAAATATTTTCCTAATATATGGTGAAAAATGCCTGTTTTTACCAATATTTTCCTAGTATATAGTGAAAAGTGCGTGGAAACCTTTAATAAACAGGGAAAACCATGATATAAAGTATTTTTTCTCTTCTCGAGTTGGAAATATGGTCTTTTATAATTGGTATCCTCTAAATATCGTGGGTTCACGATAAAATATATTGTTTTATAAATATTTTCAAAGTATACGGTGGAATGTTTGTGGAATCCTGCAAAAAACAGGGAATACCACGATTTAAAGCCCTTATTGGCATTCAAAAGCCGGGAATTTAGATTTGTTACGTTCTTTACCTCAAAATAACGTAGGTTTATTCCAGCAAGCCCAGTTCTTACCAATATTATCCTAATATATGGTGAAAAATGATTGTTTTTACCAATATTTTCCTAGTATATGGCGAAAAGAGCGTGGAATCCTGGAATAAACAGCGAAAACAATAATTTATAGTACTTTTTCTCTTCGTGAGTTGGAAATATGGTCTTTTATAATTGGTATCCTCTTAATATCGTGGGTTCACGATAAAATACATTGTATTATAAATATTTTCCTAATATATGGTGAAAAATGCCGGTTTTTACCAGTATTTTCCTAGTATATGGTGAAAAGTGCGTGGAATCCTTTAATAAACAGGTAAAACTATAATTTAAAGTACTTTTTCTCTTCGTGAGTTGGAAATATGGTCTTTTATAATTGGTATCCTCTAAATATCGTGGGTTTACGATAAAATACATTGTTTTATAAATATTTTCCTAATATATGGTGAAAAATGCCGGTTTTTACCAATATTTTCCTAGTATATGGAGAAAAGTGCGTGGAATCCTGGAATAAACAGCGAAAACCATAATTTAAAGTACTTTTTCTCTTCCTGAGTTGGAAATATGGTCTTTTATAATTGGTATACTCTAAATATCGTGGGTTCACGCTAAAATACATTTTTTTATAAATATTTTCGTAATATATGTTGAAAAATGCCTATTTTTACCAATATTTTCCTAATATATGGTGAAAAGTGCGTGGAATCCTTTAATAAACAGGGAAAACCATGATATAAAGTATTTTTTCTCTTCTTGAGTTGGAAATATGGTCTTTTATAATTGGTATCCTCTAAATATCGTGGGTTTCCGATAGAATACATTGTTTTATAAATATTTTCCTAATATATGGTGAAAAATGCCTGTTTTTACCAATATTTTCTTAGTATATGGAGAAAAGTGCGTGGAATCCTGGAATAAACAGCGAAAACAATAATTTAAAGTACTTTTTCTCTTCCTGAGTTGGAAATATGGTCTTTTATAATTGGTATCCTCTAAATATCGTGGGTTCACGATAAAATACATTGTTTTATAAATATTTTCCTAATATATGTTGAAAAATGCCTGTTTTTACCAATATTTTCCTAGTATATGGTGAAAAGTGCGTGGAATCCTTTAATAAACAGGGAAAACCATGATATAAAGTATTTTTTGTCTTCTTGAGTTGGAGATATGGACTTTTATAATTGGCATCCTCTAAATATCGTGGATTCACGATAAGATACATTGTTTTATCAATATTTTCAAAGTATACGGTGAAAACTTTGTAGAATCCTGCAACAAACAGGGAATACCACGATTTAAAGGACTTATTGGCATTCAAAAGCCGGGAATTTAGATTTTTTACGTTCTTTATCTCAAAATAACGTAGGTTTATCCCAACAAGCCCAGTTCTTACCAATATTATCCTAATATATGGTGAAAAATGCCTGTTTTTACCAATATATTTCTAGTATATGGCGAAAAGTGCGTGGAATCCTTTAATAAACAGGGAAAACCATGATATAAAGTATTTTTTCTCTTCTTGAGTTGGAAATATGGTCTTTTATAATTGGTATCCTCTAAATATCGTGGATTCACAATAAAATACATTGTTTTATAAATATTTTCCTAATATATGGTGAAAAATGCCTGTTTTTACCAATATTTTCCTAGTATATGGTGAAAAGTGCGTGGAATCCTGCAATAAACAGGAAAAACCATAATTTAAAGTACTTTTTCTCTTCGTGAGTTGGAAATATGGACTTTTATAATTGGTATACTATAAATATCGTGGGTTTACGATAAAATACATTGTTTTACAAATATATTCCTAGAATATGGTGAAAAGTGTGTGGATTCCTGCAATAAATAGGGTAAACCATGATTTAAAGCACTTATTGGCACTCAAACGCCGGAAATTTAGATTTGTTTCGTTCTTTACCTCAAAATAACGTAGGTTTATGCCAGAAATCCCTGTTCTTATCAGTATAATTCTAATATATGGTGAAAAATGCCTGTTTTTACCAATATATTTCTAGTATATGGCGAAAAGTACGTGGAATCCTGGAATAAACAGCGAAAACAATAATTTAAAGTACTTTTTCTCTTCGTGAGTTGGAAATATGTTCTTTTATAATTGGTATCCTCTAAATATCGTGGGTTCACGATAAAATATATTGTTTTATAAATATTATCCTAATATATGGTGAAAAATGCCTGTTTTTACCAATATTTTCCTAGTATATGGTGAAAAGTGTATGGAATCCTTCAATAAACAGGGAAAACCATAATTTAAAGTACAATTTCTCTTCGGGAGTTGAAAATATGGACTTTTATAATTGGTATACTCTAAATATCGTGGATTCACGATAAGATACATTGTTTTATCAATATTTTCAAAGTATACGGTGAAATGTTTGTGGAATCCTGCAACAAACAGGGAATACAACGATTTAAAGCACTTATTGGCATTCAAAAGCCGGGAATTTAGATTTGTTACGTTCTTTATCTCAAAATAACGTAGGTTTATCCCAGCAAGCCCTGTACTTATCAATATTATCCTAATATATGGTGAAAAATGCCTGTTTTTACCAATATATTTCTAGTATATGGCGAAAAGTGCGTGGAATCCTGCAATAAACAGGGAAAACCATAATTTAAAGTACTTTTTCTCTTCGTGAGTTGGAAATATGGTCTTTTATAATTGGTATCCTCTAAATATCGTGGGTTCACGATAAAATATATTGTTTTATAAATATTTTCAAAGTATACGGTGAAATGTTTGTGGAATCCTGCAACAAACATGGAATACCACGATTTAAAGCACTTATTGGCATTCAAAAGCCGGGAATTTAGATTTGTTACGTTCTTTATCTCAAAATAACGTAGGTATATGCCAGAAATCCCTGTACATATCAATATTATCCTAATATATGGTGAAAAATGCCTGTTTTTACCAATATATTTCTAGTATATGGCGAAAAGTGCGTGGAATCCTGCAATAAACAGGGAAAACCATAATTTAAAGTACTTTTTCTCTTCGTGAGTTGGAAATATGGTCTTTTATAATTGGTATCCTCTAAATATCGTGGGTTTACGATAAAATACATTGTTTTATTAATATTTTCCTAATATATGGTGAAAAATGCCTGTTTTTACCAATATTTTCCTAGTATATGGAGAAAAGTGCGTGGAATCCTGGAATAAACAGCTAAAACAATAATTTAAAGTACTTTTTCTCTTCGTGTGTTGGAAATATGGTCTTTTATAATTGGTATCCTCTAAATATCGTGGGTTTAAGATAAAATACATTGTTTTATAAATATTATCCTAATATTTGGTGAAAACTGCCTGTTTTTACCAATATATTTCTAGTATATGGCGAAAAGTGCGTGGAATCCTGGAATAAACAGCGAAAACCATAATTTAATGAACTTTTTCTCTTCGTGAGTTGGAAATATGGTCTTTTATAATTGGTATCCTCTAAATATCGTGGGTTCACGATAAAATACATTGTTTTATAAATATTTTCCTAATATATGGTGAAAAATGCCTGTTTTTACCAATATTTTCCTAGTATATGTTGAAAAGTGTATGGAATCCTTCAATAAACAGGGAAAACCATAATTTAAAGTACAATTTCTCTTCGGGAGTTGAAAATATGGACTTTTATAATTGGTATACTCTAAATATCGTGGATTCACGATAAGATACATTGTTTTATTAATATTTTCAAAGTATCCGATGAAAAGTTTTTGGAATCCTGCAACAAACAGGGAATACCACGATTTAAAGCACTTATTGGCATTCAAAAGCCGGGAATTTAGATTTGTTACGTTCTTTATCTCAAAATAACGTAGGGTTATGCCAGAAATCCCAGTTCTTATCAATATTATCCTAATATATGGTGAATAAGGCCTGTTTTTACCAATATTTTCCTAGTATATGGTGAAAAGTGCCTGGAATCCTTTAATAAACAGGGAAAACCATGATATAAAGTATTTTTTCTCTTCTTGAGTTGGAAATATGGTCTTTTATAATTGGTATCCTCTAAATATCGTGGGTTTACGATAAAATACATTGTTTTATAAATATTTTCCTAATATATTGTGAAAAATGCCTGTTTTTACCAATATTTTCCTAGTATATGGTGAAAAGTGCGTGGAATCCTGCAATAAACAGGAAAAACCATAATTTAAAGTACTTTTTCTCTTCGTGAGTTGGAAATATGGACTTTTATAATTGGTATACTATAAATATCGTGGATTCACGATAAGATACATTGTTTTACAAATATATTCCTAGAATATGGTGAAAAGTGTGTGGATTCCTGTAACAAATACGGAAAACCATGATTTAAAGCACTTATTGGCATTCAAACGCCGGAAATTTAGATTTGTTTCGTTCTTTACCTCAAAATAACGTAGGTTTATGCCAGAAATCCCTGTTCTTATCAGTATTATCCTAATATATGGTGAAAAATGCCTGTTTTTACAAATATATTTCTAGTATATGGCGAAAAGTGCGTCGAATCCAGGAATAAACAGGGAATACCATGATATAAAGTATTTTTTCTCTTCTTGAGTTGGAAATATGGTCTTTTATAATTGGTATCATCTAAATATCGTGGGTGCACGATAAAATGCATTGTTTTATAAATATTTTCCTAATATATGGTGAAAAATGCCTGTTTCTACCAATATTTTCCTAGTATATGGTGAAAAGTGCGTGGAATCCTGCAATAAACAGAAAAAACCATAATTTAAAGTACTTTTTCTCTTCGTGAGTTGGAAATATGGACTTTTATAATTGGTATACTATAAATATCATGGGTTTACGATAAAATACATTGTTTTACAAATATATTCCTAGAATATGGTGAAAAGTGTGTGGATTCCTGCAACAAATAGGGAAAACCATGATTTAAAGCACTTATTGGCATTCAAACGCCGGAAATTAAGATTTGTTTCGTTCTTAGCCTCAAAATAACGTAGGTTTATGCCAGAAATCCCTGTTCTTATCAATATTATCCTAATATATGGTGAAAAATGCCTGTTTTAACCAATATATTTCTAGTATATGGCGAAAAGTGCGTGGTATCCTGGAATAATCAGCGAAAACAATAATTTAAAGTACTTTTTCTATTCGTGAGTGGGAAATATTGTCTTTTATAATTGGCATCCTCTAAATATCGTGGGTTCACGATAAAATATATTGTTTTATAAATATTTTCCTAATATATGGTGAAAAATGCCTGTTTTTACGAATATTTTCCTAGTATATGGTGTAAAGTGTATGGAATCCTTCAATAAACAGAGAAAACCATAATTTAAAGTACAATCTCCCTTCGGGAGGTGAAAATATGGACTTTTATAATTGGTATACTTTGAATATCGTGGATTCACGATAAGATACATTGTTTTATCAATATTTTTAAAGTATACGGTGAAAAGTTTTTGGAATCCTGCAACAAACAGGTAATACCACGATTTAAAGCACTTATTGGCATTCAAAAGCCGGGAATTTAGATTTGTTACGTTCTTTATCTCAAAATAACGTAGGTTTATCCCCGCAAGCCCAGTTCTTACCAATATTATCCTAATATATGGTGAATAATGATTGTTTCTACCAATATTTTACTAGTATATGGCGAAAAGTGCGTGGAATCCTGGAATAAACAGCGAAAACCGTGATTTAAAGCACTTATTGGCATTCAAAAGCCGGGAATTTAGATTTGTTACGTTCTTTATCTCCAAATAACGTAGGGTTATGCCAGAAATCCCTGATTATACCAATATTTTCCTAATATATGGCGAGAAATGCCTGTTTTTACCAATATTTTCCTAGAATACGGTGAAAAGTGTGGGGAATCCTGCAACAAACAGCGAATACCATAATTTAAAGTACTTTTTCTCTTCGTGAGTTGGAAATATGGTCTTTTATAATTGGTATCTTCTAAATATCGTGGGTTCACGATAAAATACATTGTTTTATAAATATTTTCCTAATATATGGTGAAAAATACCTGTTTTTACCAATATTTTCATAGTATATGGTGAAAAGTGCCTGGAATCCTTTAATAAACAGGGAAACATTATATAAAGTATTTTTTCTCTTCTTGAGTTGGAAATATGGTCTTTTATAATTGGTATCCTCTAAATATCGTGGGTTCACGATAAAATACATTGTTTTATAAATATTTTCCTAATATATGGCGAGAAATGCCTGTTTTTACCAATATTTTCCTAGAATACGGTGAAAAGTGTATGGAATCCTTCAATAAACAGGGAAAACCATAATTTAAAGTACATTTTCTCTTCGGGAGTTGAAAATATGAACTTTTATAATTTGTATGCTCTTAATATCGTGGATTCACGATAAGATACATTGTTTTATCAATATTTTCAAAGTATACGGTGAAAAGTGTTTGGAATCCTGCAACAAAAGGGGAAAACCATGACTTAAAGCACTTATTGGTATTCTAACGTCGGTAATTTAAATTTGTGTCGTTCTTTATCTCAAAATAACGTAGGCTTATGCTAGAAATGCCTGTTTTTACCAATATTTTCCTATTATACGATGAAAAGTGTCTGGAATCCTGCAACAAGCAGGAAAACCCATGATTTAAAGCACTTATTGACATTCAAACGCCGGAAATTTAGATTTGTTCCGTTCTTTTTCTCAAAATAAGATAGGTTTATGCTAGAAATGCCTGTTTTTACCAATATTTTGCTAGTATATGGTGAACAGTGCGAGGAATCCTGCAATAAACAGGGAAAACCATAATTTAAAGTAAATTTTCTCTTCGGGAGTTGAAAATATGGACTTTTATATTTGGTATATATACTCTTAATATCATGTATTCACGATAAGATACATTGTTTTATGAATATTTTCAAAGTATACGGTGAAAAGTGTGTGGAATCCTGCAATAAACAGGGAAAACCATGATTTAAAGCACTTATTGGTATTCATACGTCGGTAATTTAAATTTGTGTCGTTCTTTATCTCAAAATAACGTAGGTTTATGCCAGAAATCCCTGTTCTTACCAATATTATCCTAATAGGTGATAAATGATTGTTTTTACCAATATTTACCTAGTATATGGTGAAAAGTGTATGGAATCCTTCAATAAACAGGGAAAACCATAATTTAAAGTACATTTTCTCTTCGGGAGTTGAAAATATGGACTTTAATAATTGGTATCCTATAAATATCGTTGTTTCACGATAAAATACGTTGTTTTACAAATATTTTCCTAATGTATCGTGAAAAATGCCTGTTTTTACCAATATTTTCCTTGTATATGGTGCATAGTGTATGGATTCCTTCAATAAACAGGGAAAACCATAATTTAAAGTACATTTTCTCTTCGGGAGTTGAAAATATGAACTTTTATAATTTGTATGCTCTTAATATCGTGGATTCACGATAAGATACATTGTTTTATCAATATTTTCAAAGTATACGGTGAAAAGTGTGTGAAATCCTGCAACAAAAGGGGAAAACCATGACTTAAAGCACTTATTGGTATTCTAACGTCGGTAATTTAAATTTGTGTCGTTCTTTATCTCAAAATAACGTAGGCTTATGCTAGAAATGCCTGTTTTTACCAATATTTTGCTAGTATATGGTGAGCAGTGCGTGGAATCCTGCAATAAACAGGGAAAACCATAATTTAAAGTAAATTTTCTCTTCGTGAGTTGGAAATATGGTCTTTTATAATTGGTATCCTCTAAATATCGTATGTACACGAGTAGGGGAGCTATGCCGGTTCTGGACCAGTCACCAGCGCCATCTGGCGCTCGGTCGGTAAGGTAGGGCGCTACCTTGCCGGTGGATGGTAATGTAGAGCGCTACCTTGCCGTAAGGGCAACTCTATCGGTATTGCAGGGAGAGCAATAACCCAACGCTCAGCAGTCATAACCCAACTTTATCTTACCGGTAGAGCAACCCGCTCTATCTTACCGGCAGTTGATAACCCAAATACTATACTATACTATGCTATGTATACTATGTATACCATACTCTGCTATGTATACCATACTATGCTATGCATACCATACTATACTATACTATGCTATGTATACTATATATACTATACTATACTATACTATGCTATGTATACTATGCTATGTATACCATACTATGCTATGCATACCATACTATACTATGTATACTATACTATACTATACTATGCTATGTATTTTATGTATACCATACTATGGTATGTATACCATACTATGCTATGTATACCATACTATACTATGTATACTCTACTATACTATACTATGCTATGTATACTATATATACTATACTATACTATGCTGTGTATACTATGTATACCATACTATGCTATGTATCCCATACTATGCTATGCATACCATACTATGCTATGCATACCATACTATACTATGTATACTATACTATACTATACTATTCTATGTATACTATGTATACCATACTATGCTATGTATACCATACTATGCTATGCATACCATACTATACTATGTATACTATACTATACTATACTATGTATACCATACTATGCTATGTATACCATACTATGCTATGCATACCATACTATACTATGTATACTATACTATACTATACTATGCTATGCATACTATGTATACCATACTATACTATGCTATGCATACCATACTATACTATGTATACTATACTATACTATACTATACTATGTATACTATACTATACTATGCATACTATATCTGAATTTCCATGCTGTCAGTTTGAATTTCGCGCGCTCCACTAGGCGGCGAGTGGCAGACGTCGCGCTGCCGGGACTTCCCCGCGCTGGGAGTCTAGTTCCGCGCGCTCATCTAGGTGGCAAGCGGCAGGCGTCGCGCTGCCTACTGCTGAGTCGGCGCGGTGCCGGCTATAAGTCAGGCTATGCTCCAACACTTGACAACCACCTACACTCGCGTGAGGGTGGGTGGTATTTTGTTAAATAATTATTATTAATGAATTAATTATTATTAATTAATTATTATTTTTTTCATTTTTTTCATTTTTCATTTTTTCACTTTTTTCACTTTTTTCATTTTTTTCATTTTTTTCATTTTTTTCATTTTTTCACTTTTTTCATTTTTTTCACTTTTTTCATTTTTTTCAGTTTTTCATTTTTTAATAGTCATATTACAACTCCTAAAATTTTGTCCGTTTTGCCATTTCCATCTATCCGATAGAGGCTGGCGGGAATTCAAAATTCATGGAGTAACAATTTTTTTATTTTTTTAAATAGTGGGAGCCCCAACCATCGCTCCCACCTGTGAGGTACAACCACATACAATTACCTCTCCATTATCATTACATTTAATTATACATTCCACTTAACATTACGTGTAGAGGTTTACATTGACTTAAATCCACTTCATCCACGGCGTTGTCATCGGCGCTCACGTAGAAGCTGCCAATCGATGACTCTGGTCTGCTGCTGCTGCTGTCAAGTATCCACTTTTTCAATGCGAATACGTTCTGAACGGCGCAGTTGCCATATTCCAAGGTATGATATGTACTCTGTATATATGGCTCCTCTCGGTTTAGCGTCTGCAGCGAAGGACAGCCCATCTCCTCGACGTTGCATATAGTTCTACAAAATTACGTTTGATAAAGTAAACAAATATTATATATGAGGTAAGTATACTTACATATTTAACAATAAATCCTGCAACCATCTCTTCTTCTCCATCCCCTTGACGTACACCTTCTTCGCGTCTATCAAACCATACTGTACACTCTCCACCAGCTTCGTGTACGGGATTTCGCCAGAGCTCCAGGGTATGCCATGATAGTTCAACTCCAGCCAGCGATTCGTGCTCTTGCACTCACTCGGTAGATCATCCCAACGTTGCGGAGATTTGAAGCTGTAGACCCATGGTGTAGCATCATCCTCTAGAGCAGCAATGGCCACCTCCTTGAAGACGAACTCGTTGTCAGCGGCCTTGAAGCCCTGCACGTCCACCACGTACTCCATGACGAATGAGCTCCTCGATGCGGTGCACCGCTTATATACCCTCGCGGACCTTCCTCCACCACCGCGCGCGAGCGCTCTACCCCCACCACCGCGCTCCCTACCAAGCTCCGCCCCCATGGAGTTCGCTGATTGGCTGACTTGCATACGATTCTTAGAAAAACGGTTGAGACCTGCATAGAATTCTTGGAAAAACGCTTTTAACAGGTTGAGACCTGCACGGAGCTCTCTGATTGGCTGACGCAATTTCAAACCGCCATAGAATTCTTGGAAAAACGCCATGGCCCTCTCTGATTGGTTGTGCGCATGCGCCGCGATCCCTATAAAAGCCGCGACGCGGGCTGAGGAGCTCATTCCAGTTCAGTGTGCGCAAGCAACAAGAACTAGTACAAGACGTCCAGGTGCATTGAAATATCGCTGTGTTGAGCTCTCCTGAGAGGATATACTCGAGGATACCTCCATCTACTACAACCCGGTCGAGGACGACCGCGACTTCTAGGATCCGTGCTCTCCTGTGAGTTTTCTCCAGGATACCCTCAAGTAGCTCTCCTACAAGGTGATCATCGCTGTGAAAGCAGCTCTCCATCTACAACCAGGTCGAGGACGACTTCTAGGATTCGAGCTCTCCTGTGAGTTTTCTCCAGGATACCCTCAAGTAGCTCTCCTACGAGGCGACAGATCATCGCTGTTCCAGGATACCTCCTACGAGAGTAGAATCCAGGTCGAGGAAGACTTCTAGGATCCGAGCTCTCTCTCCTGTGAGTTTTCTCCAGGATACCCTGTTCTCCTAGACATCTACTACGAGAGAAAGTGAGTATTCTACAACTTTTTTATTATTATTATTATCGCTTGATTACTAATACATTTTGTTTTTCCCTAGAATGGATAGTCGTGAATCCATCATGCTCATGCAGCAAGCATTGGAGCTGATGAGAGGTGGCAATGTGAGCAGCGACATGACTGAAAGATGGGCCAACGTCATAATCGTTGACCACATCGAGACGTTCGAGAGACTTCTCCACAGCCCAGGCATGAACGTGCACGAGAAGCGAAAATGCGAGTCGACCATCGCTGTACTATACAGCATACGACAGAGCATGCTCATCTTCTCTGCGATACGTGGTGCAGGCTTGGTAAGAGTCAGCTGGGATGACGTCAACTCGGCCTTTGATAGCCGCATAAAGACCGGAGTCATCAGCAACCACCAACATCTGGACGCAACAGCATTCCTCGAAGACGCTCGAGCCATCTTTATTGGGAAAATACAGACCGCTCTCGAGGAACACAACGCACTCAAGGTCAATGTAGTGCTCGCTGCAGAATACACCAAGGTCACGGGCAACGAGGAGACGGTAGAAATTTTCTACTTCAACACGAAGAACCCTCCAATCTACACCACCACCGAACTGAGTGAGTGGTTCGCAGCCAACGTCGAGGAGCCCGTCCTCCGGGAAATGGAGGAATTCCAGGAACGAAACTCCGGCTGGACACTGCGCTCCATCTTGAACTTGGCTGTGAATGTCAACAAGTTCAATCCCATGAGAGGCAACTCATATATCCCACTGCCCGACGAAATAACAAAGAAGAAAGCCTGCGTCAACGTGCAAAACGAGGACGATAAGTGCTTCCAATGGGCTGTACTCTCGGCGCTACATCCAGCTAGCAGACATGCTAATAGAGTAACCATGTACAAGGCATTTGAAGGTGAGTTGAACTTCAAAGGTATTGAGTTCCCAGTGTCACCGAGGCAAATCTCCAAATTTGAGAGTCAGAACAACATCTCCATCAACCTGTACATATTGAAGAAGAGAGATGGAAAATTCGAGGTGTCACCATGCCATGTGACAAAGAAAAAGAAGGAGCAACACGTCAACCTTCTCCTCATACAAGACCACTACGTGGATGAGGATGATGAAGAAGAAGAGGACGAGGTAGTGCCCAAATTCCACTACGTCTGGATCAAGGATCTTTCTCGGCTGGCAAGTAAGCAATTATCATCTCGGAGTCATAAAACATTTATATGCGACCGCTGCCTTCACTACTTTTGGAGCGATGAAAAACTGAAGGCTCACGAGGTAGACTGCGCTCAAGTCAATAAGTGCAAGGTGAAGCTGCCCGCAGAGAAGGAGAAGATACTTAAGTTCAAGAACTTCAAAAACAACGAACGCGTGCCCTTCATTGTGTACGCCGACTTTGAGTACGTACTCAAGCCAGTGGCGGACAACGAGCGAGCCTACCAGCGACACGAGGCCTTCAGTGTAGGCTTCTACGTCAAGTGTAGCTTCGACGAGACTCGCTGCACCTACACCAGCTACAGGAAGGATGAAGAGGATGGGCAGAATCCGGCGGAATGGTTTGTCGACAAGCTGCGAGAGCTCACCGAAGAGCTAAACGATGCCCTTAAAAACCCTCATCCTATGGACGACCTCACACAGCGAGAGAAGGACGATCACAAGAGGGCTACACAATGCTACATGTGCAGAAAGCCATTCACCGGCCAGGACAAGAAGGTCAGGGACCATTGCCATCTCACGGGAAAGTAAGTATTTACATTTTCCCCCCTCCACCTTACAATTTGTATCTTTTCTAATATATTTTGTTTTTTTTCAGATACAGAGGCCCAGCACATAACAACTGCAATCTGCAGTACCAGGATTCCAGAATCGTGCCAGTGGTTTTCCACAACTTGAGCAGATACGACTCCCACCTCTTCATCATGGAGATCGCAACGCGATTCGGTGGTCGAGTGAGCCTCATCCCTCAGACGAAGGAAAAGTACATCTCCTTCACCAAGTACGTCGAGGGCACTGAGGTTCAACTGCGATTCATCGACTCGCTCCGCTTCATGGCCTCCTCCCTCGAGAAGTTGGCCTCTTACCTGGTTCGCCTGAACATCGCCGACCCAGAATTCCGGAAGAGCTACACTACGGAGCAGATAGAGCTGCTGAAGAGGAAGGGAGTATTCCCCTATGACTACGTCTCCTCTCTCGAGAAATTGGAGGAGAAGGAACTGCCGAGTAAGGAGGATTTCCACAGCAGCCTCTACAACAGCGATATCAGCGATGAAGACTACCAGCACGCCCAGAAGGTATGGCAGTCCTTCGATATCCAGAGTCTCGGTGAGTACTCCGACCTCTACCTCAAGACGGACGTGCTGCTACTCGCCGACGTCTTTGAGAACTTCCGAGACAACTGCCTGGAGGCATACGGTCTCGACCCGGCGCACTACTACACCACCCCTGGACTCAGTTGGGACGCCATGCTCAAGTACACCAAGATCGAGCTGGAGCTGCTCACGGACATCGACATGCTTCTGTTCGTGGAGCGAGGTATCCGGGGTGGTGTAAGTCAGTGCTCCAACCGCTACGCCAAGGCCAACAACCGCTACATGGGCGACTTCTACAACCCTCAAGAGGAGTCGAAGTACCTGCTCTACTACTACTATGATGTCAACAACCTCTACGGGTGGGCCATGACACAACCCCTGCCCTATGGAGGCTTCCAATGGGTCGAGGATGTGGAGCAGCCCAACTTCTGGGATGTGCCCGACAGTCACCACGAGGGCTACATTCTTGAGGTGGACCTGGAGTACCCCGAGCACCTCCACGACGCTCACAGAGGCCTGCCCCTCTGCCCAGAGCACATGACGCCACCTGGTAAGAAACAGGGTAAGTTGCTCACGACTCTGTACGACAAAGAGCGCTATATCATCCACTATAGCGCTCTCAAGCAGGCCTTGAAACACGGCTTGCGCTTGACCAAGGTCCACCGCGCGCTGCGCTTCGATCAGAAGCCATGGTTGAAGCCGTACATCGACCTGAACAGCGAGAAGAGGAAGAACGCGAAGAATGACTTCGAGAAACTCCTCTTCAAGCTGTTCAACAACGCGGTGTACGGCAAGACCATGGAGAACGAGCGCAAGCGGGTGGATGTCAAGCTGGTGCGCAAGTGGGAGGGGCGCTATGGGGCTGAGGCCCTCATAGCCAAGCCAAACTTCCACAGCACAGCCGTCTTCAGGGAGGACCTGGTAGCCATCCAGCTGAGTCGTACGGAGGTCACCATAAGGAAGCCGGTATACGTGGGCCTAGCTGTCTTGGACTTGTCCAAAACCCTCGTATACCGCTTCCACTATGAATACATGCAGCGCACTGTGGGTGAGTCGTCGAAGCTGATGTATACCGATACGGACAGCCTCATCTACGAGGTCCGCGGCTTCGACATGTACGAAGCCATGAAGCGCGACCTTCATGAGTTCGACACTTCGGACTTCGCCGAGGGTAATCAGTTTGATATGCCTCGTGCGAATAAGAAGGTTGTTGGACTCATGAAGGACGAGTGCAATGGCAACGTCATGTTGGAGTTCGTGGGCCTTCGTAGCAAGATGTACGGTGTCCGTATCGAAGGCCAGAAGACCATCAAGAGGGCCAAGGGCGTCAAGTCCTCGGTAGTCAAGGCCAACATCAGCTTCGAGGACTACGTGCGCTGCTTGCGTGAGCAGCAGGTGCTGGCAAAGGAGCAGCGCAATATACGCTCCCGCCTGCACGTCATCCGCACGGAGAAGGAGCAGAAGATCGCGCTCAGCCCCCACGACGACAAACGCCATCTAGCGCTTGGTGAGACGGATAGTCTCCCGTGGGGGCACTTCTCCATCGGAGAGTGCGAGATGGCGCTGCGCAATGGTGGGGCGTGCGTGTGCGGGCAGGTCTCGACGTGCTCCGACCAGTTGGCGAGCTGCAGCCAATCAGCGAGTTCCCCCACTCCCACAGCAGCGGCCACGGCGGCCCAAAAAGTGGTGGGGGGCAGGGTACTTAAGGCGCTGCAGCCAGCCGGAGTCATCAGTCGCTCGAAGGAGCTCCAGAAGAAGCACTCCACCACAGCTATCTCCGAACCTCTGAAGAACAGGGTTAGGATCCAGGACTAAGGAACAACCTGAGGTAAGTACTTTACTCTCTCTCCCTCTCCCACCCCATAATAATCACGTTTTTTTCATTTTCTAGATGGATCTATCAGCAATTAATGAAATTGCCCGTGGAGGCTTTCTACCCACGAAGAAGCTGTCCGACGTGGAGCACGATCACAGCTTCATGGTCATTGCATTGAGGCGTGTCAAGACCAAATATGGACCCAACTACGTGGCCAACTTGGAAGACGAGTTCCAGATCTTCCTGCCCAGCCGAGTCTGTTCAGCATTGGAGAAGGATGAAGATATGTTCAACAACATGGCGGAGGCTGCCAACAAACTCAAGCTCTTTATAATATGTAAAAATAGTGGTGTTGAATTTAATATTGTATAAAAAAATAAAAAAAAAATAAAAAAGGAAGTTCATGGAGAGGTAGCTGCTTATGGTTGTACCTCACAGGTGAGAGCGATGGTTGGGGCTCTCATCACTTCCAAAAAAAAAAATTTTTTTTTACAAGTTTGATTTATCAATCCAACTGTTGTGGGAACTATCAAATCCCAGCCATTTAACGTAAACTTCATTACCACGTTTTTTCAGAATTTTTTCCACTAGATACACATCAGAATACTTAACCTTTTGTAATTCCTCTTCATAGAAACCACCACTTATAGGCTGTTCGCGATAATCCTTCAAATGATAAGTAACAGGGTTTGTAGCGGCTACTTTTGTTATGCTGAATATCTCTGTGGACCAGTTTGGTGTATATCCTTTTTCAAAAACTTGTTTGACTCTGCTCATACGTACCTTGTCCCCTACTTGGAATTTAGGCTTCTTTTTACGCTGGACAATTTTCTGTTTCACATTACTGTTCTTTGTCACATCTTTAGGCTTCATTCCAGTTGTTCTGTGTTTTCTCTCATTGTAAGCTGTCAACAAATCGGGTAAGATATCTAACCACTTGTAGTTTCCACGAAGACTGAATTTCTTCCACATCTCATTCTTCAACGTTCGATTGAAGCGCTCACATATCGACGCTTTGAGATTGCTATACGTCGAGTAGAGATTTATCTTGTACTTCGTCATGAGGGCTTCGAATTTCTTGTTGTAGAATTCCTTTCCTCTGTCGGTATGAAGATTCTTCGGCACTCGACCACTTTCACATAACACAGACTTCATAGCTGCTGCTACATCCTCACCTGTTTTCTTTTTCACAGGAATTGCCCATGAGTATTTGGAATAGATGTCGATGACGGTCAGCATGTACCTGTAACCTTTGTTTTCTCGCGCATATGATTGCATTTCCACTAGATCAGCTTGCCACGTCTCATCCATGCCACGAATATCGTATTTTCGACGTAGATAGTTGCGACGAGCGGGCTTGTGCAACTCATCCACCACTACTTTCATTTTTTTCTCCATAATGTCATTCGGTGCTCCACGGCTCGTATGTTGCCTCTTTTATAGCTTGAACGTCTGCGAAAAATTCGTGCAGCTTCTTATCGATATCAGCTCTGTAAGTGTCAATGACTGACTCCAAGACATCGAGGTCGCTACGTAAACGAGCAGTAACTTCGTGTACACTGTGTAATTCCATTTGCAAAGTGTCCAAATTGACTGCGTCATTCAACTGTTTCGGCTGTGCTACGTTGCAGAGTCGTTTGCTATCAACGTCGTATTGACCATCGGCGGTGAATTTATAACCTGCTCCAGGTGGGCCTCTACTGGAGCTTTGCTCCAGTTTACGTCCGAACACATCGACGCTCATTGTGATACTGAGAAGAGAGAGAAGATTCGTCTAATATATATACCCTCCCTCGCGCAATTCCTCAATTATCGAGTGAATCTCATTCACGTGGCTGGGATTGCCAGCTGATTGTTCAGCTATGAGTAATCTCAAGCGTTCGACCAGCTCGTTCGGATCATCCCAATACACATAGTCCATAGTCGTATTCATTCTTGCCAACTTGTATTGTGGCAATACACCAGCACCTTGTTTCTCAAACATGGGAGCAATGATGTATTTGAATTCGTTGCTGTTGTGAACACGAATTTTTTCGTTACTCTGGTAGCGTTTCTTGTGTGCTGACGATGCTTCAAGTATTTTTCGATAATTCTCCATATCAGCATTAGTAAGCTGACTTTCGCTAGGCTGCTTCGTAATGAGTAATTCAAGTAATCCATCAGTTTTTGTATACTTCACCCCTTTCACATCGATATAGCTACCCTCCAAGTCTATAGGGGAATTACCAATCATGAATCGTCCATTCTCTTTGCGTACCCCATAAATTTTGTCTACGTATCGATCTTGACTGAGCATTTGCAAATATCTATTATCAGTTTCATCATGGCTCGTAGCTGATTCAAAAGACGTATCAGCTGCTGCTTGCAATGTATCATCCTGCATATCATCATACTCTTCATCGCGTTTGATAGATTTTTCATCGCGTTTTTCATCGCGTTTAACAGCTTTACTAAATGTTTGTTTGGCTACGAGCTTTTCAAGTGGTTCAACGATTGGTCGAAAAGTCTCCCCCAACACTCGCTTCACATTGTCTTTTGAAAGCTTCAATAAATTATATTTGTATCGAATAGCATCCCTAGCTTTAACAAGCTGGTGGAGGACATTCTTCTCTCGACGAAATTCAGACATGTTGACAGTTCAGCATTCAACGAGTGACCGTAGACATCTACATCTATCCCGTATTTATAGCAAAACAGTCGAAACCCTTTCTATACCTTCCACCGTTCATGCGCCTGTCTTTGTCAATCACGAGAAATCCATGCCCGCCATCGCCCCAGCACTTTAAGCACAAATCTTTGAATCGTGCAAAACTCATATCCGAATTCACCTGATCCTCGTACACATGTTTGAGATTCATGTCATCTTGTCGAAATATTACCAACAAATTAACGTTATCTCGCACCAGATGCTTTGGTATGTGAGCGTACGACTGGCAGAGATAGAAACAATCCACATTCTTGTGTCTTCCCATGCAGAAAAACGCTCTAACATTGTCTTGCTTCTCACAAGCTATGTCATCGAATACAATAATGGAATTCGGCAGTGCATTGTCAGGTGCAACGACCTCCTCGTGTTCACTGAAGGAAAAGTATTGAACGCCATCTATCGGTTGCAGAAGTTCTTTTAAAAATCTATATTTGGACTGATTCAATGATTTCGAGTAAACGTAAATGTTCTCGAATCTCAGACCATTAGGATGCGTTATGAGTGTGAGCAAGCTGTTGGTCTTACCACAATTGGATGGACCGCAGAATACTGCACGTATACTGTCTGGAAGCAACTCACCATGTCTCTTTGTTTTCTTCTCCTCCTCCACAATGGCGTCAAAGTTCACCACTGGGAGCTTGAGAGATTGCATTTGAAAGTTCATGTGTGCTGTCTGGATAGTGACTGACTCTGTGGGGTATAAATAGGGGCTTATATACCCTCACACCATCAGTCGTTAGACAACCACCGACGTGTGATGATCGTACATAGACGAAAGAAAGGTCGTGGTCTCGTGAATAAGCTTCTTAACAGCCTTCCAATTGAACTTCACATCCCGGGTTATCAGTACTGTGGACCTGGAACCAAATTAGCTAAACGTTTAGCTAGAGGAGATTCGGGAATTAATTCTCTCGACACAGCTTGTAAGGAGTACGATATAGCATACTCACAGAATCGAGAAAATATCGAAGTTAGAAACGCTGCAGACAAAGTTCTTGCGGACAAAGCTTGGGGAAGAGTTATCTCGGGAGACGCTGGAGTAGGCGAAAAAATGGCTGCATACGCTATCACGAACGCCATGAAGCTGAAGAGAAAATTTGGCATGGGTAAACCATCTATTTCTCTGAAAAACATAGTCAAGATGGCGAAGAAATCTATGGTCTCGGGAAAATGTGCCAAGAAGGTCATCAAATCTGCTCTAAAGGGTGCTCGTGAAGCAGTCAAGAAAGCTGGGGGTAAGCAGAATATCATTATTCCACGAATACTACCAGTACCCACAAAAGTAGGTGGGTTTCTACCTTTTCTCGTTCCTCTGTTTGCCGGTTTGAGCGCTGCTGGCGCTCTTGCAGGTGGAGCTGCTGGAATCGCGAAAGCTGTTAACGATTCTCAAGCTGCAAAGTCGCAGTTAGAGGAGACTCAGAGACACAATAGAGCTATGGAGAATGCGGGTAACGGATTGTATCTAAAGCAGCACAAGACGGGGCTGGGTACTAGGAGGTTAAAAAAAAAAACTTCAAAATAAAATTGCCCGATCGTCCTCTCACCGATCATGATTTGCTCAAGTATGTAAAACAGATGAATATTCCACATTTTCGTGGTGTGTTTATGCGTAACTCACTGCCATCTACTGGTCCACATTATCGCGAATCAGCTATAATCAATCTTGATGATGCAAGCGGTCCCGGAACTCATTGGGTAGCTTATCGAAAACGAGCTGAAGACGTTGTATACTTTGATAGTTTTGGTGATCTTCAACCTCCTCTCGATTTGATGCTGTACCTTGGAGTTGACAGAGTCAAGTACAATCACAAGAGGTATCAGGATTTCGACACTTACAATTGCGGTCATTTGTGTTTGCAGTTTCTGTGCAACAGCCTCAAAGGTATATAAGGGGGGAGGGTGAACTGCGCATTCTCTATATCATGGCAGATTCACTGACTTTGAGTCTTTCGGGTACTTCGGCGCTACTCGAAGCGCAATACTTTCCTCCAATTGAACTCTCGCGAAATAAGAGCTATGTTCTTGGTCTGGTAGAACTTTTATCTTTTAACTCCATACCCAACATCGATGAGGGTAATAATAGGTTTTACGTGGATAAAGAGATAATTATTTTGCCTACTGGTAGTTATGAAATTGAGGACATAGAGAGCTATTTACACGAATTTCTCTCACCCAAGGGCATACTAATCAGTATAAAGCCAAATAACAACACTCTACGCAGTGAAATCAAGTGTAGCCATCAAGTCGATTTTCGTCTGCAAGATTCCATAGGTAAGTTGTTGGGTTTCGCTCAACGCATTCTCGAACCAAATATCACTCATAGTTCCGATCTACCTGTGAGCATTCTCAAAATTAATGCTTTGAGAGTGGAGTGCAACGTGACAGCTGGCGCCTATATAAACGAACGAAGAGTGCATACGATACATGAATTCTTTCCAGCAGTACCACCAGGGTATAAAATAATTGAGGTTCCATCGCAAGTCATCTATCTGCCAATCACAGTCAAGACTATTGAACATTTGCAAGTGCGTATAGTTGATCAAGACGGAAATTTGGTGAATTTTCGAGGAGAAATTGTAACAATTAGGCTTCACATCAAGCAAGCTTGATGGGTGTTGTTTATGGGAGAAAGGTAGGAAGAGGGTGTATAAGCAGACCGTCATGGCGGCCAACGATCACTCGTCAACGAGCAGTCAAAGCTCTAACACGTCAAAGCCTTCAGTTCCTAGAAAACTTGGGATTAAGAATCCGCGATCCTGGTGGAGGATAACGTGTGTATTTTTCTGTTGTATGCGAAAGAATAATGGAAGAAGTTTTGAACATTCAGAGAGTCGTTGAATTTGACGAATCGGTGGCGCACTATGAAATTCATGCGTATCAGCCCTATACGTCTTCCGCTTTCAACAACAGCGATGAAATACGTATATCTATTCAGCATCAAGATTTGTGCCATCTACCGTCTCACAGCTCGCTACATGTATGTGGAAGATTGACTAAAACTGACGGAAGTGCTGTAGAAAGAACAAAGCTTGTTAACAACGCCATCTGTCACTTGTTTGAAGAAATTCGCTACGAGATCAATGCCATCGAAATCGACAGATGCAAAAATGTAGGCTTAACGAGTCTCATGAAAGGTTTGATATCACTCAATCCCTGTCAAAATTGGATAATGGAGAATGCTGGTTGGCTCGACGTTGAGGAAACGTTGAATATGTGTAACGATGATGGCTACTTTGATGTATCTATTCCTCTGAGTATGATTATGGGTTTTGCAGAAGACTATCGGAAAATAGTAGTCAATACGAAGCACGAGCTCATACTCACCAGATCGAGGAATGACTTGAATGCCGTTAAGCAAACGCAAGTGTACGAAGAATTCAAAATTGAACTCAATCGTGTTGAATGGCTCATGCCCTATGTTGTGGTCGCGGACAAACACAAAATTCGTTTGCTCGGCTTCATAGAAAAGGATCGGCCAATTACCATGAGTTTTCGCACGTGGGAGTTGTTTGAGTATCCACTTCTACCAACTACGTCGAAACACGTGTGGACTGTCAAAACATCCAATCAGCTGGAGAAACCTCGCTTCGTTATTCTCGCCTTCCAGACGAATCGAAAAGGTCAGAGAGCTGAGAATGCTAGTCGCTTCGATCACTGCAATATCAGCAATGTGAAACTCTTTCTCAATTCGCAATGCTATCCATATGGAAATCTCAATCTAGATGTAACACGTAATCAGTATGCCGTATTATATGATATGTATGCTAATTTTCAGAAATCATACTACGGTAAAGATTCCGAGCCTATCTTGAAAAAAATCGATTATCTCACTCACGCGCCACTCGTCGTCATCGATTGCTCGAAGCAGAACGAATCTCTGAAGAGTGCACCCGTGGACGTTCGTTTGGAATTCGAGGCGAGAGATAATTTTCCCGCTGTAACATCGGCTTACTGTCTCATTCTACACGATCGCATTGTCCAGTACAATCCTGTTAGCGGAGACGTGAAAAAACTCATCTAAATTTCTGAGAATACGACCGAAGAATCCTGCTGCACGGCGTTCAGTATAGTCCCGACAGTCGTGACGCTATGAAGTACATCGTCGATATGCAGGGCTTCAAACAGCCTGGTAATGATTTTGTTTTGAAAGAATTGGCAATAGTCCCATTGGATGATAACGATCAACCTCTGATCTTTCTCTTCAAGGAACCTTTTCCTTGGAAACGTCTTACCGATAAGTATAAGGGCGAAAATAGATGGTTGAAGAAATTCTATCATGGCATTTCTTGGAATTCAGGAGACCGTCCCTACACCGAGATCGGAAGCGTTCTTCGAGAATGTCTACACGATGCCACTCAAGTACTCGTTATGGGCTCTATCAAGAAAAAATGGCTCGAACGTTTCAAATTCAACGTTCATGATGTTTCGGAGATGGGTTTTCCACCGCTGGACAAGATCAAGCTTGTGACAGTGTGTCCACATCACGAGGGTGCCTACAAAACCAACTGCGCACTTCATAACGTCAAACTTCTGAAAAAATTCTACGAAAATTGCAAGGCATCCATGGATTGGGAGTAGATGATTCATTCTTGTCCCTGACGTCGAAGAAGATGGGTCAAAACTCAAGTTCAAACGCTCCTCTCATTGAGCCGGAGAAAAAAGAGGATTCAAAATGGAAAAAATATTCTCAAAAGTATTCCACGAATACCAATTCTATGCCTCAACATGACAATTATAAAAGATAAAAATAAAAAATTAGCATATATGATAATGTGTGGCTACCTGCTCTGCCGGTAACGTTGGATTATCGACTGCAGGTAAGGTAGAGTTGGGTTATCGATTGATGATAACGGAGCGCGCGGAACTCTCGACGGTGCGAAAGTCAGTTAAGCAGCATGGAAATTCGGATATAGTATAGCATAGTATACATAGTATAGTATACATAGTATAGTATAGTATAGTATAGTATACATAGTATAGTATGGTATGCATAGCATAGTATAGTATGGTATGCATAGCATAGTATGGTATACATAGCATAGTATGGTATACATAGTATACATAGCATAGTATAGTATAGTATAGTATACATAGTATGGTATGCATAGCATAGTATGGTATACATAGCATAGTATGGTATACATAGTATAGTATAGTATAGTATAGTATACATAGTATAGTATACATACTATACATAGTATAGTATGGCATGCATAGCATAGTATGGTATACATAGCATAGTATGGTATACATAGTATACATAGCATAGTATAGTATAGTATACATAGTATAGTATGGTATGCATAGCATAGTATGGTATGCATAGCATAGTATGGTATACATAGCATAGTATGGTATACATAGTATAGTATAGTATAGTATAGTATAGTATACATAGTATAGTATGGTATGCATAGCATAGTATGGTATACATAATATACATAGCATAGTATAGTATAGTATAGTATACATAGTATAGTATGGTATGCATAGCATAGTATGGTATACATAGTATACATAGCATAGTATAGTATAGTATAGTATACATAGTATAGTATGGTATGCATAGCATAGTATGGTATACATAGTATACATAGCATAGTATAGTATAGTATAGTATACATAGTATAGTATGGTATGCATAGCATAGTATGGTATACATAGCATAGTATATACATAATATACATAGCATAGTATAGTAGAGTATTTGGGTTATCAACTGCCGGTAAGATAGAGCGGGTTGCTCTACCGGTAAGATAAAGTTGGGTTATGTCTGCTGAGCGTTGGGTTATTGCTCTCCCTGCAATACCGACAGAGTTGCCCTTACGGCAAGGTAGCGCTCTACATTACCATCCACCAGCAAGGTAGCGCTCTACCTTACCGACCGAGATTACCACCCACCGGCAAGGTAGCGCCCTACCTTACCGACCGAGCGCCAGATGGCGCTGGTGACTGGTCCAGAACCGGCATAGCTCCCCTACTTACACGATAAAATACATTGTTTTATCAATATTTTCCTCTTATACGATGAAAAGCGTCTGGAATCCTGCAACAAACAGGAAAACCCATGATTTAAAGCACTTATTTGCATACAAACGCCGGAAATTTAGATTTGTTCCGATCTTTTTCTCAAAATAACATAGGTTTATGCTAGAAATGTCTGTTTTTACCAATATTTACCTAGTATATGGTGAAAAGTGTATGGAATCCTTCAATAAACAGGGAAAACCATAATTTAAAGTACATTTTCTCTTCGGGAGTTGAAAATATGGACTTTTATAATTGGTATGCTCTTAATATCGTGGATTCACGATAAGATACATTGTTTTATCAATATTTTCAAAGTATACAGTGAAAAGTGTGTGGAATCCTGCAACAAACCGGGAAATCCATAATTTAAAGTACATTTTTTCTTCGTGAATTGCCAATATCGACTTTTATAATTGGTATACTCTAAATATCGTGGATTCACGATAAGATACATTGTTTTATCAATATTTTCAAAGTATACGGTGAAAAGTGTTTGGAATCCTGCAACAATCAGGGAAAACCATGATTTAAAGCACTTATTGGTATTCAAACGTCGGTAATTTAAATTTGCGTCGTTCTTAACTCAAAATAACGTAGGCTTATGCTAGAAATGCCTGTTTTTACCAATATTTTCCTATTATACGATGGAAAGTGTCTGGAATCCTGCAACAAAAAGGAAAACCCGTGATTTAAAGCACTTATTGGCATTCAAACGCCGGAAATCTAGATTTGTTCCGTTCTTTTTCTCAAAATAACATAGGGTTTTGCTAGAAATGCCTGTTTTTACCAATATTTTCCTAGTATATGGTGAACAGTGGGTGGAATCCTGCAATACACAGGGAAAACCATAATTTAAAGTACTATTTCTCTTCGTGAGTTGGAAATATGGATTTTTATAATTGGTATCCTCTAAATATCGTGGGTTCACGATAAAATACATTGTTTTACCAATATTTTCCTAAAATATGTTGAAAAGTGTGTGGAATCCTGCAACAAACAGGGAAAACCATAATTTAAATTATTTTTTCTCTTCGTGAGTTGGAAATTATGATTTCTATCATTGGTATCCTCTAAATATCGTGGCATCGCGATAAAATAAATTGTTTTAAAAATATTTTTCTAAAATATGGTGAAATGTGTGCGGAATCCTGCAACAAACAGAGAAAACCATGATTTAAGGCACTTATTCGCATTCAAAAGCCGGAAAATTAGATTTGTTATGTTCTTTATCTCAAAATAACGTAGGTTTATGCCGGAAATCACTGTTCTTACCAATATTATTCTAATATATGGTGAAAAATGATTGTTTTTACCAATATTTTCCTAGTATATGGTGAAAAGTGTGTGGAATCCTGCAACAAACAGGGAAAACCATGATTTAAAGCACTTATTGGCATTCAAACGCCGGAAATTTAGATTTGTTCCGCTCTGTTTCTCAAAATAACATAGGTTTATGCTAGAATTGCCTCTTTTTACCAATATTTACCTAGTATGCGGTGAAAAGTGTATGGAATCCTGCAATAAACAGGGAAAACCAGAATTTAAAGTACATTTTCTCTTCGTGAGTTGAAAATATGGACTTTTATATTTGGTATAATATAAATATCGTGGGTTCACAATAAAATACATTATTTTATCAATATTTCCCTAGTATACGGTGAAAAGAGTCTGGAATCCTGCAACAAACAGGGAAAACCACGATTTAAAGCAACTATTGGTTTTCCAAAGCTTGGAATTTAGATTTGTTACGTTCTTTATATCAAAATAACGTAGGTTTATGCCAGAAATCTCTGTTCCTACCAATATTATCCCAATATATGGTGAAAAATAATTGTTTTTACCAATATTTTCCTAGTATATGGTGAAAAGTGTCTGGAATCCTGCAATAAACAGGGAAAACCATAATTTAAAATACTTTTTCTCTTCGTGAGTTGGAAATAAGGTCTTTTATATTTGGTATCCTCGAAATATCGTGGGTTCACGATAAAATACATTTTTTTATAAATATTTTCCTAATATATAGTGAAAAATGCGTGGAATCCTGCAACAAACCGGGAAAACCATGATTAAAAGCACTTATTGGCCTTCAAAAGCCGGAAATATAGATTTGTTACGTTCTTTATCTCAAAATAACGTGGGTTTATGCTAGAAATGTCTGTTTTTACCAATATTTTCCTAGTATATGGTGAAAAGTGTATGGAATCCTTCAATAAACGGGGAAAACCATAATTTAAAGTACATTTTCTCTTCGGGAGTTGAAAATATGGACTTTTATAATTGATATACTCTTAATATCGTGGATTCACGATAAGATACATTGTTTTATCAATATTTTCAATGTATTCGGTGAAAAGTTTGTGGAATCCTGCAACAAACAGGGAATACCACGATTTAAAGCACTTATTGGCCTTCAAAAGCCGGAAATATAGATTTGTTACGTTCTTTATCTCAAAATAACGTAGGTTTATGCCAGAAATACCTGTTCTTACCAATATTATCCTAATATATGGTGAAAAATGATTGTTTTTACCAATATTTACCTAGTATATGGTGAAAAGTGTATGGAATCCTTCAATAAACAGGGAAAACCATAATTTAAAGTACATTTTCCCTTAGGGAGTATAAAAATGGACTTTTATAATTGGTATACTCTAAATATCGTCGATTCACGATAAGATACATTGTTTTATCAATATTTTCATAGTATACGGTGAAAAGTTTGTGGAATCCTGCAACAAACAGGGAATACCACGATTTGAATACTTATTGGTATTCAAAAGCCGGAAATTTAGATTTGTGTCGTTCTTTTTCTCAAAATATCGTAGGTTTATGATAGAAATGCCTGTTTTTACCAATATATTCCCAATATATGGTGAGAAATGCCTGTTTTTACCAATATTTTGCTAGTATATGTTGAAAAGTGTCTGGAATCCTGCAATAAACAGGGAAAACCATAATCTAAAGTACTTTTTCTCTTTGTGAGTTGGAAATATGGACTTTTATAATTGGTATCCTATAAATATGGTGGGTTCACTATAAAAAACATTGTTTCACAAATATATTCCTAGAATATGGTGAAAAGTGTGTGGATTCCTGCAACAAATAGGGAAAACCATGATTTAAAGCACTTATTGGCCTTCAAACGCCGGAAATTTAGTTTGTTTCGTTCTTTACCTCAAAATAACGTAGGTTTATGCCAGAAATCCCTGTTCTTATCAATATTATCCTAATATATGGTGAAAAATGCCTGTTTTTACCAATATTTTCCTAGTATATGGTGAAGTGCGTGGAATCCTTTAATAAACAGGGAAAACCATGATATAAAGTATTTTTTCTCTTCTTGAGTTGGAAATATGGACTTTTATAATAGGCATCCTCTAAATATCGTGGGTTCACGATAAAATACATTGTTTTATAAATATTTTCCTAATATATGGTGAAAAATGCCTGTTTTTACCAATATTTACATACTATATGGTGAAAAGAGTATGGAATCCTTCAATAAACAGGGAAAACCATAATTTAAAGTACATTTTCTCTTCGGGTATTGAAAATATGGACTTTTATAAGTGCTATACACTAAATATCGTGGAATCACGATAAGATACATTGTTTTATCAATATTTTCAAAGTATACAGTGAAAAGTTTGTGGAATCCTGGAACAAACAGGGAATACCATGATTTAAAGATTTTATTGGTATTCAAAAGCCGGAAATTTAGATATGATTCGTTCATTTTCTCAAAATAACATAGGTTTATGATAGAAATGCCTGTTTTTACCAATATATTCCCAATATATGGTGAGAAATGCCTGTTTTTACCAATATTTTGCTAGTATATGGTGAAAAGTGCGTGGAATCCTGGAATAAACAGGGAAAACCATAATTTAAAGTACTATTTTTCTTCGAGAGTTGGAAATATGGATTTTTATAATTGGTATCCTCTAAATATCGTGGGTTCACGATAAAATACTTTATTTTACCAATATTTTCCTAAAATATGTTGAAAAGTGTGTGGAATCCTGCACAAACAGGGAAAACCATGATTTAAAGTATTTTTTCTCTTCGTGTGTTGGAAATTAGGATTTCTCTAATTGGTATCCTCTAAATATCGTGGGTTCACGATAAAATACATTGTTTTAACAATATTTTTCTTGAATATGGTGAAAAGTGTGCGGAATCCGGCAACACACAGGGAAAACCATGATTTAAGGCCCTTATTGGCATTTAAACGCCGGAAATTTAGTTTTGTTGGGCTATATTTCTCAAATAACGAAGGTTTATGCTGAAAATGCCTGCTGTTACCAATATTTTCGTTATATATTGTGAAAAGTATGTGTAATCCTGCAGCAAACAGGGAAAACCATGATTTAATGCACACACTGGTATTCAAACGCCGGAAATTTAGACTTGCTTCGTTCTTCTTCTCAAAATAACGTAGGTTTATGCTCGAAATGCCTGTTTTTACCAATATTTTCCAATTATATGGTGAAATGTGCGTGGAATCCTGGAATAAACAGGGAAAACCATAATTGCAAGTACTTTTTCTCTTCTTGAGTTGGAAATATGGACTTTTATAATTTGTATCCTCTAAATATCGTGGATTCACGATAAGATACATGGTCTTATCAATATTTTCCAAGTATACGGTGAAAAGTGTGTGGAATCCTGCAACAAACAGGGAATACCATGATTTAAAGCACTTATTGGTATTCAAAAGCCGGAAATTTAGATTTGTTTCGTTATTTTTCTCAAAATAACGTAGGTTTATGATAGAAATGCCTGTTTTTACGAATATATTCCTAATATACGGTGAGAAATGCCTATTTTTACCAATATTTTCCTAGAATATGGTGAAAAGTGCGTGGAATCCTGCAATAAACAGGGAAAACCATAATTTAAAGTACTTTTGGTCTTCATGAGTTGGAAATATGGATTTTTATAATTGGTTTCCTCTAAATATCGTGGGTTCACAATAAAATATATTGTTTTACCAATATTTTCCTAGTATATGGTGAAAAGTGTGTGGAACGCTGCAACAAACAGGGAAAACCATAATTTAAAGCACTTACTGGTATTCAAACGCCGGAAATTTAGATTTGTGTCGTTGTTTTTCTCAAAATAACATAGGTTTATGCTAGAAATGCCGGTTTTTACCAATATTTTCGTAATATATGGTGAAAGGTGTGTGGAATCCTGCAACAAACAGGGAAAACCATGATTTGATGCACTCACTGGTATTCAAACGCCGGAAATTTAGATTTATTTCGTTCTTTTTCTCAAAATAACATAGGTTTATTCTGGAAATGCCTGTTTTTATCGATATTTTCCTAGAATATGGTGAAAAGTGTGTGGAATCCTGTAACAAACATGGAAAACCATGTTTTAAAGCAATTATTGCCATTAAAATGCCGTAAATTGAGATTTGTTTCATTCTTTATCTCAAAATAACGTAGGCTTATGCTAGAAATGCCTGTTTTTACCAATATTTTCCTAGAATATCATGAAAAGTGCGTGGAATCCTGCAATTAACAGGGAAAACCATAATTTAAAGAACTATTTCTCTTCGTGACTTGGAAATAGGGATTTTTATAATTGGTTTCCTCTAAATATCGTGGGTTCACGATAAAATACATTGTTTTATCAATATTTTCCTAGTATATGGTGAAAAAAGTCTGGAATCCTGCAACAAACAGGGAAAACCATGATTTAAAGCACCTATTGTTATTCAAAAGACGGGAATTTAGATGTGTTACGTTCTTTATCTCAAAATAACGTAGGTTTATGCCTGTAATCCCTGATCTTACCAATATTATTCTAATCTATCGCAAAAAATAATTGTTTTGACCAATATTTTCCTCGTATATGCTGAAAAGTATGCGGAATCCTGCAATAAACAGGGAAAACCATAATTTAAAGTACTTTTTCTCTTCGTGAGTTGGAAATATGGTCTTTTATAATTGGTATCCTCTAAATATTGTGGGTTCACGATAAAATGCATTGTTTTATAAATATTTTCCTAATATATGGTGAAAAATGCCAGTTTTTACCAATATTTTCCTAGTATATGGTGAAAAGTGTGTGGATTCCTGCAACAAACAGGGAAAACCATGATTTAAAGCACCTATTGTTATTCAAAAGACGGGCATTTAGATGTGTTATGTTCTTTATCTCAAAATAACGTAGGTTTATGCCAGTAATCCATGATCTTACCAATATTATTCTAATCTATCGCAAAAATAATTGTTTTTACCAATATTTACCTAGTATATGGTGAAAAGTGTACGGAATCCTGCAATAAACTGGGAAAACCATAATTTAAAGTACTTTTTCTCTTCTTGAGTTGGAAATATGGACTTTTATAATTGGTATCCTCTAAATATCGTGGGTTCACAATAAAGTACATTGTTTTACCAATATTTTCCTAGTATACGGTGCAAAGTGTCTGGAATCCTGCAACAAACAGGGAATACCATAATTTAAAGCACTTATTGGTAATCAAAAGCTGGAAATTTAGATTTGTTACGTTCTTTTTCTCAGAATAACGCAGGATTATGATAGAAATGCCTGTTTTAACCAATATATTCCTAATATATGGTGAGAAATGCCTATTTGTACAAATATTTTCCTAGTATATGGTGAACAGTGCGTGGAATCCGGCAATAAACAGGAAAAACCATAATTTAAAGTACAATTTCTCTTCGTGAGTTGGAAATATGGAGTTTTATAATTGGTTTTCTCTAAATATCTTGGGTTCACAATAAAATATATTGTTTTACCAATATTTTCCTAGTATATGGTGAAAAGTGTGTGGAACGCTGCAACAAACAGGGAAAACCATAATTTAAAGGACTTACTGGTATTCAAACGCCGGAAATTTAGATTTGTGTCGTTGTTTTTCTCAAAGTAACATAGGTTTATGCTAGAAATGCCGGTTTTTACCAATATTTTCGTAATATATGGTGAAAGGTGTGTGGAATCCTGCAACAAACAGGGAAATCCATGATTTGATGCACTCACTGGTATTCGAACGCCGGAAATTTAGATTTATTTCGTTCTTTTTCTCAAAATAACATAGGTTTATGCTGGAAATGCCTGTTTTTATCAATATTTTCCTAGAATATCGTGAAAAGTGCGTGGAATCTTGCAATAAACAGGGAAAACCATAATTTAAAGAACTATTTCTCTTCGTGACTTGGAAATAGGGATTTTTATAATTGGTATCCTCTAAATATCGTGGGTTCACGATAAAATACATTGTTTTATCAATATTTTCCTAGTATACGGTGAAAAAAGTCTGGAATCCTGCAACAAACAGGGAAAACCATGATTTAAACACCTATTGTTATTCAAAAGACGGGAATTTAGATGTGTTACGTTCTTTATCTCAAAATAACGTAGGTTTATGCCAGTAATCCCTGATCTTACCAATATTATTCTAATCTATCGCCAAAAATAATTGTTTTGACCAATATTTTCCTAGTATATGCTGAAAAGTATGCGGAATCCTGCAATAAACAGGGAAAACCATAATTTAAAGTACTTTTTCTCTTCGTGAGTTGGAAATATGGTTTTATAATTGGTATCTTCTAAATATGGTGGGTTCACGATAAAATGCATTGTTTTATAAATATTTTCCTAATATATGGTGAAAAATGCCGGTTTTTACCAATATTTTCCTAGTATATGGTGAAAAGTGTGTGGATTCCTGCAACAAACTGGGAAAACCATGATTTACAGCACTTATTGGTATTCAAACACCCGAAATTTAGATTTGTTTCGTTCTTTTTCTCAAAATAACGTAGATTTATGCTAAAAATGCCTGCTTTTACAAATTTTTCTAATATATGGTGAGAAGTGCGTTGCATCCAGCAATAAACACGAAAAACCATGATTTAAAGTACTATTTCTCTTCGTGAGTTGGAAATATGGACTTTTATAATTGTTATCATCTTAATATCATCAGTTCACGATAAAATACATTGTCTTACCAATATTTTCCTTGTATATGGTAAAATGTGCGTGGAATCCTACAATAAACGGGAAAAACCATAATTTAAAGTACTGTTTCTCTTCTTGAGTTGGAAATATGGACTTTTGTAATTGCTGTCGTCTAAATATCGTGGGTTCACGATAAAATACATTGTTTTACCGATATTTTCCTAGTATATGGTGAAAAGTGTTTGGAATCCTGCAACAAACGGGGAAAACCATAGTTTAAAGCACTTACTGGTATTCAAGCGGCGGAAATTTAGATTTCTTTTGTTCTTTTTCTCAAAATAACGTAGGTTTATGCTAGAAAAGCCTGCTTTTACCAATATTTTTTCTAAAATGTGGTGAAAAATCCATGTGTTTACCAGTATTTTCCTAGTATATTGTGAAAAGTGCGTGGAATCCTGCAATAAACAGGGAAAACCATAATTTAAAGCACTTACTGGTATTCAAGCGCTGGAGATTTAGATTTGTTTGGTTCTTTTTTTCAAAATAACGTAGGTTTATGCTAGAAATGCCTGCTTTAGCTAATATCCTCCTAATATAGTGAAAAATGCCTGTTTTTACCAATAATTTCCTAGTATATGGTGAAAAGTGTGTGGAATCCTGCAACAAACGGGGAAAACCTTGATTTAAAGCACTTACTGGTATTCAAACGCCGGAAATTCAGATTTGTTTCGTTGTTTTTATCAAAATAACATAGGTTTATGTTAGATATGCTTGGTTTTTCCATCGTCTAATAACATTTTTCCAATATTTTTCTTTAAATTCCTGAGTCTGGTTCCCATTCGTTTCTGGACGTGTCCCAGACTCTCCTTCTTCTCAACTTTAACTTCATCTCCATACGGTTTGGCCTGGCACAAAGCACTGTACACTTTCAAATCTCCATCTCCAATGGAATGATGGTATTTTACATTATACTTTTCGTGAGATCTTCTAAACATTTCCACAACTCCATCGACTTCCATCTTTCCAGGACTTCCTTCATGGTTTGCTGCACATTTATCTTGATGATCACTGAACCAGCCTTCATATTCTTCTGTGCCTTTTCTATTTTCCCACTTTAAACATGCTTTACAAAAACTGTTCTTGATAAATATGTCAAGAACTTGTTGAGAACGCAAGCCAATCAAACTTGAAATTCCTTGCAATGAAGAAAATCCTCTTTTTCTCCATGACCCATCACCAGATACATCTAGACCTTGATTTTCAGCTGGTGTTAATGCTGTTTTCTTTTTGACGGCTTCTTGCATAGAATTTTGTGCTACCTCTTGAGTCACTTTGCTTAAATCTTCATTGAGATGATCATAAAAACTATGTGCAAAAGGTGGTGGCAAATCCATGATTCCGCAAAAAGTTTGCAATGCAGCATATCCTTGCCCAATTGCTCTTAGTGCAAGAAGACTACGTCTGTTGGTTTCACAAGCATTGCTTTTAGCTCCAACTTGCTTGCTCGTGCTTATAATTCTTCTCTTTGAACAATTTTTGCACATAATGTTAAATTTGGAGCCAAGTCCTCGAATATCTTCTTCTATAATTTTAACTTGTCCTTTACATGTTGCACATACAAGAAATTTCTCCAGCTGTAAGAACAGAATGTTTATATCTATTATTCTGTTTCTTGTTTGTGATGCTTCTACAGATATATCTTTTATTTTCCCTGAAGTTGTACTTCTTTTCCTTTTGTTCGTGATTTTTTGTTGAACATTCTCTGAATTTTTGTTAAATCCTTTATGTTTTTTTTTTCTTCCAAATTTTCTCTTCTTTCCTGGAGCTCCTGATGTTCTATTTCTCTTGTCAGAATCCATAGTGGCTAATATCTAATCCTCTATAATGTTAGTTATTAAAAAACACAAATAAAAGTCACTCACTGAACTCACTAAATTAAAAATATTAACAACACTTTGCACAGTGCAGTTAACCTAAAATCGCTGTCTTCTACACTCTCAGTTAAAAGAGTTCTACACAGCACTTTATTTACAAAAAAATTTTTTGTCAATACTGAATAAATTGCATTGAAAAATGCAGATTCAATTATATTCAAAACACTTTTAGTTTAAATCCCAACGACTATGGCGCTGACAGAACGAAAGCAGATGAGATTTTAAACCATCTATATGTATTGTACGTATTATACTTTTGTATAAGTAGAGTAAAAGTAAAATACACGAGGTTTATACCTCGAGTTAAGCTTGCCTACTATGTCAATGTACAGTTACGTTCTAAATTCAGTATTGTATGCTGTGAAGCATAAAATAATATAAGATTAACAATAGTATATCTAAAATGGATAATTTAAGAAAAATCACCAAATATGCAAAAAAGTGACTTCACGGTTTTAGCTGTATTTTCTAAACGAAATCGAATTTAGAAATGCGATTGAAAACATAGTATTCAGCAGAAAATTTGCTATCAAAATAGTACATAAACAAAAAATCGATTTTTCGACCCCCTAACCATGGCTTGTCCCCTTAAACAAAGTTATTTTGACGAAAACAATGTTGGAAATCCATATTTCCAGCAGATCAAGAACAAAAGGTACCGAAAATCATGGTTTTTCGCTGTTTACACAGGTTCCCACGCTCTTTTCACCATATACTATAAAAATATTGGTAAAAACAGGCATTTTTTGCCTAGACCTAAGCTATTTTGACGGAAACAATGATCGAAATCTATATTTCCAGCAGATTAATAACAAAAAGTACCGAAAATCATGGTTTTTCGCTGTTTTTTGCAGGATACCACGCACTTTTCCCCATATATTTGGAAAATATTGGTAAAAACAGTCATTTCTATCATAAACCTACATTAGTTTGAGAAAACCACCGAACCAAATCGAAATTTACTGCGTTTGAATTCCAAAAAGTACTGAATATCATGGTATTTCGCTGTTTTTTGCAGGATCCCATGAACTTTTCACCATATACTAGGAAAATATTGGTAAAAACAGACATTTTACACCATGTGTTACGAAAATATTGGTAAAATCCGGCATTTATGGCATAAAACTACCTTATTTTGCGTATAACAATAGTCCAAATCCATATTTCCTGCGTTTAACGAGCAAACAGATCTGAAAATCATGCCTGATCGCTGTTTTTCTCATGATTCCACACTTTTTTCTCTATACACTAGGAAAATATTGGTAAAAGCAGGCATTTTAACATAAACCTACAATATTTTCAGGAAAACAATAATAAAAATCCATATTTCCAGCCGATTAAGAACAAATAGTACTGAAAAACATGGTTTTCCGTTGTTTTTTGCAGAATTCCACGCACTTTTCTCCATATAATAGGAAAATATTGGTAAAAACAGGCAATTCTAGCATAAACATACGTTTTTTTTTGAGAAAAACAGCAATCCAAATTCAAAGCCATTCATTTCTAGCGAAAACTACCTGATTTTGCGGAAGCAATGATATAAATCCATAATTCCTGCGTTTAAAGAGCAAACAGAACTGAAAATCATGGTTTTTCACTGTTTTTCGCACGGTTCCACGCTCTTTTCTCCATTTACTACGATAATATTGGTAAAAACAGCCATTTTATCGTGAAACTACTATATTTTCAGGAAAACAATGATAAAAATCCATATTTCCCGCAGATTAAGAACAAAAAGTACTGAAAATCATGGTTTTTCGTTTTTTTCTCAGGATACAACATACCTTTCACCATATATTTTGAAAATATTGGTAAAAAAAGGCATATTTAGCATAATGCTTCGCCATTTTAGGGAAACCAATGACCCAAATCCATATTTCCAGCAGATTAAGAACAAAAAGTACTGAAAATCATGGTTTTTACTGTTTTTTTCAGGATTCAACGTACGTTTCAACATATACTTGGGAAATATTTGTAAAAACATGCATTTTTAGCATAGACCTAAGTTATTTTGACGAAAACAATGATGGAAATCCATATTTCCAGCAGATCAAGAACAAAAGGTACTGAAAATCATGGTTTTTCGCTGTTTTCACAGGTTCTCACGCTCTTTTCACCATATACTAGAAAAATATTGGACAAACAGGCATTTTTAGTATAGACCTAAGCTATTTTGACGGAAACAATGATCGAAATCCATATTTCCGGCAGATTAATAACAATAAGTACCGAAAATCATGGTTTTTGCTGTTTTTTGCAGGATACCACGCACTTTTCACCATATATTTGGAAAATAATGACAAAAATATTGGTAAAAACAGACTTTTCTAGAATAGACCTAAGCTATTTTGACGGAAACAATGATCGAAATCCATTTTTTCCCACAAATTAAGAACAAAAAGTACTGAAAATCATGGTTTTTCGCTGTTTTTTTCAGGATACAACGTACTTTTCGACATATAATTGGAAAAGATATGTAAAAATAGGCTTATTTAGCATAAAACTTCGTGATTTTGAGGAAAACAATGACCAAATCCATATTCTCCAGCAGATTAAGAACAAAAAGTACCGAATATCATGGTTTTTCGCTGCTTTTTGCAGGATACCACACACTTTTCACCATATACTATGAAAATATTGGTAAATTCTGGCACCTTTAGCACAAAACTTCGTTATTTTGAGGAAAACAATGATCCCAATCCATATAACCAGCAGATTAAGAACAAAAAGTTCCGAAAATCGTGGTTTTTCACTGTTTCTTTCAGGATACGACGTACTTTTCACCATATAATTGGAAAATATTTGTAAAAACAGGCATTGTTAGTATAGACCTAGGTTATTTAGACGAGAAGAATGATCAAAATCCATATTTCCAGCAGGTATGGAACAAAAAGTACTGAAAATCATGGTTTTTCGCTGTTTTTTTCTCAGGAGATAACGTACTTTTCACCATACACTTGGTAAATATTGGTAAAAACAGATATTTGCAGCTCATCCTAAGTTATTTAGACGAAAACTAAGATGGAAATAAATATGTCCAGCAGATTAAGAACAAAAAGGACCGAATATCATGGTTTTTCGTTGCTTTTTGCAGGATACCACGCACTTTTCACCATATACTAGGAAAATATTGGTAAAAACAGGCATATTTAGGACAAAACTTCGTTATTTTGACGTAAACAATGATCCAAATCCATATTTCCAACTGATTAAGTACAAAAATTACCGAAAATCATGGTTTTTCGCAGTTTCTTGCAGGATCCGACGCTCTTTTCACCTAATACTAAGAAAATATTAATAAAACAGGCATTTTTAGCATACACCTAAGCTATTTTGACGAAAACAATGATGGAAATCCATATTTCCAGAAGTTCAGGAACAATGGTTACCCAAAAACATGGTTTTTCGCTGTTTTTCACAGGGTCCCACGCTCTTTTCACCATATAATTTGAAAATATTGTGTAAAAACAGGCTTTGTTAACATAGATCTAGGTTATTTAGACGAAAACAATGATTGAAATCCATATTTCCAGCAGAGTAAAAACAAAAAGTACTTGAAATCATGGTTTTTCGTTTTTTTCTCAGTATACAACATACCATTTACCATATATTTGGAAAATATTGGTAAAAATAGGCATATTTAGCATAAAACTATGCCATTTTAGGGAAAACAATCATCCAAAACCATATTCCCAGCAGATTAAAAACAAAAAGTACTGAAAATCATGGTTTTTCACTGTTTTTTTCAGGATTCAACGTACTTTTCTACATGTACTTGGGTAATATGGGTAAAAACATGCATTTTTAACATAGAGCTAAGTTATTTTGACGAAAACAATGATCGAAATCCATATTTCCAGAAGATGAAGAAGAAAAAGTTCTAGAAATCATGGTTTTTCTCTGATTTTTCAGGATACAACGTACTTTTCGACATATAATTGGAAAAGATATGTAAAAATAGGCTTATTCAGCTTGATTTTGAGGTAAACAATAACCAAATCCATATTCTCCAGCAGAATAGGAACAAAAAGTACTGAAAATCATGGTTTTCCGCTGTTTTTTTCTCAGGATACAACGTACTTTTCACCATGCACTAGGTAAATATTGGTAAAAACAGATATTTGCAGCTCATCCTAAGTTATTTAGACGAAAACTAAGATGGAAATAAATATGTCCAGCAGATTAAGAACAAAAAGGACCGAATATCATGGTTTTTCGTTGCTTTTTGCAGGATACCACGCACTTTTCACCATATACTAGGAAAATATTGGTAAAAACAGGCATATTTAGGACAAAACTTCGTTATTTTCACGAAAACAATGATCGAAATGCATATTTCCAGGAGATTAAGAACAAAAGGTACTGACAATCTTGGTTTTCCGCTGCTTTTTGCAGGATAGCACGCACTTTTCACCATATACTAGGAAAATTTTGAAAAGCACAGGCATTTTTAGCATAGACATAAGCTATTTCCAAGAAAAAAATGATCGAAATCCATATTTTCAACAGATTAAGAACAAAAAGTACTGATAATCATGGTTTTTCGCGGTTTTTTGCAGTATATCACGCATTTTTCACCATATACTAGCAACGTATTGGAAAAAACAGGCATTTCTAGCATGTATCTAAGTTATTTTGACGAAGACAATGATCGAAATCCATATTTCCAGCAGATTGAGAACAACAAGTACTGAAAATCATGGTTTTCCGCTGTTTTTTTCAGGATACAACGTACTTTTCACCATATACTTGGAAAATATTGGTAAAAACACACATTTTTGACCATATCTTATGAAAATGTTAGTAAAAATTGCCATATTCAGCATAAAACTTCATCATTTTGAGGAAAGGAATATTCCAAATCCATATTTCCAGCAGATTAAGAATAAAATGTTCCGAAAATCAAGGTGTTTCGCTGTTTTTTGATGGACACCACGCACTTTTCGTCATATACTAGGAAAATATTGGTAGAAATAGGCATTTTTAGCATAGACCTAAGTTACTTTCACGAAAAAAATGTTCGGAATCCATATTTCCAGCAGATTAAGAACAAAAAGTACTGAAAATCATGGTTTTCCGCTGTTTTTTTCAGGATACAACATAGTTTTCACCATATACTTGGAAAATATTGGTAAAAACACACATTTTTGACCATATCTTATGAAAATGTTAGTAAAAATTGCCATATTCAGCATAAAACTTCATCATTTTGAGGAAAGGAATATTCCAAATCCATATTTCCAGCAGATTAAGAATAAAATGTTCCGAAAATCAAGGTGTTTCGCTGTTTTTTGATGGACACCACGCACTTTTCGTCATATACTAGGAAAATATTGGTAGAAATAGGCATTTTTAGCATAGACCTAAGTTACTTTCACGAAAAAAATGTTCGGAATCCATATTTCCAGCAGATTAAGAACAAAAAGTACTGAAAATCATGATTTTTCGCTGTTTTTTGCCGGATACCTCGCACTTTTCACAATATACAAGAAAATATTGATAAAAACATGTATTTCTAGTATAGACCTAAGTTATTTTGACGAAAACAATGATCTAAATCCATATTTCCAGCAGATTACGAACAAAAAGTACTGAAAATCATGGTCTCTCGCTGTTTTTGCAGGATATGACGCACTTTTCATCACATACTAGGAAAATATTGATAACAGCAGGCATTTCTAGTATAGCCCCAAGTGATTTTGACGAAAACAATGACCGCAATCCGTATTTCCAGCAGATTAATAATAAAAAGTACCGATAATCATGGTTTTTCGCTCTTTTTTCAGGATACAACGTTCTTTTAACCATATACTTGGAAAATATTGGTAAAAACAGGAATTTTTAGCATAGACCTATTTTTCCTGAAGCTATTTTCAAGAAAAAAATGATCGAAATCCATATTTCCAACAGATTAAGAACAAAAAGTACTGATAATCATGGTTTTTCGCGGTTTTTTGCAGGATACAACAAACTTTTCACATATACTTGGGAAATATTGGTAAAAACAGGCATATTTAGCATAAAATTTCCTCATTTTGATGAAAATAATGATCGAAATCCATATTTCCAGCAGATTAAAAACAAAAAGTTCCGTAAATCGTGGTTCTTCGCTGTTTTTTGCAGGATACCACGTACTTCTCAACATATATTAGGAAAATATTGGTAAAAACAGGGATATTTAGCATAAAATTCCGTCGTTTTGGGGAAAACAATGATCCAAATCCATATTTCCAGCAGATTAAGGCCAAAAAGTACTGAAAATCATGGTTTTTCGCTGTTTTTTGCAGGATACCACACACTTTTCACCATATATTAGGAAAATATTGGTAAAAACAGGCATTCTTAGCATAGACCTAAGTTATTTTGACAAAAACAAATGATCCAAATCCATATTTCCAGCAGCTTAAGGTCAAAAAGTACTGAAAATCTATGTTTTTCGCAGTTTTTTTCAGGATACAACGTACTTTTCACCATATACTTGGAAAATATTGGTAAAAACCGACATTTTTGACCATATCTTTTGAAAATGTATGCATATTTAGCATAAAACTTCCTCATTTTGTGGAAAAGAATATTCCAAATCCATATTTCCAGCAGATTAAGCACAAAAAGTACTGAAAATCATGGTTTTTCGCTGTCTCTTTCATGATACAACGTACCTTTCACCATATACTTGAAAAATTTTGGTAAAAACAGGGATTTTTAGCATAGAGCTAATGTATTTTGACGAAAACAAAGATCAACACACATATATCCAGCACATTAAGAACAAAAAGTACCGAAAATCATGGTTTTTCGCTGTTTTTTGCAGGATACAACGAACTTTTCACCATATACTTGGGAAATATTGGTAAAACAGACATTTTGGCATAGACCTAAGTTATTTTGACGAAAACAATGATCGAATTGCATATTTCCAGGAGATTAAGAACAAAAGGTACTGAAAATCTTGGTTTTCCGCTGCTTTTTGCAGGATAGCACGCACTTTTCACCATATACTAGGAAAATATTGAAAAGCACAGGCATTTTTAGCATAGACCTAAGCTATTTTCAAGATAAAAATGATCGAAATCCATATTTCCAACAGATTAAGAACAAAAAGTACTGATAATCATGGTTTTTCGCGGTTTTTTCCAGGATACCACGCATTTTTCACCATATACTAGCAACGTATTGGAAGAAACAGGCATTTTTAGCATTTATCTAAGTTATTTTGACGAAGACAATGATCGAAATCCATATTACCAGCAGATTGAGAACAACAAGTACTGAAACTCATGGTTTTCCGCTGATTTTTTCAGGATACAACGTACTTTTCACCATATACTAGGAAAATATTGGTAAACACAGACAGTTTTGACCTTATCTTATGAAAATGTTGGTGAAAATTGCCATATTTAGCATAAAACTTCCTCATTTTAAGGAAAGGAATATTCCAAACCCGTATTTCCAGCAGATTAACAACAAAATGTTCCGAAAATCAAGGTTTTTCGCTGTTTTTTTATGGACACCACGCACGTTTCGCCATATACTAGGCAAATATTGGTAAAAACAGGCATTTTTAGCATAGACCTAAGTTACTTTCACGAAAACAATGATCTAAATCCATATTTCCAGCAGATTAATAACACAATGTACCAAACATCATGATTTTTCGCTGTTTTTTGCAGGATACCCCGCACTTTTCACCATATACTTGGAAAAAGTTGGTAAAAACAGGCATTCTTAGAATAGAGCTAATGTATTTTGACGAAAACAATGGTCGACACCCATATTTCCAGCACATTAAGAACAAAAAGTACTGAAAATCATGGCGTTTCGCTGTTTTTGGCAGGATACCACACACTTGTCACGATATACTAGGAAAATGTTGGTAAATACAGGCATTTTTAGCATAGACCTAAGTTATTTTGACGAAAACAATGATCAAAATCCATATTTCCAGCAGATTAAGAACAATAAGTACTGAAAATCATGGTTTATCGCTGTTTTTTGCAGGTTACCACGGACTTTCCACCATATACTTGGAAAATGCTGTTAAAAACAGGCATATTTAGCATAACACTTCGTCATTTTGGGTAAAACATTGATGCAAAACCATATTTCCAGGAGATTATGAACAAAAGGTACTGAAAATCTTGGTCTCTCGCTGTTTTTGCAGGATATAACGCACTTTTCATCATATACTAGGAGAATATTGATAACAGCAGGCATTTCTAGTATAGCCCCAAGTGATTTTGACGAAAACAATGGCCGCAATCCGTATTTCCAGCAGATTAATAACAAAAAGTACCGATAATCATGATTTTTCGCTGTTTTTGGCAGGATACCCCGCACTTTTCACCATATACTAGGAAAATATTGTTAGAAACGGGCATTTTTAGCATAGACCTAAGTTATTTTTACGAAGACAATGATCGAAATCCATATTTCCAGCAGATTACGAAGAAAAAGTACAGAAAATCATGGTTTCTCGCTGTTTTTTGCAAGATACGACCCACTTTTCACCATATACTAGGAAAATATTGGTAAAAACAGCCATTTTTAGCATAGACTTAAGCTATTTTCAAGAAAAAAATGATCGAAATTCATATTTGCAGCAGACTAAGAACAAAAAGTACTGAAAATCATAAGTTATTTTCACGAAAAAATGATCGAAATCCACATTTCCAGCAGATTAAGAACAAAGAGTACTGAATATCATGGTTTTTCTCGGTTTTTTGCAGGTTACCACGGACTTTCCCACATATACGTGGAAAATACTGTTTTAAACAGGCATATTTAGCATAAAATTTTGTCATTTTGTGCAAAGCAGTGATGCAAAACCATATTTCCAGGAGATTATGAAGAAAAGGTACTGAAAGTCACGGTTTTACGCTGTTTTTTGCAGGATACCACGCACGTTTCACCATATACTAGGAAAATATTGATAACAACAGGCATTTCTCGTATAGTCCAAAGTGATTTTGACGAAAAAAATGATCGAAATCCATATTTCCAGCAGATTAAGAACAAAAAGTACTGAAAATCATGGTTTTTCGCTTTTTTTGCAGGATACAACGAAATTTGCACCGTATACTTGTGAAATATTGGTAAAAACAGGCATGTTTAGCATAGACCTAAGTTATTTTGACGAAGACAATGATCCACATAAATATTTCTAGCAGATTATGAACAAAAAGTACTGTAAATCATGGTTTTTCGCTGATTTTTGCAGGATACAACGTACTTTTGACCATATACATGGAAAATATTGGAAAAAACAGGCATTCTTAGAATAAACCTAAGTTATTTTGACGAAAACAATGATGGGAATACATACTTCCAGCAGATTACGAACAAAAAGTACCGAAAATCATGGTTTTTCGATGTTCTTTGCAGGATACCACGCACTTTTCAAAATAAAATAGGAATATATTGGTGAAAACCGGCATTTTTAGCATAGACGTAAGTTAGTTTGACGAAAACAATGATCGAAATCCATATTTCCAGCAGAATAAGTACAAAAAGTACTGAAAATCATTGTTTTTCGCTGTTTTTTTCAGGACATATCGTACTTTTCACCCTATACTTGGAAAATATTGGTAAAAACAGGCATTCGTAACCATATATTATGAAAATAATGGTAAAAACAGCCATATTTAGCATTAAACTTCCTCATTTTGACAATATTCCAAATCCTTATTCTCAGCAGATTAAGAACAATAAGTACAGAAAATCAATGTTTTCCGCTGTTTTTTGCAGGATATCACGCACTTTTCACCATATACTAGAATCGTGTTGGAAAAAACAGGCATTTTTAGCATGGACCTAAGTTATTTTGAAAATGTTATACTGAAAATCATGGTTTTACGCTCTTTTTTTCAGGATACAACGTACTTTTATACATAGACTTGGAAAATATTGGTAAAAACAAGCATTTTTAACCATATATTATGAAAATATTGGTAAAAACAGCCATATTTAGCATTAAACTTCATTATCTTGAGGAAAACAATATTCCAAATCCTTATTCCTAGCAGATTAATAACAATAAGTACCGAAAATCATGGTTTTTCGCTGTTTTTTGCAGGATAGCACGCACTTCTCACGATATACTAGGAAAATGTTGATAAAAACAGGCATTTCTAGTATAGACCTAAGTTGTTTTGACTAGAACAATGATCAAAATCCATACTTCCACACGATGAATAACAAAAAGTACCGAAAATCATGATTTTTCGCTGTTTTTTGCAGGATACCACGCACTTTCCACCATATACCAGCAATGTATCGGAAAAAAGGAATTTTTAGCATGGACCTAAGTTATTTTCACGAAAAAAATGATCGAAATCCATATTTCCAGCAGATTAAGAACACAAACTACCGAACATCATGATTTTTCGCTGTTTTTTGCAGGATACCCCGCACGTTTAACCATATACTTGGAAAATGTTGGTAAAAACAGGCATTTGTAGAATAGAGCTAATGTATTTGGACGAAAACAATGATCGACACCCATATTTCCAGCACATTAAGAACAAAAAGTACTGAAAATCATGGTATTTCGCTGTTTTTTGCAGGATATAATGAACTTTTCACCATATACTTGGGTAATATTGGTAAAAACAGGTATGTTTAGCATAGACCTAAGATATTTTGACGAAAAAAATGATCCAAGTCCATATTTCGAGCAGATTAAGGAAAAAAGTACTGAAAATCATGGCTTTTCGCTGTTTTTTGCAGGATACCACACACTCTTCACGATATAGTAGGAAAATGTTCTTAAAAACAGGCATTTTTAGCATGGACCTAAGTTATTTTGAAGAAAACAATGATCAAAATCTATATTTTCAGCAGATTAAGAATTAAAAGTACAGAAAATCATGGTTTTTCGCTGTTTTTTGCAGGTTACCACGGACTTTCCACCATATACTTGGAAAATTCTGTTAAAAACAGGCATATTTAGCATAAAACTTCGTCATTTTGGGTAAAACAATGATGCAAAACCATATTTCCAGCAGATTAATAACAAAAAGTACCGAAAATCATGATTTTTCGCTGTTTTTTGCAGGATACCCCGCACTTTTCGTCATATACTTGGAAAATATTGGTAAAAACCGTCGTTTTTATCAAATTATTAACAAAATATTGGTAAAAACATGATCCAAATCCTTATTTCCAGCAGATTAAAAACAAAAAGTACCGAAAATCATGGTTTTCCGCTGTTCTTTGCCGGATACCACACACTTTTCAACATATACTAAGAAAATATTGTTAAAAACAGGAATTTTTAGCATAGACCTAAGTTTTTTTCAGGAAAGAATGATCGAAATCCACATTTCCAGTAGATTAAGAACAAAAAGTACTGAAAATCATGGTTTTTCTTTGTTTTTTTCAGGTTACCACGGACTTTCCCACATATACGTGGAAAATACTGTTTTAAACAGGCATATGTAGCATAAAATTTCGTCATTTTGTGCAAAACAATGATGCAAAACCATATTTCCAGGAGATTATGAACAAAAGGTACCGAAAATCATGGTTTTACGCTGTTTTTTGCAGGATACCACGCACGTTTCACCATATACTAGAAAAATATTGATAACAACAGGCATTTCTCGTATAGTCCTAGGTGATTTTGACGAAAACAATGACCGCAATCCGTATTTCCAGCAGATTAATAACAAAAAGTACAGAAAGTAATTATTTTACGCTGTTTTTTGCAGGATAGCCCTCACTTTTCACCGTATACTATGAAAATATTGAAAAGAACAGGCATTTTTAGCATAGACCTAAGTTATTTTCACGAAAAAAATGATCGAAATCCATATTTCCAGCAGATTAAGAACAAAAAGTACTGAACATCATGGTTTTTCGCTGTTTTTTGCAGGATACCACCCACTTTTCACCATACACTAGCAATGTATTGGAAAAAAAGGCATTTTTAGCATGGACCTTAAGTTATTTTGACGAAAACAATGATCGAAATCCATATTTCCAGCTGATTAAGAACGAAAATACCGAAAATCATGGTTTTTCGCTGTTTTTTGCAGGATACCACGCACTTTTCACCATATACTAGCAACGTATTGGAAAAAATAGGCATTTTTAGCATGGACCTATGTTAGTTTGACGAAAACAATGATCGAAAACCATATTTCCAGCAGATTACGAAGAGAAAGTACCGAAAATCATGGTTTTTCGCTGTTTTTTGCAGGATACCACCCACTTTTCACCATATACTAAGAAAATATTGCTAAAAACAGGCATTTTTAGCATATACCTAAGCTTTTCTCAAGAAAATAATGATCGAAATCCATATTTCCGACAGATTAAGAACAAAAAGTACTGATAATCATGGTTTATCGCGGTTTTTTGCAGGATACAACGAACTTTTCACCATATACTTGGGAAATATTGGTAAAAACAGGCATATTTAGCATAAAATTTCCTCATTTTGATGAAAATAATAATCGAAATCCATATTTCCAGCAGATTAAAAACAAAAAGTACCGTAAATCGTGGTTTTTCGCTGTTTTTTGCAGGATACCACGTACTTCTCAACATATATTACGAAAATATTGGTAAAAACAGCGATATTTAGCATAAAATTCCGTCGTTTTGAGGAAAGCAATGATCCAAATCCATATTTCCAGCAGATTAAGGACAAAAAGTACTCAAAATCAATGTTTTTCGCTGTTTTTTTCAGGATACAACGTACTTTTCACCATATACTTGGAAAATATTGGTAAAAACATACATATTTAGCATTAAGCTTCCTCATTTTGAGGAAAACAATATTCCAAATCCTTATTCCCAGCAGATTGAGAACAAAAAGTACAGAAAATCTAGGCTTTTCGCAGTTTTTTGTAGGATACCACGTATTTTTCACCATATACTAGCAACGTATTGGAAAAAACAGGCATTTGTAGCATGTATATTAGTTATTTTGACGAAGATAATGATCGAAATCCATATTTCCAGCAGTTTGAGAACAAAATGTAGTAGGATGGTTGGAGCGGATAAATAAGACGATCAAAACACTTGGGTGAACAGTAAGATTGAGTTTATAGTTAAAGAGTACTAGAAGAAATAAAATATGTGTGATTACAACAGTGAGACCGAACGTGATCGCACGTAACTTATCGCGTAGCGAAATGATTGCGGTGCTCGTGAGAGGCAACCGAATCCCGATCGACGTGAGACGTCGAGTAGCTACTCGTCTGACCGATCCCGGAGGAATGTCTCGAAGGGCGCGCTCTCGCCGGCGTCGTCGCCAAGCGCCTTCCAATACATGCACGCACTAAGCATCTATCGCACGCGTAAAGAATGCTCGTCTCTAACTGGTGTCGCGCGCGACCAATCACAGTTAACGTATAGTCTAGCGGGTGAGGCGTTCCTCCCCCGTATTCTAAGAAATACAAACTTCTAGTTCGCAACGTAATTATATGAAAATTTCCAGAACGCGTTCGCAATTCGCATTTCGAACAATATTTCTAGAAATTCGCTTACAACTCGGCCAAACCTAACATCAAGGCCGTCTCGGCCGTCATAATGACTACTGAACAGTTTAATATTTTTTTTTTTTCGATAGATTTTCTAGCATATCAAAATTTAAATAACATATTTTCTTATCAACTAAGATTAATCATTCATAAAGTGTCTTCTTCAATATATGGCTTGATTTGATCCGATGGACAGACTCCGTTATAGGGCATTTGCGAAACTTGAAAACCATCTATGTCTGTGATTACATATCTATCGTTACCTAATACTTTCTTTACAATGTACGGTCCTTTAAACCGTGGTAAAAGCTTTTTGTTCACACCAACAGAAGTATCTATGTTTCGGATCATTACATAATCACCTTCCTTATATTCTTGTGCATCTTTACGCTTCGCGTTATAAATGTTCTCATTTTGAGTTTGCGCTTTAACAATATTTTCGCTCGCTTTATTTCTTAACTCGTGTAAGTTTCGCTCATTTTCCCTATTATTAAGAATTGCTCGAAGTACATCATTGACATCGCCTTGCTGATCTATGCCGAACATTAACCTGCTCGAAGTCTCTTTTCTAGTACTACACACGGTGTTATTTATCGCAAATTCAACTTTATAGAGAACTAGGTCCCATTTATTGGTATCTTCAGCTACCTTCGCCAACATAGGCGTAATGTTGCGATTTAGACGTTCGACTTGCCCGTTTGCTCGTGGCGTAGCTACTGCTATTAACACATGATTAATTTTCTCGCTCTGCACATAGTTTTTAAATTCTCCCGAGGTGAAGGCAGTGCCTCTATCTGATATTATGCGCCGTGGTTTGCTATCCACTCTCGTGTATTCTTTCAAATGCTTAATGGTTTCTGCGCTGGTTGTCGACTTGCATGCGTACAACTTCATAAATTTTGTGAATGCATCTATAACTACTAAAATATGTTTAAAACCCTTTCCCGTTTTCTCCAGCGGGCCTAAACGGTCAATATGAACAGTGTCAAAAGGCACGTTTTGCTTTGGAATAGCATGTAGAAAACCTTCACGTTTTCCATGCTTTGGTGAAAATTCGACACATTTTAAACAATTTTCTATATAGGTTTTAACTTTATCGCGTATTTGCGGAAACCAATAAACTTTTGAAATGTTGCCGACTACTTTGTCTACACCTACATGTCCAATGTCATCGTGACACGTTCTTATCACGTTTGCTTCCATTGAACGAGGAACATAAAATAACAGTTTCTTATTTTTGTCTTTACGGTAGACTAGACCGTCACGTAACTCATATAAAGGTATTTCTTTTTTTTTCTAACTCATCGCGTATTTTGATTATCTCCCCATCGCGATCCTTGCAGATTGATAAAGTACGCTCAAAAGTGTTAGACTCTACCGTAAGTACGCTGTGACATCTACTCAAAGCGTCTACATGACTCATTCGCCTACCGGGTCGGTGTTGTACATCAAAGTCATAATTTTGTAAAAATAATGCCCATCTCGCTATGCGCGGATTAATATCTTTTTTAGACAATGTTAAGCGAAAACTGTCGCAATCGGTCACTACTCTAAATTTTAATCCAGATAAATAAACATTAAATCTTTTAATCGCGTTCACGACCGCTAAGCATTCCAATTCGAAACTGTGATAACGCGATTCCGCGGAAGAAGTACGTTGACTGAAATACGAAACGACACGAAATAAACCATCTGCTTGTCTCTGTAAAAGAATCGCGCCGAATCCGGATGCGCTTGCATCGCAATGTAGCTCAGTTTCTGCTCTCGGTGAGTAGATTGCTAACACTGGACGGCTGGCAAGGTGATTTCTCAAATTCTCGAATGATTCCATTTCCCGATTGCCGAATATGAATTGCGCGTTCCTCTTAACTAGATCATAAAGTGGTTTTGCAATAACTGAAAAGCTCGGAATAAATCTACGAAAGTATCTCGCCAAGCACACGAATCGCAATACCTCTTTCGCGTTTCTCGGCACCGGATAGTTTAAAACAGATGCAATATTCTCATCCGTCGGACGTATGCCATCTACATCAATATGATACCCTAAATAATTAATTTCCGTTTGTAAAAAATGACATTTATCTAACCTGAATTCTAACTTCGCTCGACCTGCTAATGTAAATACTTCTCTTAAAATTTCTAAGTGCTCATCAATACTTTCTGTCGCGATTAAAATGTCATCAACAAAAAGTAAAACTTTGTTTTCTCTTATTAATTTTTCAAAAACTAAGTTAATGAAACGCGCAAAAACTTGAGTGCCTTTCTTTAATCCATACGGACATCGCAAATACTCGTATTGTCCAAGAGGCGTTATAAACGATGTACATGCAATACACTCCTCCGCAATTTTTACGTGATGAAATCCATCCTTTAAATCGAGCGTTGTATAGTATTTCTTATCTTTTAAACGATCAAGATTGTCATCAATCAAAGGACAAAGATAATTGTCACTTACAGTTATCTTATTGAGTTCCCTATAATCTACACATAGTCGCGCTTCCCCTGATTTCTTAGTAGGAAATACGATGGGACTCGCGTACGGTGACGTACTCGGTCGTATAATGTTTCGGTTTACTAAATCATCTAATATTAGACGTAGTTTTTCCTTATCCGCAAAAGATAATCTACGAGGGCGAAAACTGATAGGCTGATTGTGCGTCAAAGATATTTTCATCTCATAATTGCGTGCGATAGATGCAATAATGCATCTATCGCACGCGTAAACAATGCTCGTCTCCAACTGGTGTCGCGCGCAACCAATCACAGTTAACGTACAGTCTCGCGGGTGAGGCGTTCCTCCCCCGTATTCTAAGAAATATAAACTTCTACTTCGCAACGTAAATATATCAAAATTTCCAGAACGCGTTTGCAATTCGCATTACGAACAAATATTTCTAGAAATTCGCTTACAAAAAAGTACTGAAAATCATGGTTTCCCGCTGTTTTTTTCAGGATACAACGTACCTTTCACCATATACTTGGAAAATATTGGTAAAAAGACATTTTTGACCATATCTTATGAAAATGTTGGTAAATATTGCCATATTTAGCATAAAACTTCCTCATTTTGAGGAAAGGAATATTCCAAATCCATATTTTCAGCAGATTAAGAACAAAATATACCGAAAATCAAGGTTTTTCGCTGTTTTTTGATGGACACCACGCACTTTTCGCCATATACTAAGAAAATATTGGTAGAAACAGACATTTTTAGCATAGACCTAAGTTACTTTCACGAAAAAAATGATCGAAATCCATATTTCCAGCAGATTAAGAATAAAAAGGACTGAAAATCATGGTTTTCCGCTCTTTTTTGCAGGTTACCACGGACTTTCCACCATATACTTGGAAAATATTGTTGAAAATAGGCATTTTTAGCATAGACCTAAGTTATTTTGACGAAAACAATGATCGAAATCCATATTTCCAGCAGATTAATAACAAAAAGTACCGAAAATCATGATTTTTCGCTGTTTTTTGCAGGATACCACGCACTTTTCGTCATATACATGGAAAATATTGGTAAAAACCGTCGTTTTTATCGAATTATTATCAAAATATTGGTAAAAACAGGCATATTTAGCATAAAACTTCGTCATATTCAGGAAAAACATGATCCAAATCCTTATTTCCAGCAGATTAAAAACAAAAAGTACCGAAAATCATGGTTTTTCGCTGTTCTTTGCCGGATACCACACACTTTTCAACATATACTAAGAAAATATGGTTAGAAACAGGCATTTTTAGCATAGACCTAAGTTATTTTCACGAAAGAATGATCGAAATCCGCATTTCCAGCAGATTAAGAACAAAAAGTACTGAAAATCATGGTTTTTCTCTGTTTTTTGCAGGTTACCACGGACTTTCCCACATATACATGGAAAATACTGTTTTAAACAGGCATATATAGCATAAAATTTCGTCATTTTGAGCAAAACTATGATGCAAAACCATATTTCCAGGAGATTATGAACAAAAGGTACTGAAAATCATGGTTTTACGCTGTTTTTTGCAGGATACCACCCACGTTTCACCATATACTAGGAAAATATTGACAACAACAGGCATTTCACGTATAGTCCTAAGCGATTTTGACGAAAACAATGACCGTAATCCGTATTTCCAGCAGATTAATAACAAAAAGTACCGAAAATCATGATTTTTCGCTGTTTTTTGGAGGATAGCCCGCACTTTTCACCGTATACTATGAAAATATTAAAAGAACAGGCATTTTTAGCATAGACCTAATTTATTTTCACGAAAAAAATTATCGAAAACCATATTTCCAGCAGATTAAGAACAAAAAGTACTGAAAATCATGGTTTTTCGCGGTTTTTTGCAGGATACCACCCACTTGTCACCATATACTAGCAATGTATTGGAAAAAAAGGCATTTTTAGCATGGACCTAAGTTATTTTCACGAAAAAAATGATCGAAATCCATATTTCGAGAAGATTAAGAACAAAAAGTACTGAAAATCATGGTTTTTCGCTGTATTTTGCAGGATACCACGCACTTTTCACCATATACTAGCAATGTATTGGAAAAAAAGGCATTTTTAGCATGGACCTTAAGTTCTTTTGACGAAAACAATGATCGAAATCCATATTTCCAGCAGATTAAGATCTAAAAGTACCGAAAATCATGGTTTTTCGCTGTTTTCTGCAGGATACCACGCACTTTTCACCATATACTAGCTTCGTATTGGAGAAAATAGGCGTTTTTGCATGGACCTAAGTTATTTTGACGAAAACAATGATCCAAAACCATATTTCCAGCAGATTACGAAGAAAAAGTACCGAAAATCATGGTTTTTCGCTGTGTTTGCAGGATACCACAGACTTTTCACCATATACTAGGAAAATATTGGTAAAAGCAGGCATTTTTAGCATAGACCTAAGTTATTTTGACGAAAACAATGATCGAAATCCATATTTCCAGCAGATTAATAACAAAAAGTACCGAAAATCATGATTTTTCGCTGTTTTTTGCAGGATACCACGCACTTTTCGTCATATACTTGGAAAATATTGGTAAAAACCGTCGTTTTTATCGAATTATTATCAAAATATTGGTAAAAACAGGCATATTTAGCATAAAACTTCCTCATATTCAGGAAAAACATGATCCAAATCCTTATTTCCAGCAGATTAAAAACAAAAAGTACCGAAAATCATGATTTTTCGCTGTTCTTTGCCGGATACCACACACTTTTCAACATATACTAAGAAAATATGGTTAGAAACAGGCATTTTTAGCATAGACCTAAGTTATTTTCACGAAAGAATGATCGAAATCCGCATTTCCAGCAGATTAAGAACAAAAAGTACTGAAAATCATGGTTTTTCTCTGTTTTTTGCAGGTTACCACGGACTTTCCCACATATACATGGAAAATACTGTTTTAAACAGGCATATATAGCATAAAATTTCGTCATTTTGAGCAAAACAATGATGCAAAACCATATTTCCAGGAGATTATGAACAAAAGGTACTGAAAATCATGGTTTTACGCTGTTTTTTGCAGGATACCACCCACGTTTCACCATATACTAGGAAAATATTGACAACAACAGGCATTTCTCGTATAGTCCTAAGAGATTTTGACGAAAACAATGACCGTAATCCGTATTTCCAGCAGATTAATAACAAAAAGTACCGAAAATCATGATTTTTCGCTGTTTTTTGGAGGATAGCCCGCACTTTTCACCGTATACTATGAAAATATTAAAAGAACAGGCATTTTTAGCATAGACCTAATTTATTTTCACGAAAAAAATTATCGAAATCCATATTTCCAGCAGATTAAGAACAAAAAGTACTGAAAATCATGGTTTTTCGCTGTTTTTTGCAGGATACCACCCACTTTTCACCATATACTAGCAATGTATTGGAAAAAAGGCATTTTGAGCATGGACCTAAGTTATTTTCACGAAAAAAATGATCGAAATCCATATTTCGAGAAGATTAAGAACAAAAAGTACTGAAAATCATGGTTTTTCGCTGTATTTTGCAGGATACCACGCACTTTTCACCATATACTAGCAATGTATTGGAAAAAAAGGCATTTTTAGCATGGACCTTAAGTTCTTTTGACGAAAACAATGATCCAAAACCATATTTCCAGCAGATTACGAAGAAAAAGTACCGAAAATCATGGTTTTTCGCTGTGTTTGCAGGATACCACACACTTTTCACCATATACTAGGAAAATATTGGTAAAAACAGGCATTTTTAGCATAGACCTAAGTTATTTTGACGAAAACAATGATCGAAATCCATATTTCCAGCAGATTAATAACAAAAAGTACCGAAAATCATGATTTTTCGCTGTTTTTTGCAGGATACCACGCACTTTTCGTCATATACTTGGAAAATATTGGTAAAAACCGTCGTTTTTATCGAATTATTATCAAAATATTGGTAAAAACAGGCATATTTAGCATGAAACTTCCTCATATTCAGGAAAAACATGATCCAAATCCTTATTTCCAGCAGATTAAAAACAAAAAGTACCGAAAATCATGATTTTTCGCTGTTCTTTGCCGGATACCACACACTTTTCAACATATACTAAGAAAATATGGTCAGAAACAGGCATTTCTAGCATAGACCTAAGTTATTTTCACGAAAGAATGATCGAAATCCGCATTTCCAGCAGATTAAGAACAAAAAGTACTGAAAATCATGGTTTTTCTCGGTTTTTTGCAGGTTACCACGGACTTTCCCACATATACATGGAAAATACTGTTTTAAACAGGCATATATAGCATAAAATTTCGTCATTTTGAGCAAAACAATGATGCAAAACCATATTTCCAGGAGATTATGAACAAAAGGTACTGAAAATCATGGTTTTACGCTGTTTTTTGCAGGATACCACCCACGTTTCACCATATACTAGGAAAATATTGACAACAACAGGCATTTCTCGTATAGTCCTAAGCGATTTTGACGAAAACAATGACCGTAATCCGTATTTCCAGCAGATTAATAACAAAAAGTACCGAAAATCATGATTTTTCGCTGTTTTTTGGAGGATAGCCCGCACTTTTCACCGTATACTATGAAAATATTAAATGAACAGGCATTTTTAGCATAGACCTAATTTATTTTCACGAAAAAAATTATCGAAATCCATATTTCCAGCAGATTAAGAACAAAAAGTACTGAAAATCATGGTTTTTCGCTGTTTTTTGCAGGATACCACCCACTTTTCACCATATACTAGCAATGTATTGGAAAAAAGGTATTTTGAGCATGGACCTAAGTTATTTTCACGAAAAAAATGATCGAAATCCATATTTCGAGATGAGTAAGAACAAAAAGTACTGAAAATCATGGTTTTTCGCTGTATTTTGCAGGATACCACGCACTTTTCACCATATACTAGCAATGTATTGGAAAAAAAGGCATTTTTAGCATGGACCTTAAGTTATTTTGACGAAAACAATGATCGAAATCCATATTTCCAGCAGATTAAGATCTAAAAGTACCGAAAATCATGGTTTTTCGCTATTTTTTGCAGGATACCACGCACTTTTCACCATATACTAGCATCGTATTGGAGAAAATAGGCGTTTTTGCATGGACCTAAGTTATTTTGACGAAAACAATGATTCAAAACCATATTTCCAGCAGATTACGAAGAAAAAGTACCGAAAATCATGGTTTTTCGCTGTGTTTGCAGGATACCACACACTTTTCACCATATACTAGGAAAATATTGGTAAAAACAGGCATTTTTAGCGTAGGCCTAAGTTATTTTCAAGAAAAAAATGATCGAAATCCATATTTCCAACAGATTAAAAACAAAAAGTACTGATAATCATGGTTTTTCGCGGTTTTTTGCAGGATACAACGAAATTTTGTCCATATACTTGGCAAATATTATTAAAAACCGCGATATTTAGCATAAAATTCCGTCGTTTTGAGGTAAACAATGATCAAAATCCATATTTGCAGCAGATTAAGGACAAAAAGTACTGAAAATCAATGTTTTTCGCTGTTTTTTTAAGGATACAACGTACTTTCCACCATATACTTGGAAAATATTGGTAAAAACAGGCATTTTTAACCATATATTATGAAAATATTGGTAAAAACAGACATATTTAGCATTCAGCATCCTCATTTTGAGGAAAACAATATTCCACATCCTTATTCCCAGCAGATTCAGAACAAAAAGTACAGAAAATCAAGGTTTTTCGTAGTTTTTTGCAGGATACCACGCATTTTTTACCATATACTAGCAACGTATTGGAAAAAACAGGCATTTTTAGCATGTATCTAAGTCATTCTGACGAAGACAATGATCTAAATCTATATTTGCAGCAGATTGAGAACAAAAAGTACTGAAAATCATGGTTTTCCGCTGTTTTTTCAGGATACAACGAACTTTTCACAATATACTAGGAAAATATTCGTAAAAGCAGCCGTTTTTAGCATAGACCTAAGTTATTTTCAAGAAAAAAATGATCGAAATCCATTTTTCCATCAGATTAAGAACAAAAAGTACTGATAATCATGGTTTTTCGCTGTTTTTTGCAGGATACAACAATCTTTTCACCATATACTCGGGAAATATTGGTAAAAACAGGCATATTTAGCATAAAATTTCCTCATTTTGATTAAAATAATGATCGAATTCCGTATTTCCAGCAGATTAAAAACAAAAAGTACCGTAAATCGTGATTTTCCGCTGTTGTTTGCAGGATACCACGCACGTTTCAACATATACTAGGAAAATATTGGTAAAAACAGCGATATTTAGCATAAAACATATTGAGGAAAAGAATGATCTAAATCCATATTTGCAGCAGATTACGAACAAAAAGTAACGAAAATCATCTTTTTTCGCTGTTCTTTGCAGGATAGCACGCACTTTTCACAATATAATAGGAATATTTTGGTTAAAACTGCCATTTTGGCATAGACCTAAGTTATTTTGACGAAAACAATCATCGTAATCCATATTTTTGCAACAGTTTAAGAACAAAAAGTACTGAAAATCATTGTTTTTCGCTGTTTTTTTCATGATACAACGTACTTTTCACCATATACTTGGAAAATATTGCTAAAAACAGGAATTTTTAACCATATATTATGAAAATATTGGTAAAAACAGCCATATTTAGCATTAAACTTCCTCATCTTGGGGAAAACAATATTCCAAATCCTTATTCCCAGCAGATTAAAAAAAAAAGTACTGAAAATCATGGTTTTTCGCTGTTTTTTGCAGGTTAACACGGACTTTCCACCATATACTTGGAAAATACTGTTAAAAAGAGGCATATTTAGCATAAAACTTCGTAATTTTAATTAAAACAATGATCCAAATCCATATTTCCAGGAGATTAAGAACATAAGGTACTGAAAATGATGGTTTCTCGCTGTTTTTTGCAGGATACCCCGCATTTTTCACCATATACTAGGAAAATGTTGATAAAAACGGGCATTTCTAGTATAGACCTAAGTTATTTTGACGAAAAAAATGGTCCAAATCCATATTTCCCGCAGATTAATAACAAAAAGTACCGAAAATCATGATTTTTCGCTGTTTTTTGCAGGATACCCCACACTTTTCACCATATATTTGGAAAATGTTTGTAAAAACAGACATTTTTAACCATATATTATGAAAATATTGGTAAAAATTGGCATATTTAGCATAAAACTTCCTCATTTTGAGGAAAAGAATATTCCAAATCTATATTCCCAGCAGATTAACAACAAAAGGTACTGAAAATCATGGTTTTTCTCTGTTTTTTGCAGGATACCACGCACTTTTCACCATATACTAGCAATGTATTGGAAAAAAAGGCATTTTTAGCATGGACCTAAGTAATTTTCACGAAAAAAATGATCGAAATCCATATTTCCAGCAGATTAAGAACAAAAAGTACTGAAAATCATGGTTTTTCGCTGTTTTTCTCATGATACAACGTACTTTTCACCATATACTTGAAAAATATTACTAAAAACAGGAATTTTTAACCATATGTTATGAAAATATTAGTAAAAACAGCCATATTTAGCATCAAACTTCCTCATCTTGAGGAAAACAATATTCCAAATCCTTATTCCCAGCAAATTAAGAACAAAAAGTACAGAAAATCAAGGTTTTTCACTATTTTTTGCTGGATACCACGCACTTTTCACCATATAGTTCCATTGTATTGGAAAAAAGGCATTTTTAGCTTGGACCTAAGTTATTTTGACGAAAACAATGATCGAAATCCATATTTCCAGCAGATTAAGAAGAAAAAGTACCCAAAATCATGTTTTTCCGCTGTTTTTTGCAGGATACCACGCACTTTTCACCATATACTAGGAAAACATTGGTAAAAACAGGCATTTTTAGTATAGACCATTGTTATTTTCACGAAAAAAATGATCGAAATCCATATTTCCAGCAGATTAAGAACAAAAAGTACTGATAATCATGGTTTTTCGCTATTTTTTGCAGGATACAACAATCTTTTCACCATATACTTGGGAAATATTGGTAAAAACAGGCATATTTAGCATAAAATTTCCTCATTTTGATGAAAATAATGATCGAAATCCGTATTTCCAGCAGATTAAAAACAAAAAGTACCGTAAATCGTGATTTTCCGCTGTTTTTTGCAGGATACCACGCACCTTTCAACATATACTAGGAAAATATTGGTAAAAACAGCGATATTTAAAATAAAACTTCGTCATATTGAGGAAAAGAATGATCCAAATCCATATTTGCAGAAGATTACGAACAAAAAGTAACGAAAATCATCTTTTTTCGCTGTTCTTTGCAGGATAGCACGCACTTTTCACAATATAATAGGAATATATTGGTAAAAACTGCCATTTTGGCATAGACCTAAGTTATTTTGACGAAAACAATCATCGTAATCCATATTTTTGCAACAGTTTAAGAACAAAAAGTACTGAAAATCATTGTTTTTCGCTGTTTTTTTCATGATACAACGTACTTTTCACCATATACTTGGAAAATATTGCTAAAAACAGGAATTTTTAACGATATATTATGAAAATATTGCTAAAAACAGCCATATTTAGCATTAAACTTCCTCATCTTGAGGAAAACAATATTCCAAATCCTTTTTCCCAGCAGATTAAAAAAAAAAGTACTGAAAATCATGGTTTTTCGCTGTTTTTTGCAGGTTAACACGGACTTTCCACCATATACTTGGAAAATACTGTTAAAAACAGGCATATTTAGCATAAAACTTCGTAATGTTAATTAAAACAATGATCCAAATCCATATTTCCAGGAGATTAAGAACATAAGTTACTGAAAATGATGGTTTCTCGCTGTTTTTTGCAGGATACCCCGCATTTTTCACCATATACTAGGAAAATGTTGATAAAAACGGGCATTTCTAGTATAGACCTAAGTTATTTTGACGAAAACAATGGTCCAAATCCATATTTCCAGCAGATTAATAACAAAAAGTACCGAAAATCATGATTTTTCGCTGTTTTTTGCAGGATACCCCACACTTTTCACCATATATTTGGAAAATGTTTGTAAAAACAGACATTTTTAACCATATATTATGAAAATATTGGTAAAAATTGGCATATTTAGCATAAAACTTCCTCATTTTGAGGAAAAGAATATTCCAAATCTATATTCCCAGCAGATTAAGAACAAAAGGTACTGAAAATCATGGTTTTTCCCCCGCTTTTTGCAGGATACCACGCACTTTTCACCATATACTAGCAATGTATTGGAAAAAAAGGCATTTTTAGCATGGACCTAAGTAATTTTCACGAAAAAAATGACCGAAATCCATATTTCCAGCAGATTAAGAACAAAAACTACTGAAAATCATGGTTTTTCGCTGTTTTTTGCAGGATGCCACGCACTTTTCACCATATACTAACAATGTATTGGAAAAAAAGGCATTTTTAGCATGGACCTTAAGTTATTTTGACGAAAAAACTGATCGAAATCCATATTTCCAGCAGATTAAGAACAAAAAGTACTGAAAATCACTGGTTTTCGCTGTTTTTTGCAGGATAGCACGCACTTTTCACCATATACTAGGAAAATATTGATAAAAACAGGCATTTCTAGTATAGACCTAAGTTATTTTCACGAAAAAAATCATCGAGATCCATATTTCCAGCAGATTAAGAACAAAAGTACTGAAAGTCATGGTTTTTCTCAATTTTTTGCAGGTTACAACGGACTTTCCACCATATACTTGGAAAATACTGTTAATAATAGGCATATTTAGCATAAAACTTCGTCATTTAGAGTAAAACAATTATGCAAAACCATATTTCCAGGAGATTATGAACAAAAGGTACTGTAAATCATGGTTTTTCGCTGTTATTTGCAGGATACTAAGAACTTCTCACCATATACTCGGAAAATATTGGTAAAAACCGGCACTTTTAACGATATATTATCAAAATATTTGTAAAAACCGGTATATTTAGCATAAAACTTGGTCATATTGTGGAGAAACATGATCCAAATCCTTATTTCCAGCAGATTAATAACAAAAAGTACCAAAATCATGGTTTTTCGCTGTTCTTTGCAGGATACCACACACTTTTCACCATATACTGGGAAAATATTGTTAAAAAGAGGCATTTTTAGCATAGACCTAAGTTATTTTGACGAAAACAGTGATCGACACCCATATTTCCAGCACATTAAGAACAAAAAGTACTGAAAATCATGGTTTTTCGCTGTTTTTTGCTGGATACGATGCACTTTTCACCACACACTAGGAAAATATTGGTAAAACAGACCTTTTGTCATAACCCTAAGTTATTCGACGAAAGCAATGATCAAAACCCATATTTCCAGCAGATTAAGAACAAAATGTACTGAAAATCATGGTTTTTCGCTGATTTTTTCAGGATACAACGTACTTTTCACCATATACATGGGAAATATTCGAAAAAACAGTCATTTTTAGCATAAATCTAAGTTATTTTGACGAAAACAATCATTGTAATCCATATTTCCTGCAGATTAAGAACAAAAAGTACTGAAAATCATGATTTTTCGCTGTTTTTCTCATGATACAACGTACTTTTCACCATATACTTGAAAAATATTGCTAAAAACAGGAATTTTTAACCATACGTTATGAAAATATTAGTAAAAACAGCCATATTTAGCATTAAACTTCCTCATCTTGAGGAAAACAATATTCCAAATCCTTCTTCCCAGCAAATTAAGAACAAAAAGTACTGATAATCATGGTTTTTCGCTGTTTTTTGCAGGATACAACAATCTTTTCACCATATACTTGGGTAATATTGGTAAAAACAGGCATATTTAGCATAAAATTTCCTCTTTTTGATGAAAATAATGATCGAAATCCGTATTTCCAGCAGATTAAAAACAAAAAGTACCGTAAATCGTGATTTTCCGCTGTTTTTTGCAGGATACCACGCACCTTTCAACATATACTAGGAAAATATTGGTAAAAAGAGGCATTTTTAGCATAGACCTAAGTTATTTTGACGAAAACAATGATCGAAAGCCACATTTCGAGCAGATTAAGAACAACTAGTAAAGAAAATCATGGTTTTTCGCTGTTTTTTGCAGGATACCACGCACTTTTCACAATATAATAGGAATATATTGGTAAAAACTGCCATTTTGGCATAGACCTAACGTATTTTGACGAAAACAGTGATCGACACCCATATTTCCAGCACATTAAGAACAAAAAGTACTGAAAATCATGGTTTTTCGCTGTCTTTTGCTGGATACGATGCACTTTTCACCACACACTAGGAAAATATTGGTAAAACAGACCTTTTGTCATAGACCTAAGTTATTTCGACGAAAGCAATGATCGAAATCCATATTTCCAGCAGATTAAGAACAAAATGTACTGAAAATCATGGTTTTTCGCTGATTTTTTCAGGATACAACGTACTTTTCATCATATACATGGGAAATATTCGAAAAAACAGTCAGTTATAGCATAGACCTAAGTTATTTTGACGAAAACAAGGATCGAAAACCATATTTCCAGCAGGTTACGAAGAAAAAGTACCGACAATCATGGCTTTTCGCTGTTTTTTGGAGGATACCACGGCCTTTTCACCATATACTAGGAAAATATTGGTAAAAACAGGCATATTTAGCATAGACCTAACGTATTTTGACGAAAACAGTGATCGACACCCATATTTCCAGCACATTAAGAACAAAAAGTACTGAATATCATGGTTTTTCGCTGTTTTTTGCTGAATACGATGCACTTTTCACCACATACTAGGAAAATATTGGTAAAACAGACATTTTGGCGTAGATCTAAGTTATTTTGACGAAAACAATCATTGTAATCCATATTTCCAGCAGATTAAGAACAAAAAGTACTGAAAATCATTGTTGTTCGCTGTTTTTCTCATGATACAACGTACTTTTCACCATATACTTTGAAAATATTGCTAAAAACAGGAATTTTTAACCATATATTATGAAAATATTAGTAAAAACAGCCATATTTAGCATTAAACTTCATCATGTTGAGGAAAACAATATTCCAAAACCTTATTCCCAGCAAATTAAGAACAAAAAGTACCGAAAATCAAGGTTTATCGCTGTTTTTTGATGGGCACCACGCACTTTTTGCCATATACTAGGAAAATATTGGTAGAAACAGGCATTTTTAGTATAGCCCTAAGTGATTTTGATGAAAACAATGCTCGCAATCCTTATTTCCAGCAGATTAATAACAAAAAGTACCGAAAATCATGATTTTTCGCTGTTTTTTGCAGGATACCCCGCACCTTTCACCATATACTTGGAAAATACTGTTAAGAACAGGCTTATTTAGCATAAAACTTCGTCATTTTGAGTAAAACAATGATGCAAAACCATATTTACAGGAGATTATGAGCAAAAGGTACTGAAAATCATGGTTTATCGCTGTTTTTTGCTGGATACCACGCACTTTTCACCACATACTAGGAAAATATTGATAACAATAGGCATTTCTAGTATAGCCCTAACTGATTTTCACGAAAAAAATTATCAAAATCCATATTTCCAGCAGATTAAGAACAAAAAGCACTGAAAATCATGGTTTTTCGCTGTTTTTTGCAGGATACAACGAACTTTTCACCATATACTTGGGAAATATTGGTAAAAACAGGCATGTTTAGTATGGACCTAAGTTATTTTGACGAAAACAATGACCCAAGTCCATATTTCCAGCAGATTAAGGACAAAAAGTACTGAAAATCATGGGTTTTCGCTGTTTTTTTGCATGTTACCACGGACTTTCCACCATATACTTGGAAAATACTGTTAAAAACAGGCAAAAAAACCCTAGAGAAGCTTTGTGGGTCACATAACCTACTAATCATCGACATAATACTTGTCCGCAATTTGCATACAACTTTCTCCTGAAATTTCAATACAATAGGTTAATTATTGACAGTTAAAACGTTTACTACGTGTGATTTCTTCGCAATAAAAACTTCTCTCCTGCATAATTTCTTGAAAATCCGTGTTTGATATATTTTTTGTAAAAAGCATGGGAAGGGTTTTTCCTAATTTCAGTATTTACTAATGACCCATTTCAAGAAGAAATTTTAAGTAATCGAAGAACTTCATTATTCGCTATAATAATTCCCAATTCATACAAGTTTAAACAAATTTTTCGACTTCGTAAAGGGGTATTCTGGGCGCGTGACATATTTTGTAAAGACACTTTGAAAGGGTTTTTTGTAAAGAGTTTTTACCGTTGGACGATTCAACGGTAAAATATAAACTAGTAAGCAGATTTGCATTTAACAAAACGATAATTACCAACTTATAGCAGTTGAACCCATTGTAACTCCCATTATTTGCACGACATTTTCTGTAAGGAGCATTTTCTGTAAATAAACAATCATATTGACAATAGATGAATATATTCATTTGAAACAATCACAGCTGCCGTATATTCCAAGTATGGCAAAAGTTGTTTTCTCGCAGAACTGAAAATCTGCCTCGCTTTCCATATCTGCCGCTAGTCCCGCTCGACTGATGTAGCCTATGGCTGGGGAGCACGCTCGAGCGCTGAGCGTGCTCCCCACCCGTAGGCCTCAACCCGCAATTAGACGTCGATTGGTAGCTCCTTTCATACGAAAATGATTCTATCCTTGAATCCTGTATTTACTAGATTAATTTGATAAACAACCTTAATATCAACTCTTGATGATGGAAAAGATTTTTATTTCCAATAAATAAATAAATAATTTGGAATTGCATATAGCGTATCCTGTGATAGGACGGAGATTTCTTTTCGAATAAATAAGTAAATCGGGATTAATTATTCAAATTTTCTAATTGTAGTAATGCCACATTATTATAAGTTTACTGAATTTGCCAGAATTCGGGAATTATTCATTCGGCGCATTTCAATTATTCACCCGGCAAACTGCGAAGGCAAGTTGCTTAGAGCGGCTTTGATTTATTCCGACAATAAACAATCCTTAAAATTAAAAATATTACTTATGTCGACTGCAATTTACTATCAACTGATAAGAATTTTTCTATCGGTCTTACAGTCTTACAAATTAAATTAAAATAATTAATATTTGCCAGAATTCGCGAATTATTCATTCGTGGCATTTCAATTATTCACCCGGCAAACGGCGAAGGCAAGTTGCTTAGAGCGGCATTGATTTATTTCGACAACAAACAATCCTATTGACAAATAAGTGAAGATATTCATAATCACAGCTTTGATTTATTTCGACAATAAGCAATCCTTAAAATTAAAAATATTACTTATGTCGACTGCAATTTACTATCAACTGATAAGAATTTTTCTATCGGTCTTACAGTCTTACAAATTAAATTAAAATAATTAATATTTGCCAGAATTCGGGAATTATTCATTCGTGGGATTTCAATTATTCACCCGGCAAACTGAGAAGGCAAGTCGCTTAGGACGGCATTGATTTATTTCGACAAAAAACAATCCTATTGACAAATATATGAAGATATTCATAATCACAGCTGCCATCTGTTCCAAGTGGAAAAGGTTTAGTCCCAGGACGGAAAATCTGCCTCGCTTTCCGTATCTGCCGGTAGTACAGCCCTTCTGATGTAGCCTACGGGTGGGAAGCACGCTGGAGCGCTGAGCGTGCTCCTCACCCGTAGGCCTCAACCTGCAATTAGACGTCGATTGGTGGCTCTTTTCATACGAAAATGATTCTATCCTCGAATCCTATATTTACTAGATTAATTTGATAAACAACCTTAATATTAACTCTTGATGATGGAAAAGATTTTTATTTCCAATAAATAAATAAATAATTTGGGATTGCATATAGCGTATTCTGTCATAGGACGGAGATTTCTTTTCGAATAAATAAGTAAATTGGGATTGATTATTCAAATTTTCTAATTGTAGTAATGCCATATTATTATAATACTAAATTTGCCAGAGTTCGGGAATTATTCATTCGTGGCATTTCAATTATTCACCCGGCAAACGGCGAAGGCAAGTCGCTTAGAGCGGCATTGATTTATTTCGACAACAGACAATCCTATTGACAAATAAATGAAGATATTCATAATCACAGCTGCCGTCTGTTCCAAGTGGAAGAGGTGTTTAGTCGCAAACTGAAAATCTGCCTCGCTTTCCGTATCTGCCGCTAGTCCCGCTCTTCTCATGAAGCCTACGGCTGGGGAGCATGCTCGAGCACTGAGCGTGCTCCCCACCCGTAGGCCTCAACCCGCAATTAGACGTCGATTGGTAGCTCCTTTCATACGAAAATGATTCTATCCTTGAATCCTGTATTTACTAGATTAATTTGATAAACAACCTTAATATCAACTCTTGATGATAGAAAAGATTTTTATTTCCAATAAATAAATAAATAATTTGGAATTGCATATAGCGTATCCTGTGATAGAACGAAGATTTCTTTTCGAATAAATAAGTAAATCGGGATTAATTATTCAAATTTTCTAATTGTAGTAATGCCATATTATTATAAGTTTACCGAATTTGCCAGAATTCGGGAATTATTCATTCGTGGCATTTCAATTATTCATCCGGCAAACTGAGAAGGCAAGTCGCTTAGAGCGGCATTGATTTATTTCGACAACAAACAATCCTATTGACAAATAAATGAAGATATTCATAATCACAGCTGCCGTCTGTTCCAAGTGGAAAAGGTGTTTAGTCGCAAACTGAAAATCTGCCTCGTTTTCCGTATCTACCACTAGTCCCGCGCTTCTGATGTAGCCTACGGCTGGGGAGCACGCTCGAGCGCTGAGCGTGCTCCCCACCCGCAGGCCTCAACCCGGAATTAGACGTCGATTGGTGGTTCATTTTATACGAAAATGGTTCTATCCTTGAATCCTGTATTTATTAGATTAATTTGATAAACAACCATAATATCAACTCTTGATGATGGAAAAGATTTTTATTTCCAATAAATAAATAAATAATTTGGGATTTCATATAGCGAATCCTGTGATAGGAGGAAGTTTTCTTTTCCAATATATAAGTAATTTGGACTTGCATTTATCGTATCCTGTGATAGGACGAAATTTTCTTTTCCAATAAACAAGTAATTCGGAATTGATTGTTCAAATAAACCCTTCTGTGTTAGACCCTAGGGCTCAGAATGTTTTCTTTTTATGCTGAAAGAAAGTGCTACGCAAGAATACAAAAACTATGTATGATTTTTTCTGTAATCTAAAAAGCTGTTATGGTACTGCTGCTGGTCTTCACTGCTGTCATTGCACAGTGCAACTTTTACAAAGTCTACAAGGGCATCAAAAGGTAACCTTGACTGAAAGGCTTCCTGATTCGCACTGCTCGAAAGCTTCATCTGGCTGCATCGGCCAGAAAATACAAATGGTAATTTGAAGAATTATTGGCATGGATAATCTTCACCAAATACTCGTTAGATTTATTTTTTAATCATTTTCTTCAAATTCAAAATGTAAATTAAATTTGCCTCTGATTTTTTGCATGATTATTATTAATTTGTAGATCATTTCAAGTCATTACACAAAATTTGAAAGCATTACCTTTGCTAATTTAGGAGAAAAAGGCTAAAACAGTTTTGCATTTTCATATTTTGGACAACCCGTTGGATGAAATATGAGATTGCACTAAATGTTTTCGCCTTTTTCTCCTAAATTCAGGAAAGTAAAGCTTTGAAATTTCTTATTGTGGTTTGAAATTACCTGTAAATTCTTAATAATCATCAAAAACCAGAGACAAATTTAATTTCACTTTTTTATTGTCAAGAGTTGACAGGGAGTTAATTAAAAAAAACTCTAATGTCACATTACAGAAAATGTAATTGCTTGGTAATTAGTTCGTAAATAACTCGCAGTTCTTTTGACTTTTAATGAACCCTTTAAACTACGCAATTTAAGATGCGCAGATTTTTTTAAAACTAGTTTTTGACTTTTCTTAAAAAATTCTAAATTACTTTATTACTTAATAAATAATAATTCTAATAATAATTAAAAAAAACGTATTAAAAGCTTTACTCAATTTTTACCGACCGAGTCGATTCAACGGTTTGACGCTAATAAAAAAGAAAATACACCGAATTATGCAAAATCAAGAGAACATTACTCTAAATTTCACAATATTCTACCTTCCTGCCAAATTTCAAGTCAAAATATCAATTCGTTTTTGCATAAACTTTGAACAAAATTTCGAGGTAGACGAAACGTGATGTCAAAATTTTGTTCAAAGTTTGCGCAAAAACGAATTAATATTTTGACTTGAAACTTTTCAGAAGGGTATAATATTATGAAACTTAGAGGAATGTTCTCTTGATTTTACATAATTTGCAAAAAAAAATAGATTATTACCTATTATCATATGGGTAATGTGTAACATCGCCTCAGAGCGATGGCAATGGCGGTGACACTGTTGGCCTTGTCCGTGTGCGTGTACGCCCAAGCGCATGCGCTGCAGGCTGCAGCACAGCTGCGCACGCGTCGTCGAGTCACGTATATCGCGTCGTGGACTGACGTATATTCTAACCCCAAACGTAAATAACCGAGTGCGTCAACACCCGGTTGTCCTGCCGACGATCGTTCACGATAAAGACCCTCCTGGAACAGCACCGCCGGCTGCACGAGGAGCGCGAACGTCTCACCGACGCGATGGTCAAGGAGAAGTTGCACAAAAAACCGAGCCATCGGGAAACCATAAACTCGGAGCATCGGCTGAAAATGCTGCTTAATCAGTTTATGGATAGCAGTAGTCTAGAAACCAGGACCTTTCCCTGTTGGAAACAGGCAGTGCTTTAATCAATGTTGGAGCTCACTTAGATTTTTGTGCTTTCTCATTTTAGGATAGATTGAGTCTGCTTTCATGGCTCTTGGTTTGAAATACGGTGATACTTTGGAAGAAAAAGATCAAAGATTATTGAGCACAAAGGCAGAGGCACTTGGTCTTATTTTATTGGCAAAGAAGAATAAAAGGAAACCAGGCAGGGGTAAGAATGTAGAACAGCAAAAGGAAGAAGCAAGATTGCTCAAATAGTATCTAATCAGAGTAGCCACAAAAGAAAATGTACAGAGGAAGCAAGCTAGAACTGAAGGCGAACGTGGAGATTCTAATTCTGCGGCAAGTGCAAGTGAATCTAAGGAAAATGATTACAATGAGATGCCCTGTAATCTTAAGAATTTGCCCCTTGGTTGGGATTTTTTAAAAATTACAAAACAAGAAGGACATGATCGCATTGGTAATTGGACTACAGAAGTAAAAATGACAAAGGATCTTGATGATGAATTATATTACTATAAAGAAGACCTTTGAGGAGATTAACAGAAAAGTAAGTCATTCAAAAATTAATTAAATTATGTATTTCAACCAATGTACAGTACATAGTTAAGTTCAAGACGTACCTCATATGTCTGAACCAACTTATACCATATAAAGGTAGATGTAACTGTAGATTTGATGATTATAAATTAAACTGAATCTTGAAATAAATATATTTCTATTCATAGAGAGTGTGCTTGACAATACTGTCTCATTGTCAAACTAATTTGAAACTTCAACAAATCACTCATTGTACACTACTTGTATTAAACACTTTCACAAACTTATTAAATGAATGAACTTTATCAAATATGATATATTAAATCTTTACTTTTAAATCTACTTTAGAGTGCAAAAAGTAAAAAAGCAATTGAGAAACGCCGTATAAAGAAATTAGAAATCTTAGTATTTACTATTGTGATGACAGCTGTGTTTCCATTGATGCTAGCAGTTAGTTATATGTGTAGAGGTATTATAGTTTATGGTTATGGTACCATGTAATAATTTATTCTAAGCAGAATGTTTTAAAACATATTATTATTAATCTAATTCTTTAGTTATTTCTTATTTAATATAATTACTTTTCATATTGAATCTAAAAAATTTCTATTATTGTTTTCCTTTGCCGGCCAAAGAGACTGCTCATAGAAAATTTTTGATTTTCCTTTTTCTTTTCTACACGAGTCAGGGAATTCAAATCTAAAATAACAAACATTATTTACTAAACCAAATTTTTTTTTTCCCAATACGGTTCTTCAGTATCGATTGGAAGTTGTGAGACTATCAATATGAGCATTAACATCACCATCATAAGGCAGGAGACTTATGATAAAATAGCACCAAATTGGGAACTGCAATTTTGACAAACTCAACAACGGCCATGGGTAACCTTGAGTGAAGGGCTTCCTGATATGCACGTTTTGGCAGCTTCATCTTCTTCCAGATTGTCCATGGAACCTGATCTAGTCTGTATTTCTTTTTTTACACTATGACCACTTTGTGGTCTTTTCTTTGTTATTATTTATTATATAGTTATTATTTCAGTAATTTACTGCTTTCGACCATTGCTATAGCTTCATTTTTTTGTTTCAGGGTTTTTATTTTGCTTCCAGGAAAAGCAGCAACTATAAGAGGCCACCTGTCAGATTTAACAGGTGTACATAATCTTAATGATGATTAAGTGTTGTTGATAGGTATATAATGCATTTCATGCATTTCATATATTTTTAAGCTGATTATGAATATTTTTAAGCCGATATATTTTTAAGCAAGTGTCTTTTTTTATGTAGGTATAATTTAATAAAAAAAAAAAAATGAAATTATGTAATTTTCCAGATTTAGCTAAGACGCTGCTTGTGTATTTTTTATAGAACTGTCAAAATGAAAAAATATATATTTTCATTTTTTTATTAAATTATATCTACTTACAGAAAGATAAAGTCAACTCAAATATACATGACATGTCTAAGATGCATTATTGAAGCGGATATCAATCATTCTTATATTCTTTGGATATAAGTACGGACAGATCACCTGAAAGTAAATATCGATAACATTGAATGGCCAATCCAACTACTAAATCTGGCAGGTGGCTTTCCTATTGTAGGAGCCGGATGAATTTTCTTGTCAAGTTTTGAATTTTGGCCCATTTAGTGTAGTGTAGTGTGAGTGTGAGTGTATCTGAAAGTTCTGTACATCTATAGTTTGCCCTGCTGTAACAGCTATGTTCACAAAATGGAAGGAATCCAATATTCAATTTAAGATTGCATGGTTGAGCAATAAATCTGAGTGCATGTAAAGATTGTGAAAAAGTTATTTCAATCTCTAAAATTCAGTTTCATTGTAGTAATTAATGAATAATTAATGAATATTAATTGATTTTTACAGGTTATAGTCAACTTTTCATAATTCTGACAGGTACCTAGATTTGTATTCAATCATACTCTCTTAAAGAAAAAATTAATTATCATATTACAAGCAGGCCTATAAATCTATAGAACTTTCGGACAGATTCACACTATACGGAACCTCAGATTTCAGAAGAGAAAACATATTTAATTAAATAGGCTGAAATTTACATCTTGAAAAGACGAATCAATCCCGCTCCTGTAATATAAAAGCCATCTGTCAGATGTTGCAGGTGTACTCATCATTAAGTGTTGTCGATGTTTATTTTGAGGTGACGTGTTTTAGTACTTAATCCAAAAGAATATAAGAATGATAGAAATCTGCTTCTGTAATGTATTTCAGTTATCGCTTGTATTTCTTAGCTGATTTTATCATTCTGTAAGTAGGTATAAAATAACAAAAAAAATGAAATTATGGAATTTTCCAGATTTAGCTAAGACACTGCTTGTGTATTTTTTAGAACTGTTAAAAATAAAATATTAGATATTTTCATTTTTTTTAATTAAATTACATGTACTTTCAGAAAGATAAAGTCAACTCCAAAGTACATGAGATGTCTGAGATGCATTACTGAAGCGGATATCTATCATTCTTATATTCTTTGGATTAAGTACGGACCCATCACCTGAAAGTTAATATTGATAACATTGAATGGCCAATCCAACTAGTAAATCTGACAGGTGGCTTTCATATTGTAGGAGCCGGATGAATTCTCTTGTCAAGTTTGGAATTTTGGCTCTTTTCGTGTAGTGTACTGTGAGTCTGTCCATAAGATCTATAGATCTATAGGCTATAACGGAGTTCCAGGATAAAATACGGAGAAAATAAGAATCTCGGTTCTCCGTATTCTATCGAACTCGTTTGAGTCTCGTTCCCGCGAATTCACGCATCTCGAGCGTTTGTTGACATCGCTCGAACGATGTATTCGCGATCTGCGCGGGGGGCTGCGCGACTTTGGCAGATGCAAAGTCGCGCTCGATTCATTTTTGAATCAGATTCTCTCGGGCTGTCAAACCCCGCGTACGCGAGTTAATTTGATCGTCCGCGAAGAAAACGGTATCGTGCGTCCCTACCGGTGCAGAGCAGCGCCCGTCCACGTACCGTCCACGGAGAGCAGCGCACCTGAACAATCCGAGCCACTCCTGGGGTCCGAAGCATCTGTAGGTGAAGGCTGGATGTTAGGACTCGGCCTGAACACTCCGAAGTCGACCGAAGGATAAGGCCTGACGTAGGAGCGGATTCGTGAGCGAGCGACGAGAGGAGTGCACTCCTCTCCCGGTAAGCCTCTTTGTATTTCCCGCGCAGCGATTTATTTGTGTATTTTCGACTCGCAGCGGCGGTGGTGCGTTCACCGGCCCAGCGAAAATAGATACTTTGATCCGCCAGCGCCGAGCGGTGGATCCCGTCTTCTTGTAGGCGCGCAACGCGACGCGTTTTTGATGTAAATGATTAATTAGAATAGACCTTGTTATTGTGCTGTGAAATAATTGAGGCTATTCTTCATTTATCGACCTTAAACTATCCTTCTCCCGGATACCGCCGCCTCCGCGGGAAAACGACTCCGCTGGTAGTTTTCATATCTGAGCGTAGCGGCCGTGCGCTTTACTCTTTGAGCGCGTGCTTCTAACTCAGCGATCCAATTAGTTGGAAAGCGAAGTTCGCGTGCGATCTTCGCGTTGTTTTCGGGATTCCAGGAGCAGATCCCCGGGCAAGTCATTTTAGTCTGACACCCGCGGCACCGTGTTCTAGGGCATCGCTGGCCTGTCGCTTTTTGGGATTTTACCCCAGAAGCCATCCCGTTACAATGGCGCCCAACGTGTTTGGTTTATGGAGAAGGTTAGCGGCCGGTACATTCGAGACCGGCCTATTCAAATCGCGTTTCTTTTAAATTCGCCCGCGCGCGGATCACTGCACCGGACTAACCAGCAGACGGCCAGTGGGCATAAGCCGTTCTGGCTGATAGGCGCAGTGATTTAAACTCGCCAAGTCGAGGTGCCGGGCGTAAGCAAACAGACAAGAAGACTCGCGGCGCGCATAGAAACATAAACATAAAACTGCAGATTGCTTGTTTTTGTAGGTAATTTTTTTTTTGGAATTGCCACGCTCTCTCCCTAGCTAGCTGCATCGAGTTACGTCGTTCTCGAGCGGCTTGGGACAATTGTGTATGGTAGTTAGGATTCTAACATTGTAATTTGCGTAACAGACGGCCAATTCGAGAGAGAATCTCAGCAGTTAGTTGCGCACATACACAATTCGTCGCCAAATTTTTGTATAATCGGTCTAGCTTCAGAAGATGGAATCATCGACCTCAGAAGAACTAGCCAAATCAATGAAGCAGTGGCGCAAAAATCTAGAGTTGAGCTTCCAAGCTGTAATAGAAGCAAATATAGCTCTAGATTTAAGAAGCACTGGATATATCGAGGGGGATTCTAGGCGAGTCACTCAATGGCTAATGGGAAATTACAACCCTGCCCACTTCACACAGGAAATAAGTGGAAGTGCAATTGAGCAGTTCACAAGGAGACTCGAATTGAGGAATAAGTACATCAACGGAACGATCCTCAACCCAAGCAGAGCTCCAGAAGCGAACTACAACGAAGATCCCTCGGCCCACAGCCTGTTTCAGCAATTGACGTCGAACAAAGCAGTCGACAACAACTTGCTGAGATCCATGAAGACACATGTATTGCAGATCATGGATCAAAGAGCAGGCAGTCCTCCCGACGTAAGAAACGAGGCTCTTACGTTACTATGGAGCCCTTTAACTCCAGCGAGAGGACCGGATGAGGTCCAGATGCAACTAAAGTGCAGCACAGCCTGGGGGAGGGGAGATTCCCCGATCTCCTCCCAGTCCGAAGGATCCGAGAACGCGAGTTGCTCGGGAATGCAGACCGCTCATGGATTTCGGACAGCCGTGCGGCAACTTTACCATCGCCAGCAATTTCAGCGTCCATGCACGAAATCGACGTCGGAGTAAGCACAGCCTGGGGGAGGGGAGATCCTCCAAGCTTCCCCCTGTTCGTGAAATCTGATACTCCCCGTCGCTTGGCGTATACAGACTGCCTGAGGGCACCGAACGGTTGTGCTGAATACTCACAAGCTCACGACGACAGAGCAAATACAGCCTGGGCGAGGGAAGATCCTCCAAGCTCCCCCCTGTCCGAAACGTCCGATATAAGCCGCTTGGAGAATATATCGGAAGCGGACGGATGTATTACCGTCTCTCAGACTCCTGAAGACGAAGAACAGCCAAGCCTTCCAAGGAACAGCGAGGGAAAGATTGACAATCTGGTGACGGCACAACTGGTGGACAGCACGCCGATTATCTCGCAACTCTTTGACGCATTAACGCAAACAGAAATTGAGCATCGTTGCGAGTGTAAGTGTAATCGGACGCGCAAATTTGAGGAGGAGAAATTTAGACGCTTAAGCGAAGAAGTAAGACGGCTGCACGACGAACTGCACCAGCTACGAATGCAAATGTCGTCGCTTCACGATTCAGCTGCGTCTAACAAGATTCGAGTTGCAGGCGCAACCAAGCGCTCTGCCAAGTCGCGACCTCGATCGGGCCAAGGGACTAGAGACAACCTCAAGTCGTTCCAAAGCCCGCAAAAGTCCAGATCGACAGGAAAAAAGGAGGCGTATGCATCGGCCACGCAACGACCTCCAAGGTCACCCAAAGGAGACCAACACAAGAAATCCTCGAGCGGACCCGGTTCGAACCAAGAGGTGGGTTCGAATCCGTGGACGACGGTATTTTCTCGACGCCGCAAACGGCGGTCAATTAAGCCAAACTTGGCCACTCGAGAATACCGCTCATCAAGGTCGAGGAACATGCTCGGATCATATAACTCCTCACCATCGAGTCCAACCAGAAAATTGTGTTGGACGTGCCAGTCATCGACGCATCTTCACTGGGCCTGTCCGCAGTGGCAACAGCGACCGAAGAGGACAAGAAGACGAGACAACCTCCAAAACGCCCTTCCGAAGAGGAGCGAAGGCGGTCGTCGACCGGAGCCTCAGCGCCATGAGAGCCGACAGCCTCCGGTCCGTCAAGCGTCATATGACGAGTCCCGACCACCGTTGGAGTTCAGCGGTCTCACAGTGAAGAGCGACCTACCGTGCGCATGCGTACGATCCCTCGACGTGGATCAAGTGGTTGTCGCTTTGATGCAAGCGGTAACCAGCGCGTATCCGGACCTGTCGCTCAGCTCGTCAACGCCGCCGTTGACGTAAAGTCGCGTTGAACGAGAGCCTCGGTATCGAGTGGCTTCTCTTCCGCTACGCAACGTCTGGGAGAGGGGTATAACGGAGTTCCAGGATAAAATACGGAGAAAATAAGAATCTCGGTTCTCCGTATTCTATCGAACTCGTTTGACTCTCGTTCCTGCGAATTCACGCATCTCGAGCATTTGTTGACATCGCTCGAACGATGTATTCGCGATCTGCGCGGGAGGCTGCGCGACTTTGGCGGATGCAAAGTCGCGCTCGATTCATTTTTGAATCAGATTCTCTCGGGCTGTCAAACCGCGCGTACGCGAGTTAATTTGATCGTCCGCGAAGAAAACGGTATCGTGCGTCCTTACCGGTGCAGAGCAGTGCCCGTCCACGTACCGTCCACGGAGACCAGCGCACGTGAACAATCCGAGCCACTCCTGGGATCCGAAGCATCGGTAGGTGAAGGCTGGATGTTAGGACTCGGCCTGAACACTTCGAGTCGACCGTAGGATAAGGCCTGACGTAGGAGCGGATTCGTGAGCAAGCGACGAGAGGAGTGCACTCCTCTCCCGGTAAGCCTCTTTGTACTTCCCGCGCAGCGATTTATTTGTGTATTTTCGACTCGCAGCGGCGAGTGGCCGGTGGTGCGTTCACCGGCCCAGCGAAAATAGATACCTTGATCCGTCCGCGCCGAGCGGTGGATCCCGTCTTCTTGTCGGTGCGCAACGCGACGCGTTTTTGATGTAAATGATTAATTACAATAGACCTTGTTATTGTGCTATGAAATAATTGAGGCTATTCTTCATTTATCGACCTTAAACTAACCTTCTCCCGGATACCGCCGCCTCCGCGGGAAAACGTCTCCGCTGGTCGTTTTCATATCTGAGCGTAGCGGCCGTGCGCTTTACTCTTTGAGCGCGCGCTTTTAACTCAGCGATCCAATTAGTTGGAAAGCGAAGTTCGCGTGCGATCTTCGCGTTGTTTTCGGAATTCCAGGAGCAGATCCCCGGGCAAGTCATTTTAGTCTGACACCCGCGGCACCGTGTTCTAAGGCATCGCTGGCCTGTGGCTTTTTGGGATTTTACCCTAGAAGCTATCCCGTTACAAGGCCTGCTGTAACAGCTATGTTTACAAAATGGTAGGCATCAGTGCATGTAAAGATTGTGAAAAAGCTATTTTAACCTTTAAAATTCAGTTTAATTGTAGTAGTTAATGAATAATTAATGAGCGTTAATTGACTTTTACAAGTTATAATCAACTTTTCATAATTCTGACAGGTACCTAGATCTATTATTCAATCATACTCTCTTAAAGAAAAAATTAATTATCATATTACAAGCAGGTCTATAAATCTATAGATCTTTCGGACAATTTGACACCACACGGAATCTCAGATTTCAGAAGAGAAAACATATTTAAATAAATAGACTGAAATTTACAACTTGAGAAGACGAATTAATCCCGCTCCTTTAATATAAAAGTCACCTGTCAGATGTAGCTGATGTACTCATCATTAAGTGTTGTCGATGTTTACTTTGAGGTGATCTGTTTTAGTACTTAATCCAAAAGAATATAAGAATGATAGAAATTTGCTTCTAAAATATATTTCAGGCATCGCATGTATTTCTTAGCTGATTTTATCTTTCTGTAAGTAGGTATAATTTAATAAAAAAAATGAAATTATGCAATTTTCCAGATTTAGCTAAGACACTGCTTGTGTATTTTTTAGAACTGTCAAAAATGAAAAATTCGATATTTTCATTTTTTTATTAAATTACATGTACTGTCAGAAAGATAAAGTCAACTCCAAAGTACATGAGATGTCTGAGATGCATTACTGAAGCGGATATCTATCATTCTTATATTCTTTGGATTAAGTACGGACACATCACCTGAAAGTTAATATTGATAACATTGAATGGCCAATCTAACTGCTAAATCTGACAGGTGGCTTTTATATTGTAGTAGCTGGCTGAATTTTCTTGTCAAGTTTTGAATTTTGAGCCTTTTCATGTAGTGTAGTGTGAGTCTGTCCGTAAGCTCTATAGGTCTGCTGTAACAGCTGTGTTGACAAGATGCAAGGCATAGAATATTTAATTTAAGGGGACATGATTGAGCCATAAATCTGAAAGCATGTAAAAATTATGAAAAATTTATATTAATCTGTAAAAGACAGTTTGATTGATTGACTTTTAAGGGGGTGCCATGCTCAAATTTTAGATTTAAATTCTTAATTTTTATCCACATATTTGTAACAAGCAATTTTATTTTTGAAATACCGTTTTAATACTTTTATAACGATTGTAAGATTCTGTTTTTATTAATTTGTGAATTTGAACAAAGGTGTTATATTTAATTAAATGTTATCAGTTTTTAATTTGTAATAACAAATAATTTCTTCTTTTTCAGTTAAAGTCTAGAATATTGTCTAACAACATCAGTAAACTTCTGCAATAAACATGTCAAAATACTCAAGAAATTTGAAAAGACTAAACACACATAGGAAATTATAGATTTTTGTTTCCAGTGAGCAAAACAAGTTACTGCTTGCCAACACAATAGAATACCTACGCACAGTTTCCAACTGACATAATGAATGCTGCGATAATAGTTTGCAAATTAATCTTTTTTTAAATTTCCGAAAATCGCGTTTTTTTCGACTTCTAGAGTGGCGTTACCCCTTAAGGTGGTTCCGCTCGACTCCCTAGTCAAAATAAGTGCTAAATGATGAAGTTACCTAAAATAAAAAAAAAACCATAGTTGTAATGTGATTTATTTATTATAAAGTGTATTTAACATGACTAAGATAACTTTTTTCACAAAATGTCGATATTGTAGAAATTAGATGTTGTCACTACAAACAACTATTGATAAATAACCGGAATTTTTTTTGTTTCTATGCTAATTTTAGATTTAGGATGGAAACCCTTCATGAGTCTCTATTCATTACTCCAAAAATAATAAAAAATGTTTGTAGTGACGATATCTAGTTTTCAAAATCGCTATTTTATAAAAAGTTACTTTAGTCATGTTAAATACACTTTATTTATAATACATTGACTATCTCTATCATTTTAATTAAGTAAATCACATTACAATTTTTTCTTTTAACTTTAGCTAACTTCTATATTTAGCACTGCTTTGACTAGAGAGTCCGAGGACAACCACCTTAATAAAAAAAAAATAATTTTTTTGTGGCCCAGTTAATTTAAAGAATAAGCAAAACAAATTAAAAATTTTTGTGCAAATAATTGTATGAGTACATTCATAACTAATAAAATGCATAACTTTCAGGTTTTACGTCTAGCTACCTGTGGTCAGACAGCAGATTTCCCATGGATCCGCAGTTCCTTAATTTACTTCAATCGCTTTATGCATCAACCGCATGATAAGGAGTATCCGGATATCTGCCAGCTGCCGATTTATCACCAGCAATATTATAATTATCAAAATCCATATTTCCAGCAGATTAAGAACTAAAAGTACCGAAAATCATGGTTTTTCGCTGTTTTTTGCAGGATACAACGAACTTTTCACCATATACTTGGGAAATATTGGTAAAAAGAGGCACGTTACTCATGGACCTAAGTTATTTTGTCGAAAACAATGATTCCAGTCCATATTTCCAGCAGATTAAGGACAAAAAGTACTGAAAATCATGGTTTTCCGCTGTTTTTTTCAGGATACAACGTACTTTTCACCATATACTTGGAAAATACTGTTAAAAACAGGCATATTTAGCATAAAACTTCGTTATTTTGAGTAAAACAATGATCCAAATCCATATTTCCAGGAGATTAAGAACAAAACGTACTGAAAATCATGGTTTTTGCTGTTTTTTGCAGGATAGCACTCACTTTTCACCATATACTAGGAAAATATTGTTCAAAACAGTCATTTTTAGCATAGACCTAAGTTATTTTCACGAAAAAAATGATCGAAATCCATATTTCCAGCAGATTAAGAACAAAATGTACCGTAAATCAAGGTTTTTCTCTGTTTCTTGATGGACACCACGCACTTTACACCATGTACTAGGAAAATATTGGTAGAAACAGACCTTTTTAGCAAACGCCTAAGTTACTTTCACGAAAAAAATGATCGAAATCCATATTTCCAGCAGATTAAGAACAAAAAGTACTGAAAATCATGGTTTTTCGCTGTTCTTTGCAGGATACAACGAACTTTCCACCATATAATTGGGAAATATTGGTAAAAACAGGCATTTTTAACCATATATTATGAAAATATTGGTAAAAACAGACATATTTAGCATTAAGTTTCCTCATATTGAGGAAAACAATATTCCAAATCCTTATTACCAGCAGATTAAAAACAAAAAGTACCGTAAATCGTGGTTTTTCGCTGTTTTTTGCAGGATACCACGTACTTCTCAACATATACTCGGAAAATATTGGTAGAAACAGGCATTTTTGCATAGACCTAAGTTACTTACACGAACAAAAAGTACCGAAAATCATGGTTTTTCGCTGTTTTTTCAGGATACCACGCACTTCTGGCCATATACTAGGAAAATATTGGTAGAACCAGGCATTTTTAGCATAGACCTAAGTTTTGTTCACGAAAAAAATGATCGAAATCCATATTTCCAGCAGACTAAGAACAAAAAGTACTGAAAATCATGGTTTTTCGCTGTTTTTTGCAGGAGAATCGAACTTTTCACCATATACTTGGGAAATATTGGTTATTTTGACGAAAACAATGATCGAAATCCATATTTACAGCAGATTAAGAACTAAGAGTACCGAAATTCATGGTTTTTCGCTGTTTGTTGCAGGATACCACGCACTTTTCGCCATATACTAGGAAAGTAATGGTAGAAACAGGCATTTTTGCAATAGACCTAAGTTATTTTCACGAAAAAAATGATCGTAATCCATATTTCCAGCAGATTAAGAACAAAAAGTACTGAAAATCATGGTTTTTCGCTGTTTTTTGCAGGATACCACGCACTTTTCACCATATACTGGCAATGTATTGGAAAAAAATTCATTTTTAGCATGGACCTAAGTTATTTCCACGAAAAAAATGATCGAAATCCATATTTCCAGAAGATTAAGAACAAAAAGTACTGAAAATCATGGTTTTTCGCTGTTTTTTGCAGGATACCCCGCACTTTTCACCATATACTTGCAAAATGTTGGTAAAAATAGGCATTTTTAGTATAGAGCTAATGTATTTTGACGAAAACAATGATCGACACCCATATTTCCAGCACATTAAGACCAAAAGTACTGAAAATCATGGCTTTTCGCTGTTTTTTGCAGGATACCACACACTTTTCACGATATACTAGGAAAATGTTGGTAAAAACAGGCATTTTTAGCATAGACCTAAGTTATTTTGATGAAAACAATGATAAAAATCCATATTTCCAGCAGATTAAGAACAAAAAGTACTGAAAATCATGGTTTTTCGCTGTTTTTTGCAGGATACCCCGCACTTTTCACCATATACTTGCAAAATGTTGGTAAAAATAGGCATTTTTAGTATAGAGCTAATGTATTTTGACGAAAACAATGATCGACACCCATATTTCCAGCACATTAAGACCAAAAGTACTGAAAATCATGGCTTTTCGCTGTTTTTTGCAGGATACCACACACTTTTCACGATATACTAGGAAAATGTTGGTAAAAACAGGCATTTTTAGCATAGACCTAAGTTATTTTGATGAAAACAATGATAAAAATCCATATTTCCAGCAGATTAATAACAAAAAGTACCGAAAATCATGATTTTTCGCTGTTTTTTGCAGGATACCCCGCACTTTTCACCATATACTAGGAAAATATTGTTAAAAACAGGCATTTTTAGCATAGACCTAAGTTATTTTGATGAAAACAATGTTCGAAATCCATATTTCCAGCTCACTAAGAACTAAAAGTACCGAAAATCATGGTTTTTCGCTGTTTTTTGCAGGATACCACGCACTTTCCACCATATACTAGCAATGTATTGGAAAAAAATTCATTTTTAGCATGGACCTAAGTTATTTCCACGAAAAAAATGATCGAAATCTATATTTCCAGAAGATTAAGAACAAAAAGTACTGAAAATCATGGTAATTCGCTCTTTTTGCAAGATACAGTGAACTTTTCACCATATACTTGGAAAATATTGGTAAAAACAGGCATTTTTAACAATATATTATGAAAATAATGGTAAAAACAGCCATATTTAGCATTAAACTTCCTCAATTTGACAATATTCCAAATCCTTATTCCCAGCAGATTAAGAACAATAAGTACAGAAAATTAAGGTTTTCCGCTGTTCTTTGCAGGATACCACGCACTTTTCACAATAAAATAGCAAAATATTGGTGAAAAGCGGCATTTTTAGCATAGACCTAAGTTATTTTGACGAAAACAATGATCGAAATCCATCTTTCCAGCAGAATAAGTACAAAAAGTACTGAAAATCATTGTTTTTCGCTCTTTTTTTCAGGATACAACGTACTTTTAACCATATACTAGGAAAATATTGGTAAAAACAGGCATTTTTAACCATATATTATGAAAATATTGGTAAAAACAGACATATTTAGGATTCGACTTCCTCATCTTGAGGAAAACAATATTCCAAATCCTTATTCCCAGCAGATTAAGAACAAGAAGTACAGAAAATCAAGGTCTTTCGCTGTTTTTTGCTGGATACCACGCACTTTTCACCATATACTAGCAATGTATTGGAAAAAAAGGCACTTTTAGCATAGACCTAAGTTATTTTGACGAAAACAATGATCGAAATCCATCTTTCCAGTAGAATAAGCACAAAAACTACTGAAAATCATTGTTTTTCGCTCTTTTTTTCAGGATACAACGCACTTTTTACGATAGACTTGGAAAATGTTGGTAAAACAGACATTTCTAACCATATATTATGAAAATATTGGTAAAAATTGGCATATTTAGCTTAAAACTTCCTCATTTTGAGGAAAAGAATATTCCAAATCCATATTCCCAGCAGTTTAATAACAAAAAGTACCGAAAATCATGGTTTTTCGCTGTTTTTTCAGGATACCACGCACTTCTGGCCATATACTAGGAAAATATTGGTAGAACCAGGCACTTTTAGCATAGACCTAAGTTTCTTTCACGAAAAAAATGATCGAAATCCATATTTCCAGCAGACTAAGAACAAAAAGTACTGAAAATCATGGTTTTTCGCTGTTTTTTGCAGGAGAAACGAACTTTTCACCATATACTTGGGAAATATTCGTAAAAACAGGCATGTTTCGCATGGACCTAAGTTATTTTGACGAAAACAATGATCCAAGTCCATATTTTCAGCAAATTAAGGACAAAAAGTACTGAAAATCATGGTTTTTCGCAGTTTTTTGCAGGATACCACACACATTTCACCATATACTATGAAAATATTGATAATAACAGGCATTTCTAGTATAGACCTAAGTTATTTTGACGAAAACAATGATCTAAATCCATATTTCCAGCAGATTAATAGCACGAAGTACCGAACATCATGATTTTTCGTCGTTTTAAGCAGGATGCCCCGCACTTTTCACCATATACTTGGAAAATGTTGGTAAAAACAGGCATTTTTGGAATAGATTTAATGTATTTTAACGAAAACAATGATCAACACCCATATTTCCAGCACATTAAGAACAAAAAGTACCGAAAATCATGGTTTTTCGCTGTTCTTTGCAGGATACCACGCACTTTTCATGATATACTAGCAATGTATTGGAAAAAAATTCATTTTTAGCATGGACCTAAGTTATTTCCACGAAAAAAATGATCGAAATCTATATTTCCAGAAGATTAAGAACAAAAAGTACTGAAAATCATGGTAATTCGCTCTTTTTGCAAGATACAGTGAACTTTTCACCATATACTTGGAAAATATTGGTAAAAACAGGCATTTTTAACAATATATTATGAAAATAATGGTAAAAACAGCCATATTTAGCATTAAACTTCCTCAATTTGACAATATTCCAAATCCTTATTCCCAGCAGATTAAGAACAATAAGTACAGAAAATTAAGGTTTTCCGCTGTTCTTTGCAGGATACCACGCACTTTTCACAATAAAATAGCAAAATATTGGTGAAAAGCGGCATTTTTAGCATAGACCTAAGTTATTTTGACGAAAACAATGATCGAAATCCATCTTTCCAGCAGAATAAGTACAAAAAGTACTGAAAATTATTGTTTTTCGCTCTTTTTTTCAGGATACAACGTACTTTTAACCATATACTTGGAAAATATTAGTAAAAACAGGCATTTTTAACCATATATTATGAAAATATTGGTAAAAACAGACATATTTAGGATTGAACTTCCTCATCCCGAGGAAAACAATATTCCAAATCCTTATTCCCAGCAGATTAAGAAAAAGAAGTACAGAAAATCATGGTTTTTGGCTGTTTTTGCAGGAAATCACGCACTTTTCACCATATACGAGCAATGTATTGGAAAAAAAGGCATTTTTAGCATGGACCTAAGTTATTTTGACGAAAACAATGATCGTAAACCATATTTCCAGCAGATTAAGAACAAAAAGTACTGAAAATCATGGTTTTTCGCTGTTTTTGCAGGATACACAGAACTTTTCACCATATACTTTGGATATATTAGTAAAACAGACATTTTGGCATAGACCTAAGTTATTTTGACGAAAACAATGATCGAAATGCATATTTTGAGGAGATTAAGAACAAAAAGAACAGACAATCATGGTTTTCGCTGTCTCTTTCATGATACAACGTACCTTTCACCATATACTTGGAAAATGTTAGTAAAAACAGGCATTTTTAGCATAGAGCTAATGTATTTTGACGACAACAATGATCGACACACATATTTCCAGCACGTTAAGAACTAAAAGTACCGAAAACCATGGTTTTTCGCTGTTTTTTGAAGGTTATCACGGACTTTCCACCATATACTTGGAAAATACTATTAAAAATAGGCATATTTAGCATAAAACTTCGTCATTTTGAGTAAAACAATGATCTAAATCCATATTTCCAGGAGATTAAAAACAAAAGGTACTGAAAATCATTGTTTTTCGCTCTTTTTTTCAGGATACAACGTACTTTTAACCATATACTAGGAAAATATTGGTAAAAACAGGCATTTTTAACCATATATTATGAAAATATTGGTAAAAACAGACATATTTAGGATTCGACTTCCTCATCTTGAGGAAAACAATATTCCAAATCCTTATTCCCAGCAGATTAAGAACAAGAAGTACAGAAAATCAAGGTCTTTCGCTGTTTTTTGCTGGATACCACGCACTTTTCACCATATACTAGCAATGTATTGGAAAAAAAGGCACTTTTAGCATAGACCTAAGTTATTTTGACGAAAACAATGATCGAAATCCATCTTTCCAGTAGAATAAGCACAAAAACTACTGAAAATCATTGTTTTTCGCTCTTTTTTTCAGGATACAACGCACTTTTTACGATAGACTTGGAAAATGTTGGTAAAAACAGACATTTCTAACCATATATTATGAAAATATTGGTAAAAATTGGCATATTTAGCTTAAAACTTCCTCATTTTGAGGAAAAGAATATTCCAAATCCATATTCCCAGCAGTTTAATAACAAAAAGTACCGAAAATCATGGTTTTTCGCTGTTTTTTCAGGATACCACGCACTTCTGGCCATATACTAGGAAAATATTGGTAGAACCAGGCACTTTTAGCATAGACCTAAGTTTCTTTCACGAAAAAAATGATCGAAATCCATATTTCCAGCAGACTAAGAACAAAAAGTACTGAAAATCATGGTTTTTCGCTGTTTTTTGCAGGAGAAACGAACTTTTCACCATATACTTGGGAAATATTCGTAAAAACAGGCATGTTTCGCATGGACCTAAGTTATTTTGACGAAAACAATGATCCAAGTCCATATTTTCAGCAAATTAAGGACAAAAAGTACTGAAAATCATGGTTTTTCGCAGTTTTTTGCAGGATACCACACACATTTCACCATATACTATGAAAATATTGATAATAACAGGCATTTCTAGTATAGACCTAAGTTATTTTGACGAAAACAATGATCTAAATCCATATTTCCAGCAGATTAATAGCACGAAGTACCGAACATCATGATTTTTCGTCGTTTTAAGCAGGATGCCCCGCACTTTTCACCATATACTTGGAAAATGTTGGTAAAAACAGGCATTTTTGGAATAGATTTAATGTATTTTAACGAAAACAATGATCAACACCCATATTTCCAGCACATTAAGAACAAAAAGTACCGAAAATCATGGTTTTTCGCTGTTCTTTGCAGGATACCACGCACTTTTCATGATATCATAGGAAGATATTGGTAAAAACATCCATTATTAGCATTGTGCTTAGTCATTTTGACGAAAACAATGACCGAATACCATATTTCCAGCAGATTAAGAACAAAATGTACTGTAAATCATGGATTTTCGCTGATTTTGGCAGGATACAACGTACTTTTCATCATATACATAGAAAATATTGGAGAAAACGTGCATTTTTAGCATAAACCTATGTTATTTTGACGAAAAGAATGATCGAAATTCATATTTCCAGCAGATTAATAACAAAAAGTGCTGAAAATCATGGTTTTTCACAGTTTTTTGCAGGTTACGATGCATTTTCCACCAAATACTTGGAAAATACTGTTAAAAACAGGCATATTTAACATAATACTTGGTCATTTTGAGTAAAACAATGATCCGAATCCGTATTTCCAGGAGATTAAGAACAAAAGGTACCGAAAATCATGATTTTTCACTGTTTTTAGCAGGATACCCCGCACTTTTCACCATATACTTGGAAAATGTTGGTAAAAACAGGCATTTTTAGAATAGATTTAATGTATTTTGACGAAAACAATGATCAACACCCATATTTCCAGCACATTAAAAACAAAAAGTACTGAAAATCATGGTAATTCGCTCTATTTGCAGGATACAGTGAACTTTTCACCATATACTTGGAAAATATTGGTAAAAACAGGCATTTTTAACCATATATTATGAAAATAATGGTAAAAACAGCCATATTTAGCATTAAACTTCATCAATTTGACAATCTTCCAAATCCTTATTCCCAGCAGATTAAGAACAATAAGTACAGAAAATTAATGTTTTCCGCTGTTTTTTGCAGGATACCACGCACTTTTCACCATATACTCGGAACGTGTTGGAAAAGACAGGCATTTTTAGCATGGACCTAAGTTATTTTGACGAAAACAATGATCGGAATGCATATTTCCAGCAGATTAAGAACAAGAGTACAGAAAATCCTGGTTTTTCGCTCTTTTTTTCAGGATACAACGTACTTTTAACCATATACTTGGAAAATATTGGTAAAAACAGCCATTTTTAAACATATATTATGAAAATATTGGTAAAAACAGCCATATTCAGAATTAAACTTCCTCATCTTGAGGAAAACAATATACCAAATTCTTATTCCCAGCAGATTAAGAACAAGAAGTACAGAAAATCAAGGTTTTTCGCTGTTTTTTGCTGGATACAACGCACTTTTCACCATATACTACCAACGTATTGGAAATAATAGGCATTTTCAGCATGGACCTAAGTTATTTTAACGAAAACAATGATCGAAATTCATATTTCCAGCAGATTACGAAGAAAAAGTACCGAAAATCATGATTTTTCGCTGTTTTTTGCAGGATACCCCGCACTTTTCACCATATACTAGGAAAATATTGGTAAAAACAGGTATGTTTCGCATGGACCTCAGTTATTTTGACGAAAACAATGACCCAAGTCCATATTTCCAGCAAATTAACAACAAAAAGTACTGAAAATCATGCTTTTTCGCTCTTTTTTTCAGGATACAACCTACTTTTAACCATATACTTGAACAATATTGGTAAAAACAGGTATATTTGGCATAAAATTTCCTCATTTTGATGAAAATAATGATCGAAATCCATATTTCCAGGAGATTAAAAACAAAAGGTACTGAAAATCATTGTTTTTCGCTCTTTTTTTCAGGATACAACGTACTTTTAACCATATACTAGGAAAATATTGGTAAAAACAGGCATTTTTAACCATATATTATGAAAATATTGCTAAAAACAGACATATTTAGGATTCGACTTCCTCATCTTGAGGAAAACAATATTCCAAATCCTTATTCCCAGCAGATTAAGAACAAGAAGTACAGAAAATCAAGGTCTTTCGCTGTTTTTTGCTGGATACCACGCACTTTTCACCATATACTAGCAATGTATTGGAAAAAAAGGCACTTTTAGCATAGACCTAAGTTATTTTGACGAAAACAATGATCGAAATCCATCTTTCCAGTAGAATAAGCACAAAAACTACTGAAAATCATTGTTTTTCGCTCTTTTTTTCAGGATACAACGCACTTTTCACGATAGACTTGGAAAATGTTGGTAAAAACAGACATTTCTAACCATATATTATGAAAATATTGGTAAAAATTGGCATATTTAGCTTAAAACTTCCTCATTTTGAGGAAAAGCATATTCCACATCCATATTCCCAGCAGATTAAGAACAAAAAGTACTGTAAATCATGGTCTTTCGCTGTTTTTTGCTGGATACAACGCACTTTTCGCCATATACTAGGAAAGTAATGGTAGAAACAGGCATTTTTGCCATAGACCTAAGTTATTTTCACGAAAAAAATGATCGTAATCCATATTTCCAGCAGATTAAGAAAAAAAAGTACTGAAAATCATGGTTTTTCGCTGTTTTTTGCAGGATACCACGCACTTATCGCCATATACTGGAAAATGTTGGTAAAAACTGACATTTTTAACCATATATTATGAAAATATTGGTAAAAATTGGCATATTTAGCATAAAAGTTCCTCATTTTGAGGAAAAGAATATTCCAAATCCACATTCCCAGCAGTTTAAGAACAAAAAGTACCGAAAATCATGGTTTTTCGCTGTTTTTTCAGGATACCACGCACTTCTGGCCATATACTAGGAAAATATTGGTAGAACCAGGCACTTTTAGCATAGACCTAAGTTTCTTTCACGAAAAAAATGATCGAAATCCATATTTCCAGCAGACTAAGAACAAAAAGTACTGAAAATCATGGTTTTTCGCTGTTTTTTGCAGGAGAAACGAACTTTTCACCATATACTTGGGAAATATTCGTAAAAACAGGCATGTTTCGCATGGACCTAAGTTATTTTGACGAAAACAATGATCCAAGTCCATATTTTCCGGCAAATTAAGGACAAAAAGTACTGAACTCATGGTTTTTCGCAGTTTTTTGCAGGATACCACACACATTTCACCATATACTATGAAAATATTGATAATAACAGGCATTTCTAGTACAGACGTAAGTTATTTTGACGAAAACAATGATCTAAATCCATATTTCCAGCAGATTAATAGCACAAAGTAACGAACATCATGATTTTTCGTCATTTTTAGCAGGATGCCCCGCACTTTTCACCATATACTTGGAAAATGTTGGTAAAAACAGGCATTTTTGGAATAGATTTAATGTATTTTGACGAAAACAATGATCAACACCCATATTTCCAGCACATTAAGAACAAAAAGTACTGAAAATCATGGTAATTCGCTCTATTTGCAGGATACAGTGAACTTTTCACCATATACTTGGAAAATATTGGTAAAAACAGGCATTTTTAACCATATATTATGAAAATAATGGTAAAAACAGCCATATTTAGCATTAAACTTCATCAATTTGACAATATTCCAAATCCTTATTCCCAGCAGATTAAGAACAATAAGTACAGAAAATTAATGTTTTCCGCTGTTTTTTGCAGGATACCACGCACTTTTCACCATATACTCGGAACGTGTTGGAAAAGACAGGCATTTTTAGCATGGACCTAAGTTATTTTGACGAAAACAATGATCGAAATGCATATTTCCAGCAGATTAAGAACAAGAGTACAGAAAATCCTGGTTTTTCGCTCTTTTTTTCAGGATACAACGTACTTTTAACCATATACTTGGAAAATATTGGTAAAAACAGGCATTTTTAAACATATATTATGAAAATATTGGTAAAAACAGCCATATTCAGAATTAAACTTCCTCATCTTGAGGAAAACAATATACCAAATTCTTATTCCCAGCAGATTAAGAACAAGAAGTACAGAAAATCAAGGTTTTTCGCTGTTTTTTGCTGGATACAACGCACTTTTCACCATATACTACCAACGTATTGGAAATAATAGGCATTTTCAGCATGGACCTAAGTTATTTTAACGAAAACAATGATCGAAATTCATATTTCCAGCAGATTACGAAGAAAAAGTACCGAAAATCATGATTTTTCGCTGTTTTTTGCAGGATACCCCGCACTTTTCACCATATACTAGGAAAATATTGGTAAAAACAGGTTTGTTTCGCATGGACCTCAGTTATTTTGACGAAAACAATGACCCAAGTCCATATTTCCAGCAAATTAACAACAAAAAGTACTGAAAATCATGCTTTTTCGCTCTTTTTTTCAGGATAGAACCTACTTTTAACCATATACTTGAACAATATTAGTAAAAACAGGTATATTTAGCATAAAATTTCCTCATTTTGATGAAAATAATGATCGAAATCCATATTTCCAGCAGATTAAAAACAGAAAGTACCGTAAATCGTGGTTTTTCGCTGTTTTTTGCAGGATACCACGTACTTCTCAACATATATTAGGAAAATATTGGTAAAAACAGCCATATTTAGCATAAAACTTCGTCATTTTGAGGAAAGCAATGACCCAAATCCATATTTCCAGCAGATTAAGAACAAAAGCACTGAAAATCATGGGTTTTCGCTGTTTTTTGCAGGATACAACGAACTTTTCACCATATACATGGGAAATATTGGTAAAAACAGGCATGTTTAGCATGGATCTAAGTTATTTTGACGAAAACAATGGCCCAAGTCCATATTTCCAGCAGATTAAGGAAAAAAAGTACTGCAAATCAATGTTTTTCGCTGTTTTTTTCAGGATACAACGTAGTTTTCACCATATACTTGGAAAATATTGGTAAAAACAGACATTTTTGACCATGTCTTATGAAAATGTCAGTAAAAATTGCCATATTTAGCATAAAACTTCCTCATTTTGAGGAAAGGAATATTACAAATCCATATTTCCAGCAGATTAAGAACAAAATGTACCAAAAATCAAGGTTTTTCGCTGTTTTATGATGGACACCACGCACTTTTCGCCATATACTAGGAAAATATTGGTAGAAACAGGCATTTTTAGCATAGACCTAAGTTACTTTCACGAAAAAAATGATCGAAATCCATATTTCCAACAGATTAAGAACAAAAAGTACTGATAACCATGGTTTTTCGCGGTTTTTTGCAGGATACAACGAACTTTTGACCATATGCTAGGACAATATTGGTAAAAACAGGCATTTCCAGCATAAACCTACGTTATTTTGAGAAAAAGAACGAAATAAATCTAAATTTCCGGTGTTTGAATACCAGTGAGTGCTTCAAATCATGGTTTTCCCTGTTTGTTGCAGGATTTCACACACTTTTCACCATATACTAGAAATATATTGGTAAAAACAGACATTTTTCTCCATATATTAGGAAATTATTGATAAAACAATGCATTTTATCGAGAACCCACGATATAAGGGGCTACCAATTATAAAAGTCCATATTTCCAACTCACGAAGAGAAAAAGTACTTTGAATTATGGTTTTCCCTGTTTATTGCAGGATTCTACGCACTTTTTACCATATTCTAGGAAAATATTGGTAAAAACAGGCATTTCTAGCATAAGCCTTACGTTATTTTGAGAAAAAAAAAGAAACAAATCTAAATTTCCGGCGTTTGAATACCAGTAAGTGTTTTTGTTGAAAATAGTTTACATCTGTATTGTACGCATGAATATATATATATACAGTAGGTATGTGTGAGCTCGCGACTGTATCGAGAGCGCGCAATGTCGTATGGGTCCGAGTGTAAACATGTACCTCTCCCCTTCCTAGAGTGTGTGCGTGAGCAAGCATTAATTCTAAGTCGAGAGGCAGCGAACGATACGCTGCTCTGTCTCTCTACTGCCGCACGCTGAGCGGAAAGCACCTTGCGCGAGTCGCTATGAAGCGCTCGGATTACCTTTATACTGAAGCTGAATAAACCAGTCATTCTTTATATATAAAAGTGTCTCTCCTTATTAATATTACCACACCTCAACATGGTAGCAGAGGTCCGTGGTTTTGTCTGATAGGTAAGTAAAAAATTCTCTTATCTTCTACGTCGGCTCTCGAGTCGCGTAGAGATAATAAAAGTGCCGCATATGTGAACACCGTGAGAAACATATATGAAAGAAGAATCAAAGTTAACAGTTGAGCAAGAAGACGATACGCAGCACGAAGGAAAGCTCGAATCACTTGAAGAAGATACGACCACAGAGGTTAAGCAAGAAGTAAATTCCGAACACGAAGGAACGTTCGAGAACGAAAACAAAATGGAGAGAAAAGATATCAGGATACCGGTGTTTGATGGAGAAGACTACAGTATGTGGAAGAAAAGAATTACGATGTACTTGAAGATGAAAAATTGTGACACAGTAATAACCAGAGCAAGAGTTGCGGCAGACAAAGATGACTGGGAAGAAAATGACTTGAAGGCCATCAATTTGATTTACAGTGCCATTTCCAACAAACAATTGGAGTTTGTATGTGAAGAAAATACGGCGTATAAAATAATAAAGAAACTGGACGATATGTACCTAAAGGAGTCTACAGCACTACAGATTGTGTGCAGGAATAAATTGGAAAAATTGAGACTAGAAAAGTACAGTGATACAGCAACATTTTTCAGTGAATTTGAAAAATCAGTGAATGAGTTAAAAAGCGCAGGTGCAAAAATAAGTGAAAAAGAAAAATTGAATTACATGTTGAACACGTTGCCGAGCCAATACAGTTACATTGGCGATTTAATAGACACGTTAAAAGAAGAGGATCAAACAGCATCGTATGTGAAAAATAAAATACAGATAGCTGAAATGAAAAATAATAGCGAGCATAGCGAACAAAGGTCAAATGTATTGCTGCAAAAAAAGACCAGAAAGGAAGCTGCTTCAAGTGTGGCAGAACAGGGCATTTCGCACGAGAATGTCAAAATGGAGGACAAGCAGGACAAAGCGGCACAACATGGCGAGGCTCAACACGTGGCCGCGGCCGAGGCAAGGCAGGAAGAGGCAACTACGGCAGGGGGCGCGAAAACTTCCGCCAGCAAGGAGCCAGCACGAGGGAGCAGAGCGGCGAAGGTACGAGTGCGTGGATAGCTACGGCGAATGCGGCGCAGAGTAAACATAGTCAAGGTAGGCTAGATAATGATATACAGTGGTTGCTGGACAGCGGCTGTACAAATCACATAATAAATAACGTTGAGTATTTTGATCAATTTATTGACCTTAAAGAACCGGTAAATATCTACTTAGGGGATAATCGATATATAAAAGCAACGAAAATTGGAAACGTAGTTAGCTATTTTAACGCGTTTGGTAAAAAGAATGAAGTGAATATGAGTAATGTTTTTTATGCCGAAAAAATGAATATGAATTTAATAAGTTTTGGAAAATTAACAGATAACAATACGATTATATCGAAAGGAGATGTAGCAAAGATAATAGATAAAAATAATAAATTGATAGCAGTAGCGTACAAAGAAAATCAAACTTATAGAATAAATAGTACCTTGAAACATAGAGAAAATTTTGTAAACACAGTCGAATGTAACAATAGAAATATGACTCTGAAGGAGAAATGGCATAGAATTCTAGGACACATAAATTTTAAGTATTTAGGTACAATATGTAAACAGCAGTTGCTATCGGGAATTCCAGAAACACTTGAAACGGAATTTATGAAATGTAAAACGTGTATAGAGAATAAGATGAATAATCTACCGTTTAAAAATAATAGAATAAGGGCAAGTAAAATTTTAGAAATTGTCCATACCGATGTATGCGGCCCTTTCAAAACGACCGGATTCAAAGGAGAAAAATACTTTGTTTCGTTTATAGACGATTATAGTAGAATTGCCAAAGTTTATTGCATAAAATCTAAAGATGAAGTAATTAACTGTCTAGTCCAATTTGTTGACGAAAGTGAAAATTTAACGGGAAAACGAGTAAAAATATTAAGATGTGATAACGGGAAAGAATATTTGAATAGTTGCATTTATAAATTCGCCAAAGAAAAAGGTATAATCTTGAACAATTGCCGGGCATATGTACACGAGTTAAACGGAACCGCGGAACGGTTTAATAGAACGATAATGGGTATGGCGCGATGTTTACTAACAGAAGCACAAGTACACAAAAGATATTGGCCTGAAATAATATGTCCGGCAATATATTTGAAAAATCGAACGTTGACTAACACGATAGAGAGGAAAACTCCGTACGAAATATTTTTTAATAGACGGCCGGATGTCAGACATTTACGTCTTTACGGGAGTAGGGTTTTTGTAAGGAAACCGAAACAAAAGAGAATTTCTAAATGGGATAGAAAGGCAGATATGGGAATTTTATTAGGATATAGTGTGGTAGGCTATAGAGTCCTATTAAATAATAAAATCATAGTTGCGAGACACGTAGATATTGTTGAGCAAAACGTAAAATGTATAGGGCTTGATGAGGTAGAGTCAAAATATCCATCTCCTTCTACTTCGACTCTCGAGTCACTTAGAGGAGATCAAAATGATCGGAATGACGATTTAAGCGATGATAATGCTTTTGAAAGCGCGGATGAGAATAATGAACAGCAACAAAAAGTAACAAATAAGAAAAATATAGAACTATTAAAAGTCCCACGTAAATTTACACGTGATAGAAAAAGCCCAATAAGATATCCAGAAAATATTTCGAATAATATTTATGTAAATTACTGCAGGGTAGATACTCCATATACATTTGAGGAGGCGATGTGTAGTAATGATAATGAGAGCTGGATAAAAGCTATGGATAAAGAAATAAAAAGTTTAAATGAAATAAAACATGGGAACTAGTTGAAAGGATACCAAATGAAAAGGTAATAGATGTAAAATGGGTTTATAGTAAGAAATCTGATGATACGTATAAAGCGAGATTAGTCGTAAGAGGATTTCAACAGATAAATGTTATTGATGACATATACGCTCCAGTTGCTAAAATGCAAACTTTAAAATTTTTGTTTTCCTTTTGTTGCCAGAATGGCCTAATTATAGAACAGATGGATATAGTCACAGCAGTTTTTAAATGGTGAAATAAGCTCGGAGGTATATGTCGGTCAACCGAAAGGTTATAGCGATGGAACAAACAGGGTTTGTAAATTACGTAAAGCATTGTACGGACTACGAGAAAGTCCAAGGGCATGGTATGAATGTTTGGATGAATATTTGACAAAGATAAAATTTAAAAGGAGTAACGTAGATTATTGTTTATATACTCAAGGTGAAGGTATAGATCAAATTTACTTATTGATATATGTCGATGACTTGTTAATTTGTAGTAAGAGTAAAAAGAAAATCAAGAATTTAAAAAGAGTCTTATCAGGAAAATTTAAGATGAAACACCTAGGAGAAATTAAAGAATACCTTGGTATTAATGTAGAGTATGATTATCGAATTTGTGATATGAAATTAAGTCAGACTAAGTATATAGAGTCATTAGCAAATAAATATCAATTGCAGAATAGTAAATTATATCGCACTCCTATGGAGACGAATTTAAAAATTGAAAAGTCTGAAATAAGCTAGTCAGATATTAAATATAGAAATTTGATAGGTGCATTATTATATATAAGCTCAAGTACAAGGCCCGATATAAGTTATAGTGTTAATTATCTGAGTAGATATCAAAATAGTTATAACAAGACTCATTGGAAATATGCGTTACGAATCTTGAAATACTTGTATTTAACTAAAGATTTAAAGTTGAACTATAAAAGAAATGTAAATTGCGAAACTATAGAGTGTTATGTGGACGCAGATTGGGCTGGTGATAATGTTGACAGAAAATCCACATCTGGATATGTTATTAAAGTATTTGGAAATGTAATTGATTGGAAATCACGAAAACAAAGAACGGTAACAAAGGCCTCAACTTATGCAGAATATGTAGCCTTGTCTGAGGCAGTTAGTGAAGTAAAGTTTGTACTAGAGTTAATGAAAAACTTTTATGTAAAATTGATTGATCCTGTAAAGATATTTGAGGATAACACAGGCGCGATAAATATAGCGAATTATGGAAACCTGACTAAGAATTCGAAGCACATAGAAATACATTATCACTATGTTCATGAAAGCGTGAAAGAAAAAGAAATAGTAATAATTAAAATTGATTCGAATGATAATGTTGCGGATATCTTTACAAAAGCGTTGTGTAAAGATAAATTTGAAAAGTTCAGAGAACTATTGAATATCATGTAATAAATTGAAAGTGTACAATATATATGTAAGGAGGCGTGTTGAAAATAGTATACATCTATATTGTACGCATGAATATATATATACAGTAGGTATGTGTGAGCGCGCGACTGTATCGAGAGCGCGCAATGTCGTATGGGTCGGAGTGTAAACATGTACCTCTCCCCTTCCTAGAGTGTGTGCGTGAGCAAGCATTAAGTCTAAGTCGAGAGGCAGAGAACGATACGCTGCTCTGTCTCTCTACTGCCGCACGCTGAGCGGAAAGCACCTTGCGCGAGTCGCTATGAAGCGCTCGGATTACCTTTATACTGAAACTGAATAAACCAGTCATTCTTTATATATAAAAGTGTCTCCCCTTATTAATATTACCACACCTCAACAGTTTTAAATAATGGTTTTCCCTGTTTATTGCAGGATTCCGCGAACTTTTCACCACATACTAGCAAAATATTGGTAAAAACAGGAATTTTTCACCATATATTAGAAAGATATTTGGTGTATACAGGCATTTCTAGCCTAAACCTACGTTATTTTGAGAAAAAGAACGAAACAAATCTAAATTTCCGGCTTTTGAATACCAAAAAGTACTTGAAATTATGGTATTCCCTGTTTATTGCAGGATTCCACGTACTTTTCACAATATACTAGTAAAATGTTGGTAAAAACAGGTATTTTTCACCATATATTAGTAAAATATTGATAAAACAATGTATTTTATCGTGAACCCACGATATTTAGGGGATACCAATTATAAAATCCATATTTCCAACTCAAGAAGAGAAAAAGTACTTTAAATTATAGTTTTCCCTGTGTACTGCAGGATTCCACCGACGTTTCACCATATACTACAAAAATATTGGTAAAAACAGGCATCTCCAGCATAAACCTATGTTATTTTGAGAAAAAGAACAAAACAAATCTAAATTTCCGGCGTTTGAATACCAGTAAGTGCTTTATATAATGGTTTTCTCTGTTTGATGCAGGATTACACAAACTTTTCACCGTATACTAGGAGAATATTGATAAGACAATGTATCTTATCGTGAACCCACGATATTTAGAGGATACCAATTATAAAAGTCCATATTTCCAACTCAAGAAGAGAAAATGTACTTTAAATTATGGTTTCCCTGTTTATTGCAGGATTCCACACACTTTTCACCATATAATAGATAAATATTGGTAAAAACAGGCATTTCTAGCATAAACCTACGTTATTTTGAGAAAAAGAACGAATCAAATATAAATTTCCGACGTTTGAATACCAGTGAGTGCTTCAAATCATGGTTTTCCCTGTTTGTTGCAGGATTCCACACACTTCATACACTAGGAAAATATTGGTAAAGCAATGGATTTTATCGTGAACCCACGATATTTAGAGGATACCAATTATAAAAGTCCATATTTCCAACTGACGAAGAGAAAAAGTACTTTAAATTATGGTTTTCCCAGTTTATTGCAGGATTCCACGTACTTTTCGCCATATACTAGAAAAATGTTGGTAAAAACAGGCATTTCAAGCATAAACCTATGTTATTTTGAGAAAAACAACGAAACATATCTAAATTTCCGGCGTTTGGAAGCCAATAAGTACTTGAAACTATGGTATTCCCGGTTTATTGCAGGATTCCACGCACTTTTCACCATATAGTAGAAATATATTGGTAAAAACAGGCATTTTTCACCATATATTAGGAAACTATTGATAAAACAATGCATTTTATCGTGAACCCACGATATTTAGGGGATGCCAATTATAAAAGTCCATATTTCCAACTCACGAAGAGAAAAAGTACTTTAAATTACGGTTTTCCCTGTTTATTGCAGGATTCCACACACTTTTCACCATATACTACAAAAATATTAGTAAAAACAGGCATTTCTAGCATAAACCTACGTTATTTTAAGAAAAAGAACCAATCAAATCTAAATTTCCGGCGTTTGAATACCAGTGAGTGCTTCAAATCATGGTTTTCCCTGTTTGTTGCAGGATTCCACACACTTCATAAACTAGAAAAATATTGGTAAAGCAATGCATTTTATCGTGAACCCACGATATTTAGAGGATACCAATGATAAAAGTCCATATTTCCAACTCACGAAGAGAAAAAGTCCTTTAAATTATGGTTTTCCGAGTTTATTGCAGGATTCCACGTACTTTTCGCCATATACTAGAAAAATGTTGGTAAAAACAGGCATTTCAAGCATAAACCTACGTTATTTTGAGAAAAAGAACGAAACAAATCTAAATTTTCGGCGTTTGAATGCCAATAAGTACTTAAAATCATTGTTATCCACGTTTGTTGCAGGATTCCACACACTTTTCACCATATACTAGAAAAATATTGGTAAAAACAGGCATTTCTAGCATAAACCTACGTTATTTTGAGAAAACGAACGAATCAAATCTAAATTTCCGGCGTTTGAATACCAGTAATTGCTTTAAATTATGGTTTACCCTGTTTGTTGCAGCGTTCCATACACTTTTCACAATACACTAGGAAAATATTGGTACAAACAGGCATTTTTAGCATAAGCCTACGTTATTTTGAGAAAGAGAACGAAACCAATCTTAATTTCGGGCGTTTGAATAGCAGTGAGTGCGTTAAATCATGGTTATTCCTGATTGTTGCAGGATTCCACACATTTTTCACCCAATACTAGGAAAATATTGGTAAAACAATGTATTTTATCGTGAACCCACGATATTTAGAGGATACCAATTATAAAAGTCCATATTTCCAACTCAAGAAGAGAAAAAGTACTTTAAATTATGGTTTTCTCTGTTTATTGCAAGATTCCACGCACTTTTCACCATATACTAATAAAATATTGGTCAAAACAGGCATTTTTCAACATACATCAGGAAAATATTGGTAAAAACAAGGATTACTTGCATAATCCTACGTTATTTCGAGATAAAGAACGGAACAAATCTAAATTTCCTACTTTTGAATACCAATAAGTGCTTAAATCATGGCTTTCCCTGTTTCCTGCAGGATTCCACACAGTTTTCACCATATACTAGGAAAATATTTGTAAAACAATGTATTTTATCGTGAACCCACGATATTTAGAGCATACTAATTATAAAAGTCCATATTTCCAACTCAAGAAGACAAAAAGTACTTTAAATTACGGTTTTCTCTGTTTATTGCAAGATTCCACGCACTTTTCACCATATACTAGAAAAATATTGGTAAAAACAGGAATTTTTCACTATATATTCGGAGAATATTGGCTAAAGCAGGTATTGCTAGCATAAACCTACGTTATTTTGATAGAAAACAACGAACAAATCCAAATTTCCGGCGTTTGAAACAAGTGAGTGCTTCAAATCATGGTTTTACCTGTTTGTTTGCTGGATTCCACACACTTTTGACCATATATTAGGAAAATATTGGTAAAAACAGGCATTTCTTGCGTAAACCTACGTTATTTTGAGAAAAAGAACAACACCAATCTAAATTTCCGCCGGTTGAGAACCAATAAGTGCTTTAAATCATGGTTTTCCCTGTTTGTCGCAGGATTACAATCACTTTTCTCCGTAAACTAGGAAAATATTGATATGACAATGTATCTTATCGTGAAACCTCGACATTTGGAGGATACCAATTATCAAAGTCTATATTTCTAACGCAAGATGAGAAAAAGTACTTTAAATCATGGTTTTCCCAGTTTATTGTTGGATTCCATACACTATTCGACATATACTAGGAAAATATTGGTAAAGCAGGCATTTCTAACATAAACCTACGTTATTTTAAGAAAAAGAACCAATCAAATCTAAATTTCCGGCGTTTGAATACCAGTGAGTGCTTCAAATCAGGGTTTTCCCTGTTTGTTGCAGGATTCCACTCACTTTTCACCATATATTAGGAAAATATTGGGAAAAACAGGCATTACTTGCATAAACCTACGTTATTTTGAGGAAAAGAACAACACCAATCTAAATTTCGGGGGTTTGAAAACCAGTGAGGGCGTTAAGTCTTGGTTATTCCTGATTGTTGCAGGATTCTACCCATTTTTCACCCTATACTAGGAAAATATTGGTAAATAATGTATTTTATCGTGAACCCAAGATATTTAGAGGATACCAATTATTAAATTCCATATTTCCCACTCAAGAAGAGAAAAAGTACTTTAAATTATGGTTTTCCATGTTTATTGAAGGATTCCACTAACTTTTCATCAAATACTAGGAAAATATTTCTAAAGAAGGTATTTCTAGCATAAACCTACGTTATTTTGAGAAAAAGAACGACACCAATCTAAATCTCCGGCGTTTGCATACCAGTAAGTGCTTTATATAATTGTTTTCTCTGTTTGTTGCAGGATTCCACACACTTTCCACCATACATTAGGAAAATATTGGTAAAAACAGGCATTTCTATAATAAACCTACGTTATTTTGAGAAAAATAACGACACAAATCTAAATTTCCGGCGTTTTCATAACAGTAAGTGCTGTAAATCATGTTTGTCCCTGTTTATGGCAGGATTCCACGCACTTTTCACCATATACTAGGAAAATATTTGTAATACAATCTACTTTATCGTGAATCCACGATATTTAGAGGATACCAACATGAAAGTCCATATTTCGAACTCAAGAAGAGAAAAAGTACTTTAAATTATGGTTTTCCCTGTTTATTGCAGGATTCCATACACTTTTCGACATATACCAGGAAAATATTGGTAAAGCAGGCATTTCTAGCATAAACCTACGTTATTTTAAGAAAAAGAACCAAACAAATCTAAATTTCCGGCGATTGAATACCAGTTAGGGCTTCAAATCTTGGTCTTCCCCTTTTGTTGCAGGATTCCACACACTTTCCACCATACATTAGGAAAATATTGGTAAAAACAGGCATTTCTAGCATAAACCTACGTTATTTTGAGAAAAAAAACGACACAAATCTAAATTTCCGGCGCTTGAATACCAGTGAGTGCTTCAAATCATGGTTTTCCCTGTTTGTTGTTGGATTCCACACACTTCATACACTAGGAAAATATTGGTAAAGCAATGTATATTATCGTGAACCCACAATATTTAGAGGATACCAATTATAAAAGTCCATATTTCCAACTCACGAAGAGAAAAAGTACTTTAAATTGTGGTTTTCCCAATTTATTGCAGGATTCCACGTACTTTTCGCCATATACTAGAAGAATGTTGTTAAAAACAGGCATTTCAAGCATAAACCTACGTTATTTTGAGAAAAACAACGAAACAAATCTAAATTTCCGGCGTTTGGATGCCAATAAGTTCTTGAAATTATGGTATTCCCTGTTTATTGCAGGATTCCACGCACTTTTCACCATATACTACGAAAACATTGGTAAAAAGAGGCATTTTTCACCATAGATTAGGAAAGTATTGGTAAGAATGGTGATTTTTGGCATAAACCTATGTTATTTTGTGATAAAGAACGAAACAAATCTAAATTTCCGGCTTTTGAATACCAATAAGTGCTTTAAGTCATGGTTTTCCCTGTTTGTTGCAGGATTCCACACACTACATACACTAGGAAAATATTGGTAAAGCAATGTATTTTATCGTGAACCCACGATATTTAGAGGAGACCAATTTTAAAAGTCTATTATTTCCAACTCAAGAAGAGAAAAAGTACTTTGTATTATGGTTTTCCCTGTTTATTGCAGGATTCTACGTACTTTTCACCATATACTAGGAAAATATTTGTAATACAATCTACTTTATCGTGAATCCACGATATTTAGAGGATACCAATATGAAAGTCCATATTTGCAACTCACGAAGAGAAAAAGTACTTTAAATTGTGGTTTTCCCAATTTATTGCAGGATTCCACGTACTTTTCGCCATATACTAGAAGAATGTTGTTAAACACAGGCATTTCAAGCATAAACCTAAGTTATTTTGAGAAAAACAACGAAACAAATCTAGATTTCCGGCGTTTGGATCCCAATGAGTTCTTGAAATTATGGTATTCCCTGTTTATTGCAGGATTCCACGCACTTTTCACCATATACTACGAAAACATTGGTAAAAACAGGCATTTTTCACCATAGATTAGGAAAGTATTGGTAAGAATGGTGATTTTTGGCATAAACCTATGTTATTTTGTGATAAAGAACGAAACAAATCTAAATTTCCGGCTTTTGAATACCAATAAGTGCTTTAAATCATGGTTTTCCCTGTTTGTTGCAGGATTCCACACACTACATACACTAGGAAAATATTGGTAAAGCAATGTATTTTATCGTGAACCCACGATATTTAGAGGAGACCAATTTTAAAAGTCTATTATTTCCAACTCAAGAAGAGAAAAAGTACTTTGAATTATGGTTTTCCCTGTATATTGCAGGATTCTACGTACTTTTCACCGTATACTAGGAAAATATTTTTAAAACAGGCATTTCTAGCATAAACCTACGTTATTTCGAGAAAAAGAACGAAACAAACCTAAATTTCCGGCGTTTGAAACAAGTGAGTGCTTCAAATCATGGTTTTCCCTGTTTGTTGCAGGATTCCACACACTATTCCCCATATATTAGGAAAATATTGGTAAAAACAGGCATTTCTTGCGTAAACCTGCGTTATTTTGAGAAAAAGAACAACACCAATCTAAATTTCCGGCCTTTGAGTACCAATAAGTGCTTTAAATCATGGTTTTCCCTGTTTGTCGCAGGATTACACACACTTTTCTCCTTATACTAGGAAAATATTGATAAGACAATGTATCTTATCATGAAACCACGACATTTGGAGGATACCAATTATAAAAGTCCATATTTCCAACTCACGATGAGAAAAAGTACTTTAAATTATGGTTTTCCCTGTTTATTGTAGAATTCCATACACTTTTCGACATATACTAGAAAAATATTGGTAAAGCAGGCATTTCTAGCATAAACCTACTATATTTTAAGAAAAAGAACCAATCAAATCTAAATTTCCGGCGTTTGAATACCAGTAAGTGCTTCAAATCATGGTATACCCTGTTTGTTACAGGATTCCACACACTTCATACACTAGGAAAATATTGGTAAAGCAATGTATTTTACCGTGAACCCACGATATTTAGAGGATACCAATTATAAATGTCCATATTTCCAACTCACGAAGAGAAATCGTACTTTAAATTATGGTTTTCCCAGTTTATTGCAGGATTCCACGTACTTTTCGCCATATACTAGATAAGTGTTGGTAAAAACAGGCATTTCAAACATAAACCTACGTTATTTTGAGAAAAAGACCGAAATAAATCTAAATTTCCGGCGATTGAATGCCAATAAGTGCTTTAAATCATGGTTATTCCTGTTTGTTGCAGGATTCCACACACTTGTCACCATATACTTGGAAAATATTGGAAAAGCGTCTATTAAGCTAGCAGATCACTTTTATGACCCGGGCTTATAACCAGTACCATAATTTGTTGCTAATTTGTTGCTAATTTGTTACGCCAAACCCGATTTTGTTGCTCCAGCCGTTTTCGAGGAACAAGCGATCTGCTAGGTTAATATTAACCTAGCAGATCATTTTCGGGTGTCTGCGAGTTTTTGCCGTAGCGACTTCGGAGAGTGACCATATTTTGTTGCTAATTTGTTGCTGCAAGATGGTCAGAACGAAAAATTCAAAAATACCTTCAGCGACCCGTTTCCAGAGTACACGTCTTCGCCAATGACTTCAGGGATGAGAAAAAATCCATTATTTGTTAAAACAAACACGGAGTATTTTGTTGCTAATTTGTTGCTAATTTGTTACACCAAACCCGATTTTGTTGCTCCAGCCGTTTCCGAGAAACAAGCGATCTGCTAGGTTAATATTAAGCTAGCAGACCATTTTCGGGTATCTTTGCGAGTTTTTGCCGTAGCGACTTCGGAGAGTGACCATATTTTGTTGCTAATTTGTTGCTGCAAGATGGTCAGAACGAAAAATTCAAAAACACCTTCAGCGTCCCGTTTCCAGAGTACATTTCTTCGCCAATGACTTCAGGGAGTTGAAAAAATCGATTATTCGTTAAAACAAACACGGATTATTTTGTTCCTATTTTGTTGCTAATTTGTTACGCCAAACCCGATTTTGTTGCTCCAGCCGTTTCCAAGAAACAAGCGATTTGCTAGGTTAATATTAAGCTAGCAGACCATGTTTCCCTATCTTTGCGAGTTTTTACCTTAGCGACCTCGGAGAGGGGGCATATTTTGTTGCTAATTTGTTGCTGCAAGATGCTCGGAGTGAAAAATTCAAAGACACCTTCAGCGACCCGTTTCCAGATTACATGTCTTCACCAATGACTTCAGGGATGAGAAAAAATCCATTATTCGTTAAAACAAACACGGTCTATTTTGTTGCTAATTTGTTGCTAATTTGTTACGCCAAACCCGATTTTGTTGCTCCAGCCGTTTCCGAGAAACAAACGATCTGCTAGGTTAATTAAGCTTTTTTTTTAACGAATAATTCATTATTTCCGATTCCTGAAGTCATTGGCGAGGACGTGTACTCTGAAAGTGGGTCGCTGAAGGGTTTCCGAATTTTTCACTCCAAGCATCTTTCAGCAACAAATTAGCAACAAAATATGCTCCCTCTCCGAAGTCGCTAAGGTAAAAACTCGCAAAGATAAATAACATGGTCTGCTAGCTTAATATTAACCTAGCAGATTGCTTGTTTCTCGGATAGGACTGGAGCAACTAAATCGGGTTTATGTAAAAATTTAGTAACAAATTGGCAACAAAATACTACGTTTTTGTTTTAACGAATAATTCATTCTTTCCGATCCCTGAAGTCATTGGCGAGGACGTGTACTCTGAAAATGGGTCGCTGTAGGGTTTCCGAATTTTTCACTCCGAGCATTTTGCAGCAACAAATTAGCAACAAAATATGCCCCCTCTCCGAGATCGCTAAGGTAAAAACTCGCAAAGATAGGGAAACATGGTCTGCTAGCTTAATAATAACCTAGCAGACAGCTTGTTTCTCGGAAACGGCTGGAGCAACAAAATCGGGTTTAGCGTAACAAATTAGCAACAAAGTAGCAACAAAATACTCCGTGTTTGTTTTGACGAATAATCGATTTTTCTCATCCCTGAAGTCATTCGCGAAGAAGTATACTCTGGAAGCGGGTCGCTGAAGGTGTTTTTGAATTTTTCGTTCTGACCATCTTGCAGCAACAAAATAGCAACAAAATATGGTCACTCTCCGAAATCGCTACGGCAAAAACTCGCAAAGATACCCGAAAATGATCTGCTAGCCAATATTAACCTGGCAGACAGCTTGTTTCTCGGAAACGGCTGGAGCAACAAAATCGGGTTTAGCGTAACAAATTAGCAACAAAGTAGCAACAAAATACTCCGTGTTTGTTTTGACGAATAATCGATTTTTCTCATCCCTGAAGTCATTCGCGAAGACGTATACTCTGGAAGCGGGTCGCTGAAGGTGTTTTTGAATTTTTCGTTCTGACCATCTTGCAGCAACAAATTAGCAACAAAATATGGTCACTCTCCGAAATCGCTACGGCAAAAACTCGCAAAGATACCCGAAAATGATCTGCTAGCTTAATATTAACCTAGCAGATCGCTTGTTTCTCGGAAACGGCTGGAGCAACAAAATCGGGTTTGGCGTAAAAAATTAACAACAAATTAGCAACAAAATACTCCGTGTTTGTTTTAACGAATAATGGATTTTTTCTCATCCCTGAAGTCATTGGCGAAGACGTGTACTCTGGCAACGGGTCGCTGAAGGAATTTTTGAATTTTTCGTTCTGACCATCTTGCAGCAACAAATTAGCAACAAAATATGGTCACTCTCCGAAGTCGCTACGGCAAAAACTCGCAAAGATACCCGAAAATGATCTGCTAGCTTAATATTAACCTAGCAGATCGCTTGTTCCTCGAAAACGGCTGGAGCAACAAAATCGGGTTTGGCGTAACAAATTAGCAACAAATTAGCAACAAATTATGGTACTGGTTATAAGCCCGGGTCATAAAAGTGATCTGCTAGCTTAATAGACGTCTCTCAACGCTTGTGTTAGGTTAACAAAGAACAAATAAAGAGCAGTGCTCAATTGAGATTTAATAAGTGCCTTTGCCTTTAATTAATTGTCACCTACTCCAACAGGTTATGGGCCCAGCAACGCCAGGAAGGCTTTATTAGAAGTGTGTTTCGGTAAGTACCTGAGTCCGTTTTTGGCTAACTTGAGACGCGCGGCCATTTTGAAATAGTTCGTGTGCGGGAATCTAGAAATAGACGCGATATTAATTTTAGACGGTTAGACTTAGTTAAAATTTCCTTTAAGTGTATTAGATTAGATGCCGGAATAAAGAAAGTTTCAGTAGAGTAGAGTAGATATCAATATAAAGAAATCCGCAAAAAGATGTAATTTTTTACTTGAAATAAACTGTGGCGTGGGGCTGGCGTGAAACGCGAAATATGTGCATGCGTGACATTTCCCAGAAGCGCATCGTTTCTGAGAAATTTAATAGAAGTTATGAAGTAAAGTGTTTGTTCGTATTTAGAAGTAAAGAGAAGTAATTCAAAAACACATAACACACAGTTTTTTCGGATGCTTAAAATGTGTTTACGATAGATAAAAGAAAAGTGAGCTGTTTAATAGAAGCCAGACGAAATTGAATTACTCTCTCTCAATCTGTCGCGCGCATACACGCATACACGCAACTTGAAATAAAAGCAAATAAATAAACACTGGAATGACAACATGAGGCAGAGATGATACTGCCGTGCAGAGGACTCTCGACCTCATGTTAGTTTCTAATTCCTAGTGCGTGTTGTGACTTGCGTTGGTGTACGGCCGGCTCTCCGACATTATTGACGCCATTGCTGTGCGTGACGTCACGTTCGGAGGGAGTACCGGCGCGGGCCCGATGCGTTACGGGAATAGAGACTAGCTTGGAACCAACAAGACTTGCTGTGCGGTCTAGCTTGGCGATAAGCAATATTATTTTATTATATATATATAAAATTTTAATTACGTAGAATAAATGTTTGGCAATTCCAGAATTAGAAGTTTTTTCGACGAAAATGTCATCTGGAGAGAGAACTCCGGAAAGGAATGTTGGAGCTGTCGACGAGCAAAGTAATTCTCCTTAATATACATATACATATATATACATATATATATTTACACTTATAATCAAGCACATAACTGCTTTAATAAAAATAAAATTCATTCATTCAGTGTTACACATGCTTACATATTTATATAAATAAATTTATAACAATATAAATTTTTTATTTATTGAAAAATAAAATTAGAAATAGAATGTAAACAATTAATTAAGAGAAAATAGAATACAGATCTGTTTTTTTCTCGAGCATGCGATAATTTTTTTCTCGGCATGCATTTAGATAGATAGATGAAATAAAGAGACCAAACATTTACTAGACTAATTGTTTACAATATTTAGGTGATAACACCAACTCAGCCGCCAACAGCCCACACACGCCATCTGGCCCACCACCAAATAGGATAAGAGGCCCCAATTTTTTTACGAGCCCGTCAGAAAGGGCAAGGATTGAGTTCAAGGAGTGGCTTATTTTGATGCGACAGAACGGAAGTAACCAACAAAAATTAATGGCGAACATGAAGGTGCTGCTGGAGGGCCAGCAGAAGCTAGCCGAGACATTCCTCGAGATAGAGAGGAATACAGTTAGACGCCTAGAGGTAAATCCACCCTTATACAGTTCCACCACCGCCAATATAGAAGATAACACAAATTCAGACATTGACGCAAATAATTCAGTAATCCAGCCAGGTATATTGGGGGAATTAAATGAAACATTTAAAAATTTGAGACAATCCTTAGAAGCGAAAAATAAAAATACTAAGTTGAATGTTAAAAGAGATTACAAACTTACTCAAAAAGTAGCAATAAATGTCTGGCTGGACTACTTGAATTCTGAATTAAGATCAAACGACCTACTTAATGTTATTGATGATAAAGTAACACAAACACCTAACCTAGAAAAGCATGACTTAGAAAAGAGAAAATCCTTAGTTCGGGATATCATTATAAACCATTTAGATAAATATTATCATAAGAAAATCTTAAATATAACAGATCCAAAAGAAATTATAAGAAAAGTAAAAGAATTTCGAAAAATTGAGTCTAATGTAACAGCTTCTTCGGTCAGAGCACAACTGTATCACATAAAAATAAATAACAAGGAAAAAGTAAATGATTTTAGCGATAGAATTGAGACTATCATTAGAGATTATAAAAAATGTGATAAGGGGTGCCACTGGCAGAAGAAGAACAGAGATCAGCCTTTTACCAAGCTGTATCCAACAACTGTCCCGAACTGAGGTCAGCTTCTCTAATTCGCAGACAAGCTGAAAACAAAGAAATGACATTAGACGAAATAAAATCATTCTTGTTACAGTTAGAAGCAGAAAAGAAGAATTTAGAGGATGTTAACAAAGCCACAAAAGCGAACATAGCCCACGCTTCGTCGGAAGGGCGCGCGGAGGCACACAACCGGTGTTTTCGGTGCAACCGACCCGGGCACGTGGCCTCCGTGTGTCCTCTAGCGGAGTATGGGTTGTGGTTCTGCTATGTATGCCAAGGTGAGAGGAATCACAAGGAACCGACTGTCCAAATAAAGGACAGCCGCCACCCAGAACAGGTTCGTAAATAAAGATCGAAATAAAAATAACACTACACAAAACAACACTAGACAGTTCAGAAGGAATAACCATTCTAGAGGAAGAGGTAATCAGAATGAAGGTGGTAGAACTACAGGTAGAGGGGGTGGTAAAGGTAATTTTAAAGGTAGGGTTTTCAAAAGGAGTGCAAATCGGGGCACACGCGGCGGATCCCAAAGTACATTAGCACAAGGAGCAAGGGCTTACATCGCAGGTATGGATATTAGCAAATTAAATATACCAACACTAACACAAATTACTTTTATCGCAGACTCAGGCGCTATCGATCATATTGTAAATAAAGGCATTATTTTAAGCGAATTTAAACAAAGCACGGGAGAAGTAATTAGAAGCGCTAACAAAAATGATTCGGCTAATATAGTAATAGACGGTAAAGGTAGTTTAATTCTTCGATCGAACATAAATAGCAATAATAAAATCATTTTAAAGAATTTAATATCTGCAGAAGATATATCAGAAAACCTCATTTCCCTTAGGCAATTTGCAGATGTAGGGCTAGGAATTTATTTAGATGATGAAAAATTACAAATTTTTGATAAAAATACAGGAGTAGAATATTTAACAGGGAAATATGAGAAGCCTAACTGGTTAATAACTCTAGATGCCGAGAAACAAAGTAGCGATGCAGTTGAGAATTTAGAACGCGAAAAATATTCATGCAAGGCTAGATTAGTTACTTTGGACGAATTTTTACGACAATCTCAGACGGACAAAATACAGGAAAGAATTTAGAACAAATTAATAATGACACGTCTGAGATTGGGAGGGAGAATTTGGAAAAACTCGTTCAAACACCTCAAAACATTAACAACTCCCAAAACAATGTCGATTTTGATTTAAATGAAAATAAACTAAACAGAAAAATTCATAATTTAGATAGTATGAATATTAATGAATCTCTAGAAATAGCGAATCATAATTTAAAAATAAAAGACGACAAAATAGACAAGTGAGACGAGGGCATGCTGTGGCATATAAAATTAGACCACGAATCCCTAGGATATCTTAAACAACTGCAGAAAGTAGAAGAAAAATTAAAAGGAGTTAAGTTTGAAAAATCTATTATGGATTGTGAGGTGTGCATCATGGCAAAGATGGAGAAAATGCCTTTCTCTGAAAATAGAACCAGAGCATCGAGGCCTTTAGAGATGATACACACCGACACAATGGGACCTATAAAGCCAGCCTCATTTCCTGGTGGAAATAGATTTATAGTTGTGTTTCTAGATGACCATACAAGATTTGCTAAAGCTTACGCAGTCAAACATAAAAATGAGGCAGGCGAATGTCTAGAAAGATTCCTAATGACCACCAGAAATTTACTAGGAAAGAACGAAAAAGTCTGCTGATAATGGAACAGAGTTCACTGGAGGGAAATTTTTAGAAGTAATGAATAAAGAAAAGATAGAATTCAATGTAACACCTCCTCACACACCCGAACTCAATGGAACAGCTGAGAGGTTTAACAAGACAATACAGAACAAAATCAGATCCTTGATGATTAATTCTGGCCTACCGGAGAGCATGTGGATATTGGCATTAGAAGCTGCGGTTAATGTTTATAACAGAGCATAAATCATTAAACCATGAAACGCCAATACAAATGCTGACTCCAAAGACCAAATGCCATTTAGATAGATTAAGAAGATTTGGATGTATAGCTTATGCCAAGATTCCAATAAACGAAAGAAAATTTTCAGAAAGAGCGATCAAAGCAATTATGGTAGGATACTTGACATCAGGCTATGTACTTTGGCATCCACCAACTGGAAAATTTCGTCATTCAAGATATGTTAGATGCAACGAAAAATTAGTTTACAAAAACACACAACAAGACAAATCAGAAATGTGCAATAAATTGGATGAAACAGAAAATTTAGAAGAAACAGAAATAGAAAAAGGACATTCAAATCCAGAGGAAAAAGAATATATAGAAGAAAATATTCAGATAGAAAATTCAGAGGAAAAACAGCAAGAAGAGGAAAAACAAACAGAAGCGATGCCAAAGAGAAGAAAAGCCGAGAATAAAGATGCCAAAAATTTAGAAGTTAAGAAAAGAAAAGTACCTGGGAGAAATGCTAAAACTCTGGAAAATAGAGAAAAATACATGGCCACTAGAAGAACACAAGAAGAAAAAGTAATAGAAGATACAAGTCTCACTATCATGAGTGAAGATTCTGAAACTAGAAACAACAAAAATAATTTAGATGACGAATTAGGACATGTATTATTAGCATCAATCAATAAAGATCCCATCTCGTATCGAGAGGCTATGAAATCTACAGACAAAATGAAATGGCTTGGAGCTATAAATGAAGACTGAACTCGATGCAGGAAAACAAAGTATGGGAAATTGTTGACAGACCAACTAAACCTATAGATGGCAAAAAGATACATACCATAGACTCCAAGTGGGTATTTAAAAAGAAATCTGGAGAACATGGAGAACCAGTGTATAAAGGCAGACTTGTAATTAGAGGATTTAAAGATAGAAAAGAATATGAGTTAAGAGAAACTTATGCACCTGTTTCCAGACTAGCAGTAATCAGAGCAACGCTCGCGATTATTAACAAATACGATCTAGAAGTACACCAAATGGACGTAAAAACAGCTTTTCTGAACGGGGTATTAGAAGAAGAAATTTACATGGAAATCCCCGATGGCCTAGAATGTGATCCTGAAATTAGAAAGACTAAAGTATGTGTTTTGAGAAAATCTCTATATGGCCTAAGGATAAGTCCGTAAAGATGGAATGTCAGATTCTCGGAAGAAGCGTTAAAACTAGGACTCGAGAAAGACATCAATGAACCATGCCTATTCACATGGAGAAAAGAAGGAAAATTAGTTCTGCTAATTTTGTATGTAGATGATATACTCCTGGCTGGTAATGATCGACAAAAACTAGATGAAGTTAAAAGTAAACTAAGTCTTGCATTTAAAATGAAGGACTTAGGTGAACCAGAGAATTTTCTCGGTATGAAAATCATCAGAGATAGAGAGAATAAAATTTTGACGTTAAAACAAACGGAATATATTGAGAAAATCCTAGAACGATTCAATATGAAAGACTGCAAGGCTCAAAGGACTCCAATGGTGACTAGACAAGTCAAAATTAGAGAATTAAGAAATGAGGAAAACTCAGACAAACTAGATGATGCACTACACAAAACTAAAGTACCTTATAGAGAAGCTATTGGGAGTTTGCTGTACTTAGCAGGTGCTACGAGACCCGATATAGCCTTTGCAGTAAATTATCTATCTAGACGTCAATTAAACGCAACAGAAAATGACTAGAAAGAGGTAAAACGAATATTAAGATACCTTAGAGGAACCTCAAATCTTGGACTGACATATAAAGCCAAAGATGAAACTTTAGAAGCTATGACAGACGCAAGTTTTGGAGATTGGTCTGATTCATCTTCTACAAGTGGCTATATTGTAAAATTATTTGGTGACACAATAATGTGGCGGAGCCACAAACAAACATATGTCACTCTGTCCACATGTCAAGCAGAATACCTCGCTATGAGCGAAGCTTGCCAAGAACTTGTTTCTCTAGACAAGGCCATTAGAGATATCACAGGGAAGACGATGTATCCAGTAACTATATGGTGTGATAATAAATCTGCCGGAGACTGCACTCAGAAAGACGGTAGTCATAAACTTAAAAACTTTGATGATAATTTAGAAGCAATTAAAAATAACTTAGAAAACAGAGAAAAGACTGGAAGTAAAAGCCACATGGCTATTACCCATGGTGATTATATAAAATCATGTGTAGCTGAAGGAAAAGTTATAGTTACATGGGTTTCCACAAAGGAAAATGAAGCCGATATAATGACAGAACCGCTTCCTTTTGATACACATAAATACTTGCGTAATAAAACCTTAAATTTAGACTGAAATATAAATTAGAAAAACGGCACCATACATAACACACAAAACAATAACATACTGATTTTGATGTAAATTTAGATGTTAACACAATTCAATTTTTTTATTTTTTTTTCAGAGACCACTCCACAAGACCCCGGTGGGGATCTGAGTATTTAAAGAGAATGGAGTAGACGTTTTTTTAATTTAGATGCTGCAAAATTTTTTTCGCTCTCTTGAAGTTTAAATGTTTATTTTTTTTTTATGTATTATACATGTTTTTAGTACACAAAATATATGTACAGTATACATTTTTTTCTTCTCCTTTTTCTCTAATAAAAGTTTTATTTCTCTAAGGTTTTGGATTGATTTTATATTTACTGATGTATTTATATGTGTATATATATATAAATAAATAGAAGCTAGATAGAGCGTACCCTCGAAGGGAGGGAGTGTCAAAAGATAAGCAGACTTCGAGTCCACGCTCCCGAGTCAAATCTACACGAAGTGCAGATGGCGCCCGATTTAGCAGAGTAGCGCAGCGGACTTATCGCTGTGCTCTCCCTTGCCGACGCCGTGCCTGCCGGCGCCGTCGCCTGCCTGCCGCTCGCGCACTGCTTGCGCTTGCGCTCTCTCTCTGCAACTGCCGTACAGGACGGACGCCTTCTCCCGCTGCTTACTACGCTTACTCTCAACGCTTGTGTTAGATTAACAAAGAAGAAATAAAGAGCAGTGCTCAATTGAGATTTAATAAGTGCCTTTGCCTTTAATTAATTGTCACCTACTCCAACAATAATATAGATAATTACAAAAATTTAGATATAAATTGTAATAATTGTCAGGTCAAATTACAAAACAAAACAAAAGTAATTATTGCAAGACATAAAATCGTTATTTTACAATTAATGTTATTTTATATCGATAAATCAATAAACATAACAAAACTGACACAATGTAAAATAGAAAATATTACTAGATCCAATATACCTATAAATAGGTAACAAAATTTACAAAGTCACTAACGCAATATTTCATCATGGCCCTAACATTGATTCAGGACATTACACAACTATGATAAAGCAGAATAATACATGGTTTAAAGTAGACGATTCAAACATAATTAAAAGCAACTGGCCTAAATATAGTAAAGATATGTATATAATATTTTTAGAAGAAATACAATAACTAAAATAAATAATATCAAATATTCATAATTTAAATTTAAATTATTTCTTTACCTTTGTAAGAAGCAATGGGACTAACTATAATAAAATAAAACACCAAAAATAATATCTCAATTCCATAACTTTAAAATTCATGAATAAGTAGAAACACATTTCCAAACTAAATATATGTGTATAATAATTTTATAAATAATTCATTAACTACATTACGATAACATTAAATATGTAAATAGTAGAACCGAAATCATTTTTTGTTAACTTTGTGAGAGGCAAGGGGACTCACAATAATAAAACACCCCGATATTATAAATTAAGTAAATTAATATTTAAAAAAATTCGAAAATACCTTAAAACGATTATTCCAAAATGTATTGAATATACGAATAACATATTTTCAAAAAAGTCACCAACTAAAAGAAAATTATATCAAATATGTATATATTATAAATTTAAAGTATTTCGTTATCTTTATGAGAGGCAATGGGACACACAATAATAAAACACCCAAATAATTAGATTTATGCATACATTAAATCACTAATATTTTCAAAATTCGAATAAGTTAAAGGAAATTGCAAAACTATTTTAAATATCTGTATATAATATTTTTAGAAATATTCTTTAACTAAATTTAAATGATATAAAATATGTATATATAATAAAATTTAAGTATTTTATTATATTTGTCAGAGACAAAGGTACTCACAATAATAAGTCACCCCGATATAATAAATTCAAAACTAATTAAATTATTCTGTAACTAAAACAATTGTGAACTTATGAAATTGTATATTTATATTCTATTATTCTTTAATATTGATTATAAAATTGTCGTTATGTTAATTTCCATTTTTCAAACATAAGGAAATTGTTAAAAAATTAGTGTTTACATTGTTGGTAATCTAAATTCTCGGTTGTTTCTAAATTCTTCATATAAATAAGAAGCTTTTCATTATAAAGTATTAATATACAATATATAATTTAATAATAATCATAATAATTTATACCGCGAGTATGTAGTATGATTAGATGACATGATTTTATCATATGTAATAATTGCGTGATCATTATTATGATTATTACTATATGTTCATTCAATTGAATAAATTGTAATACATATCTGTTAACTTTTACTTGATATATATATATATATATATATATATATATACTAGTGGGGCTTCGCCCCCTGCTCGCTCCGCTCGCCAACCCCCGATGTGTTGTAATTATAATAAAAAATGTTTTAAATTGTATACTTAGGAATAATTTTATAACGAAAGATATAAATGTATAATTGTCAGAAAGATCCCATTGGAAAAATGTTTATAAAGATAAGAAATGTATAATATATAAGTTATATATATTTAACAGTTTTCCACGCCACCTTAGAGAAAATTTTTAAAAGTCTGTCTAGAACCATAAATTTTATTAAATATCCTCTTTATATGGGAAATCCAGCTGGATTTCGCATGTGACATGAATCCAATTGAGTTTTCTAGCTGGATATTTTTGACTGGGTAGCTTTTCCTAAAGCTTAACGAATATCTGCAATATGTCTATACATAGCATCTGTGGTATTTTATAGGATTAAGCAAACCCTTATAACCTTGTATTCATAATCCTTTTTGACGGTTCCTAAAATAATTCATTTTATTATTCTCAAACTAAAAATTGTTGTAAAAGATCTCTTTTTTTGAAAATAATAAATAAAGTGTTAATGATTTAATCAACAAAGTTACCTTAGCTTTTCCTAAAGCTTGACAAACATCTACAATATGTCTACACATGACACATCTAGCATTTTTCATGATTAAGTAACGCCTGATAACATACGTAATTCTTTTTGATCGTTCCTAAATTAATTCATTCTATTATTTTCAGAATATTAAAAATTGCTGTAAGAGGAGCTGTAAGATATATTTATATGAATAAAGGTTAATGATTTAATCAAGAAAGCCGTAGTAGCTCTTCCTAAATCTTGCGAACATCTGCAATATGTCTGTACATAGCACTTCTGGTATTTTATTTTTAAATGTTAGCAACTATTAAAAACTGTTAAAGTTGTAAACAGTTCAAACTGTTATAAACTGTAAAATTCATTACATTAAATTGATTATCCTTTTTCGGATTTTCCTTTTGCTTCAGAAATATAATTATATAAAATAAAATTTTTTTATACAGAAAATATTTTATCACAAGATATTAAGTAATTTTATTTTAAGTTTATTAATTAAAGATAATTAATTAATTTAAATTTAACATTTAAACTATTAACATTTCTGTCTATAGTTTTGTTCTTTTATATAGAATGAATCAAAATATCAAATGTTTTTTGTTTTATAGTTACCAGATTATTTTTTACTTAACTGTCATATAATACACAATAGTTTTTGATTTCAAATACTTTTGTTACTATTTGTTTTAAATTTTCAGTAATTTTATTCTCTTTATTCAAAATAGAAAATAATAAATAATATTAATTTCACATATTAACTTTGATTGAAAAATTTTTAACCGTTTAAAAAGGCTAAATACAAACATCATAATTATCATAGTTCAATATTTGATACAATTTAAAGTTTTGTTGCAGTTCATTATTTAGTAAGTAATATGTCAATTGAATTTTTAATACTTACTTAATTACATATATTATTCTTTGGGTTTTTCAAAGAAAGGTCAAGTTTTGATTATCAGATATATTTATATTAATAAAGGTTAATAATTTAATCAACAAAGCCATATTAACTCTTCCTAACATTGCTTGATGAACATCTACAATAATACCTCTGGTATTTTACAGGATCAAGCAAACCCTGATAACCTTGTATACGTAATTCATTTTCATGGTTAATTTAGTTTCAAATTAAAAATTGCCGTAAGAGGTCTTTTTTTTTTGTTTTTGAAAAATAAATGTACAATTTTTAGGGAAGGCTTTTCTCAATTACAGATTGTTGATTTATTAATCTATTTTTATATTTTCAAAATTGTTTAGTCTAGTCACAACTCTTTCACTTTAACGATATGACTCTTCTTGATATTCCTTTTCAAATTTTTTTTTTTGCTTAAGAAATATAATTGTACATTCTTGAATACATCTTGAAATCACTTATTCCTATATTTTCCATTAATATTGAAAATTTTAATAGAACTTGTATTTTAATAGAATCTAAAAAGATAAAAAATTTACACAAATATTTATTCTATATTCAAATCAAATAATATTTAATTATTTAATACTTATCTAATAAAGTTGATAGTATACAATATTTAGCTTTTATAATATGGCATATGATTAATAATTTCTCTAAAAATAAATAAATAGTAATAAACTGTATTTAAGTAAAATATACTATGTTATAAATTTATTTCTATCATAGATGTACACATTAATGTACAATGTAGCAATACTGCTACAGTATTGGGTATATGTTATTGTATTGTGTTGTAGTTGTGTCCTTAGGGCTCTTATCCGAACAGTCCTTACAGCTGTACGTGACGTTAAGGGTATCATTAGGATACAATCTATAATGACACAATGTGTCACGAGTGGTGAGTACGTATAATGGCGTTCGTACATGTATACTAAACATGTACATATACATATATTATACATGTATTATGCAAAAGCTTTGATTTTGTAAGCTTTATCTTTTTGAATAGTACATATATAATACCTGTATAATGTATAAATTTATACACATGTATTATAATGTATATACATTATAATACATCATGTTATAAATTTATGTCTATCTACATAGATGTACACATTAATGTACAATGTAGCAATGCTGCTACAGTATTGGGTATGTTATTGTATTGTGCTGCAGTTGTATCCTTAGGGCTCTTATACGAACAGTCCTTAGGCCCCTGCCCCATAAGCACGTATGCATCCGTATGCACGCGTATGCATCCGTACGCACGTGCACACATCTCGGGCCGCGCGCTCTCGCTTCTCTCATTTGTTGGGAGCGAGCTCAGGCCTTCGACGACCAATGAGAGAAGCGAGCGCGCGCGCCCGCACGAGATGTGTGCACGTGCATACGGATGCATACGTGCTTATGTGGCAGAGGTCTTACAGCTGTATGTAACGTTAAAGATATCATTAGGATACAATCTATAATGACACAGGGTGTCATGAGTGGTGAGTACGTATAATTCCGTTCGTACAATCTCTTTAATACAAAATCTTTAATTTTTTGTATTATATACTTATACACGTATGTATAATTGAGAAAAATTTACGTATTTATTCAACATTAATGTATTTTTTTTTTTTTATATTTTCAATATTAAAATTTCAAAAATATTTATTTATTCCTATAGCTCGTCAAAAATGAATGCAACCCCTGATAAAACTGTAGTAATATGTCCAATATGTAAAATGGAATTTATTAGTACTTTTTTACAAAGTCATAATATAGAAAAATATAATAAGAACCTTATTTATTGCGAGGTTCGTGGTTTCGTAATGAAAAATAAGAAACATTTTCAAAGACATGTAAAATGCCATCAAAATATTCAAAATTATAAGTGTAATAAATGTAAAAGAAGCTTTAAAAGACATGATCAGTTATTAAGGCATTTAGAATTTCATGAACAATTATCGCCAAAAATTTGCGGTATTTGTAATAATAAATTTAGTCATCTTGATAATTTAAAAAGACATCTTAGAGAATATAAAAATAATATAATGGTTAATAGTTTTAATTTCAAGAAATATTACCACAATTTTATACATTATTAAATTTATTAAAATTTTTATATATTATTTTTAGAAAATATGTCTAAAAGAAAAAATGACAACAAATTGTCTGATAAACCATCAGAAAAAAAAAAATATCGCATTTTCATGTACAGAGTTTTTAAAATCTAAAATTATAGTTGGTGACACATCAGCGTAAGTTTTATTTCAGCGAAGAAATATTTAAATATAAATTTTATTTTTCGTTAATGTAAATAATTTCTTTGACTTTTAGTTCAATTGTATCTTACATCGAAGAAATTTTAAATGAAGAAAAATTCACTAATAGAGAAACCGAACGTGAATTTAGAATATTAAAATTTATAATAAATAACAATGACGGTGTTTGTGTTCAATGTAATATGTTCAATGAAAACAAACATATTTAAAAATCAACTTAAATTATTCGATCTAAGTAAAAGTCATATATGTATATATATATATATATATATATATATATATATATATATATATATATATATATATATATATATATATATATATATATATATAAACTTTATATAAACGGTATAAAACGTTAATATTCAATTTATTTTAGAAAATTCTCCTAGAAAATGTTGTCGTTGGTAGTGCAAAACGATATACTAAAGGAAATGTACATTATGAATTGACATTAAAACATTATTCGTCAATAATATCATTTGGAGAAGTTGATATTTTTAAAAAAATGAATACAACAGAAATTAAATTTGAACAAATTCCAACAAACCGTGGATTAATAAGTATAAATTTTTAGTTTTATACAATAGATTAATTAAACTTATATTATAATTATACAATAAAATTGTTAGAGATTGAAGGCTATTTACAAAATAATTTTCATCAACGAAATAAAAATAACGGCTTAGAATATCATGCTGCAATAACTAATGGAAATCATAAATTGGATATTGTAGTTACTAAAAATTCAAGTGAATCACTAGATATTGAAAAAGGAACAAAATTAGATATAACAGGAGATCTACAAGAATTTGGTAAATATACACCTTATTATTTAGTGATAATTTATTAATATTTCTTTATTTTTTTAGGAGTATCTTTTATTTTGAAAATTAAATCGATAGAACACATAAAAACGTTAAATGATCATAAAATGGACCTAAACAATTTGATAATGGGTTCTGAAATATTTTTAAATGAGGTAAAGTTTTAAATATGCATATTGAATAAATATTAGTTATAATAATTAATGTTATTATTTATTAGACGAAACAAAAAGAAGAAAATGATGAACAATCATGAAAATGAAAATAAGGAAAAAACTAATTAATAAATATAAATAAGATGAGTATATTTCTTTTCTCTATTATTGTTATAAAATTTTTAATAAAAAATGATAAATAGGAAATTTATGAATATTCATAAACTTTATGATATCATTAATAATGAATTTATTCTTGCATAATGTTCAAATGAAACGGAAACAAATAAAAAGGAATATATAAATATATTATTTTCCTTAATTTTCCAAATGAACACAATAACAGATAAGAAAATGATTTAATGATTTCCATAAAGGCTTATTAAAATGAAGACTAATTAATTTAATTCCTAGTATAATTCCTAGTAGATATTAAACATAACACCGATACAGCGCTGCGAGAATCGAATCTCGCGCGCCTGCACGTATCATGGTTCGGATCGCGCCACGCGGGGAGAGCAAAAAGGAGTCGGAGAAGAAGACGACGACGCCGTGCCGCGGGCGAGAGGGGAGCATGAGAGCCATCTTGTCGTACGCCGTGTGAGCGGCAACAGGTGTGACCGCGAGAGAGAGATGTCGCGCGATACAGTGAGTGTTGTGTGTCGGTGTGTGTGCGCCTCCACCACTGCGGCAGACGGCAGCGACGCGCCGCCATCACTGCGAGGAGTGAGAGAGAAAGAGAGAGAGGCAGCGCGACCAGACAGGGAGAGCGAGAGAGAGAGTTGCTGTTACGTGCGATGGCTGGCCAGCCCCGCGTAAGTAGCATTTGATTGCTTTTCGCGTGTTTGTACTGGCGCAGCGTAGTGACGGAGGCGCGAGGATATTCCCTCCCGTCACCAACATTAGCGAGCGAGCGAGAATAGTCTCGGCCTGTCGCGTCTTAATTTTATATTAGTTTGTTCGGGAGCTCGCGCCCTTTCGCGAGCGAACTTATTCCTTAATAAATTTAGAGCCATTGTTTTATCTTAACTGTCGAGTCACGCGTTCTTATTTGGAGACCTTAGCCTATGCATGATGTAGGGACTGCGATCTTCCCTCTCACTCTAACTGCGAGAGTGGGGGAAGCCGCCATGTCGCGCTCTGCGTTGAGCCGCCTGCGAGCGGCAGTCGTTGCTCGAGTCCACGAGCGTGCGGACGTAGCTCCGCTGTACACTCCCGTACAACTTAATAAACCTCGTTGCTGTTACTCCTCGACTCTCATTTCTCTCCTCTCCCCCTCCTTCCTGGAACGTGTGGAGAGCCGTGGGGCTAGGAACCCCACATTGGTGACCCCGACTAAAAGTCACCGAGGAGGTGTGACAGGTGTGGACCTGTCGCGGCGTATCCTCGCCGCCACCGCCGTCGTCTATACGGCACATCGTCCTCGCTACTACCTCTTATGTGACTCTCGAGTCCGTAAGGGCAGTTTTTATCGGCAGTTAACCGGGTAAGCATTCGCCTCCGGCTGTCGAACTACGTCGTGTGCGTGCTGGCACGCCGGCGCACACGCGTATTCTTGAGCTTTGATATTTGGTCGACTCACGTCGTGTGCGTGCTGGCACGCCGGCGCACACGCGTGATTTTCGAAACCGCTCGACCTTCAGCAACTTTCCGTATGCGTGCTGGCACGCCGGCGCATACTGGAATTTTCGACCTTTGTCGAATTACGTCGTGTGCGTGCTGGCACGCCGGCGCACACGCGTAAAAACACCATGGCCCAGAGCCTTTAGCGCAACTGCGCAATCATCGTCTTGTCGAGTTCTCTCCGAGGCATCCCAGCTTTCAACGGCAGATCTCCAGGTGCGTACTTGCGTGAAGCCACCGTCACCGGCGCCTTCAAACGCACCTGTTGAGCAACGTGAAGCAGATCTCCGGGTGCGGCTTTGCGTGAAGCCACCGTCACCGGCGCCTTTTTACCGCACCCGTCGAGCACCAGGAAGTCAGCTGCGGCAACACCTCGTCGAGTCTTCTCCGAGGCGGCCAACCCTCAGACTTCAATAATTGTGTTGAGGTATGCGTGCGGTGAATTAGGGTGCGTGACCTACGAAATTAACAAAGTCACGCGTGCGTGTGTTTTCGCATTCCGCGAACTGTTGTCGCGCGCCGCGCGCTTGCTCGCGAGCTTTGAATTCGCGGAATTCGTGCGCAACGGTCGCGCGTTCTGAGAATTGAGCAGCCGTCTTGATATTTTTTGTGTGCTATTGCACTTTCAAGCTCGCTCTCGCGCAAGGTGACACGAAAAACCTTTTAGTACTTTCGAGTCACGCGAATTATATCTTTCCAATTTTATAAAAATTCATGCGTTGTCTAGTCACGTGCCTTAATAAAATTCTTTAAAAATTTTTTTTAAGCGGGAAAGTGTTCTTGTTAGCTTTTTACGCGGTTTCTGATAATTTTATCACCTAGTTTTAAGTGTTAGCATAGGCTTAGAATTTTAAAATTATTGTCGGTGCCTGCGAGCACCAACTAGGGAGCTTGTGATACGCATTGCGGCGTAAGGCAATTTAGGCATTCTCTCTATCCTCCACGTGTACTCTCGAGTCGCGTGGGGATAGCTATCTACGTGCTAGGCTTTAGGCTCGTCTACGCTTACTCGCAAAAATGCCTGTGAGCGACGAAGCTTTTGCAGCCCTACAGCAGCAGATGCAACAGCTCTTAACTGCCAATGCCAACACGCCTGTCCAGGCGGCCAACCGTGTTGATGCCGCGCGCGTGCCTAAAATCCCGCCATTCATTCAAACCGATCCCGATCTGTGGTTTTTGCAAGTAGAAGCAACGTTTCGTAACTCGAATATTACGGTTGATTCGACTAAGGTAGATTATCTCTGCCCGTCACTCGGTGGAGAGGCTTTATCGGCCATTAGGGATATAATCAAGAAAAACCCTACTCCTGCGGACATTTACAAACAGGTGAAAGAACGCCTCATTTCGACTTTCGCTAGCTCGGCCGAACATAACCTGCGCAAACTTCTAAAAGGGGAAGTGATGACCGATGGTAAGCCCACGAGAATTCTTCAACGGCTCCGTGGCCTCAATCCTGGCTCCTGTGACGATGAAATTATTCGGTCCGTCTTCCTCGACCAGCTCACTCCACATCATCGTTCGATCCTTGTCGCGACGGATATTGATGATCTTGATAAACTCGCGGAAGTGGCTGACAAACTTGCTGAGGCTTCGGGCAACTCTGACCAGCAAGTCAGCGCTGTTTCTTCCAACGAATCCGGCTCTGCCAATTTTGAGGCCATTCTAAAACGCCTAGAGAAGAAATTTGACTCGCTGGCAAAAAGGCTAGATAAGATTGAGGGATCTTTAAAAGAGTCACCCGGCTCTCAGACTGGAGGTAGGTCTAGGCGCGCGCGCTCTTCCAGTCGCGATTCATCCGGTCTGTGCCTCGCTCATCGGAAATATCCCGATAGCCCGCGTTCTTGCAGGGAATGGTGCTCCAAATTCTCTGATTGGCAGAAACAGAACCCGTCAAAAAACTAACTCAACCTTCTGTTGAGGAGACGTCTTCAGAAGGCTCGCGTTTATCCAAACGTCTTCATGTGCGTGATCGTATCTCGGGCAAGTCGTTCCTTATCGACACTGGTGCGGACATATCGCTCGTTCCAGCAAATCCTAAGGCTTGCGGCAAGCCCAGCTCCTTCAAGCTTTTCGCAGCGAATAATTCGTTAATTAGTACTTACGGCGAATCGATGCTCACGCTAAATCTGGGCATTCGACGCCCTATTCGCTGGAGCTTTTGCATCGCGGATGTACCTCATCCTATTATCGGTGCCGATCTCCTATCTCATTATGGCCTTCTTGTTGACCTTAAAAGAAATCGTCTTGTCGACCCGGCTACGAATGTGTACTCTCTCGCGGTTGTAAAAGACGTCTCATTCGACTCTGTTTTTGCAGTTGTTCCGGGCTCAGAGTGTGCTAAGATTCTTGCTGATTTTCCGGAGATCACGGGCGTTTCTAAACCCACAGTCCCCAGAAATAGCGATGTTTTTCATCATATCTTGACCTCTGGTCCCCCGGTCTCGGAGCGTCCTCGTAGACTTGCTCCGGACAAGTTGAAAGCGGCGAAAGCCGAGTTTGATGCCTGGATTGAGGCTGGCATCTGCCGCCCCTCCAGTAGCCCTTGAGCAAGTCCCCTCCATATGGAGTTGAAAAAGGACAACAGTTGGAGACCTTGTGGCGATTATAGGCGTTTAAACGCCGTCACGGTCCCGGATAAATATCCAACTGCCCACATCCATGATTGTACGAATAATCTGTACGGGAAGAAAGTCTTCTCGGCGCTTGATCTTCATAAAGCGTTCAATCAGATTCCGGTTGCCCCCGAAGACATACCGAAAACGGCTATCATAACCCCTTTCGGCCTGTTCGAGTTCATGTACATGACCTTCGGGCTTCGCAACGCGAGCCAAACCTTCCAGCGCTACATTAATAGCGCGCTAGGTGACCTCGATTTTGTATACCTGTATATTGACGATATTCTTATCGCTTCATCTTCTATTGAAGAACATTACTCTCATCTTCGCACGGTCTTAGAACGACTTCAGAAGTTTCATCTTCGTTTGAATGTCGAAAAATGCACCTTTGCTGCTGAAGAATTAGAATTTTTAGGTTATCTGGTGAATGGTGAAGGCATCCGCCCCATTCCCAGTAGGGTTGAAGCCATTTTGAACTTCCCCAAACCTCAGACTATAGCAGAATTGCGCAGGTTTGTCGGCACCGTAAATTTTTACCGCCGTAACATGCCGCGCGCCGCCACTTCGGAGGCTCCCTCAACGCGCTCTTTACGGATTCGCGAAAAAATGATAAGCGCCCGGTCCTTTGGACGTCTGAGGCAGAGGAAGCTTTCACTCGTGTGAAAGAGGAATTAGCTGCAGCGGCTCTGCTTGTACACCCCCGCGTTGGTGCGGAAATACGCATCGTCTCTGATGCCTCCGATTCTGGAATGGGTGCTGCTCTCGAACAGCTTTCCCTCACCGGAATTTGGGAACCTTTAGCTTTCTTTTCGAAAAAGCTCTCTCCTTCTCAGCGGAAGTACAGTGCATATGACCGCGAGCTCACGGCCATATACGAAGCTGTAAAATACTTCTCGTTTTTGATTGAAGGCAGAGACTTCAAGATCCTAACAGATCATAAACCCCTCATTTATGCTTTCATGCAAAAGTCCGATAAGGCGTCTCCGCGGCAAACTCGTCAGCTGTCCCTTATCGCACAATATACAACTCGAATTGAGTATATTAAAGGCACGGATAATACTGTTGCCGACTCACTCTCTCGGGTAGAGTCCATCCGACTCCCCGTGGAGATTAACCTCAACGAGCTTGCTGAGAAACAGGAAGCTGATGAGCAGCTTAAGGCCATTCGCGAGTCTTCTGACTACCCGCTTTCTCTAAAGCGCATTCAATGGGGCCCTGCTCACACCACTATCTTTTGCGAAATCACTGGTGAAGCCATCCGTCCATACATCCCTGAGTCCCTTCGTGAAACGGTGTTTAACATGTTTCATAAGCCTGCTCATCCAGGCCCTAAAGTCACCGATCGACTTATTCGGCAACGTTACGTATGGCCTAACATGCACCGTGACATACCGCGTTTTTGTAAAAATTGTCTAGACTGTCAACAGTCAAAAATTTCGCGTCATGTGAAACTTGTACCTGACAAATTTGTCGCACCCGATGGTCGTTTCGACCACGTACACATTGATCTAGTCGGTCCTCTCCCTAATCGAAATGGTTTTGAGTATGTACTCACCATGATCGATCGCTTTTCGCGCTGGATTGAGGCGGTTCCGCTACGCGAAATGTCAGCGCAGACAGTTGCCAGGGCGTTTTATGACACCTGGGTCTCGCGCTATGGTGCCCCAAAGGTCATCACTTCCGATCAGGGTTCGCAGTTCGAATCGCGCTTATTCACGGCTCTCTTGTCCCTGATAGGCTGCGAGCGTATCCGCACTACCGCGTATCACCCTGCGGCGAATGGCCTTATCGAGCGCTGGCACCGTACCTTTAAAGCGGCGATTATGTGTCATGTGGACAAGGACTGGACCCGTACGCTTAGTACAGTATTATTAGGATTACGTTGCCATCTCCGTCAGGACACGAATGCGTCTCCTGCGGAATTTGTTTTCGGCACTACTTTGCGTCTTCCAGGTGAGTTTTTCCTCCCTGAAGACTTCACTCCGGATCCAAACTTCTTCTTAGAAGAGTTCCGTGAGTATATGCGTCAAATCCGCCCAGTCCCGGTCGCACACAATTATAAAAAGCGTGCATTTTGTTTTAAGGATTTATGTTCTTGTACCCATGTATTCATGCGCAACATGGCCAAAAAGTCATTGGAAAGGCCTTACACTGGCCCCTACAAAGTATTAAAGCGTCCGTCTGATCGCGTCTTCGACATAGAAATTAATGGCGCGTCACGCAGTGTATCCGTGGAGCTTTTAAAACCTGCGTATGTAATCCGTGACGATCTCCCTGAAGTGCCTTCCGGTGGTGATTTAAAAGGCAATCAGCCCACCACCGCTAACCAACCAGTATTAAAAACCTATGCTAGGAAGAAAGTATCTTTCGCTCCTGCGACCAAAGCGTAACGCGACTGTGATTTGCAATGATATCCTAGTTGTAAGTGCTACCGAGCACAGTATAATTATTCATATTTATATTTTCATATTTATGTACTTCGTTGGCACTTGGGGGGGAGTGTGTAGGGACTGCGATCTTCCCTCTCACTCTAACTGCGAGAGTGGGGGAAGCCGCCATGTCGCGCTCTGCGTTGAGCCGCCTGCGAGCGGCAGTCGTTGCTCGAGTCCACGAGCGTGCGGACGTAGCTCCGCTGTACACTCCCGTACAACTTAATAAACCTCGTTGCTGTTACTCCTCGACTCTCATTTCTCTCCTCTCCCCCTCCTTCCTGGAACGTGTGGAGAGCCGTGGGGCTAGGAACCCCACAATGATTTCCCGAATACCGCCCTCTACCCTTTTCAGTGGCTGCAGCTAGTCGAGGCGTAGCCTCCTAGAGGATCCTCGGTAGCGGAAGTAAGTTCAAAGCCGCTTGAGGTTCGACCGAGCGGCGTTGTACGCGGGAAAGACCGGCTGCGCTGGTAACGCTAGGTCATAGCGAGCACCCGATAGTTCGCGGGCAGCAGTTGGCAGCAGCGGCAGAGCGCAGCGCCGGTTCCAGGGGAAAGCGGCCTAGGCTTTCTACAATCGAAGCCGGGCTCGCATGTTCGGAACCTGTGCCGAGGCGCTTCTGCCGGACTACAGGTGATTCTACAACGGTGAGTTGCCCGGGCGTAGAATACACCCGTATATTACCCCGCGAACCCCTGAGAGGGATTAGTACCCTCTCTCTGTAACTGTACCCCGTTACAATATATATAAATATTAAATAATTAAAAAAAAATATTAATAGTAATCATTTTTTTTAGGTAATCAATATAATTAATCTGTAAAAAGTTCTTAATAACAGAAAGAAAGGATAATGAAATAGTGGTTATGTAGGGCTCCAGACGAAGGATGCGACTTTAAACAAAATCCAACGCGCCTATTCACAGTACCTCTCGGGTGGCGTGGAAAACTGTTAATAGTATATAAGTTATATATTATACATTTATATACTGATAATGATTAATAGAATTATTTCTAACTATACATTTATATCTTTCTAAAAAACAATTCCAAAAGAATTGTTTCTAAAAATTTTTCTAACAGGAAAATTTATATAAAGCTATTGTTAAAGAATAAAAATCCAACAGTACCTTCAAGGTGACATAGCATTTCATTTCAATCAAAATTTTTTTCTTCCCAATATTAAATTTTACATAAATTTGTTTCCTACTTTATGACATTGTTTAAGAGACATTGAGGGGGGCTAGGAGAGGGAGCTGAGGGGGCGCTGAGGTGGGGATGAGGTGGGAGCGAGGGGCGCTGAGGTGGGGGTGAGGTGGTGCTGAGGAGGTGGTGAGGGGGGCTCTAACAGAATAAGAAGTCACGAAATAACGTAAAAAATGACGGAATTTTATGTTATTTTGAGGAGGGACTGAGGGGGGCGCTGAGGTGGGGGTGAGGGGGGGGCTGAGGTAGGGGTGAGGTGGGGCTACGTGGTAACATTCATCTATATAATATAGGAAGATATATATATATATAAATATATATATATATATATACATTTCTCGAAAGGGGTTTATAAAGCCCGTTTTTATATATAGGGGTTTATCGATCCCGATTTTGATTATGCAGCCCGGGCTTCATAATATTTCTAAATATAGGGGTTTATCCGGCCCGACCTAGAGTCTATAACCTCAGGGCCCATTATTTCTTTAGTCACTTGCCATAGGGAACTCTCGGCTATAGGTACCAATATACAGGGTTGGGCTCCATAAACCCCGATAAGTGTGTCTATATATATATATATCATATAAAAATAGATATTATAACGATTATTCTATTGCATGAATACTTAACTGGCGGAGGAAGGAAATAGGTTCGGAGTTGTCTTTGCAGAGAGTATTTATTTTTAAATACTTTCTGTAATGGTTGAGGAAAGGAGGAACAACTCCCGTGGTTTAGTAGGGCTACAGGCTCCACGGATTCATCTCTCTAAAGTGCATAATTTTATTATTCGACTAATTCAATAATTTTATCATGTCATAGAATTCTGAACTAGTAAAAGAAATATTTTCATATATTTCATGAGAATGAATTAAAAAAAGTCCAACGCGCGAATAGCAGTACCTCAATGGTAGCGTGGAAACTGCTAATAAATTAAATACCTACAAAAATCCATATTTATATGTACAATTTTCATGTTAATTTTCAGTATGCAGTCACACAAAAATTTCCGATGCTTTCGTACATACAAACGCTCCGATTATATTGATTTGTCTCTACATCACGTTTCCGAATCATCTGATGATTTTCACAAAAAAAAAGTAGCAGAATTACTTTTTATGGTGCACCTTCAACTTTGGGTAATATTTTAAATCCATATTTTGAAAACTTTAAAATAAATTCAAACAAATTACCAAACTTTGCATTACATATATTCGTTTATGACACATATGAATGTTTATTATAAAGTCACCAATCAAGTCAATCAATCAAGAGACTTTCAAATAACATTCTATTCCATGAATACTTAACTGTCGGAGGAAGGAAATAGGTTCGGAGTTGTCTTTGCAGAGAGTATTTATTTTTAAATACTTTCTGTAATGGTTGAGGAAAGGAGGAACAACTCCCGTGGTTTAGTAGGGCTATAGGCGACGGACTCCACGGATTCATCTCTCTAAAGTGCATATTTTATTATTCAACTAATTCAATAATTTTATCATGTCATAGAATTCTGAACTAGTAAAAGAAATATTTTCATGTATTTCATGAGAATGAATTAAAAAAAGTCCAACGCGCTAATAGCAATACGTCAATGGTAGCGCGGAAAATGCTAATAAATTAAATACCTATAAAAATCCATATTTATATGTACAATTTTCATGTTAATTTTCAGTATACAGTCACACAAAAATTCCCGATGCTTTGGTACATACAAGCGCTCCGATCATATTGACTTGTCTCTACATCACGTTTCCGAATCATCTGATGATTTTTATCAAAAAAAGTAGCAGAATTACTTTTTATGGTGCACTTTCAACTTTGGGTAATATTTTAAATCGATAATATTTTGAAAACTTAAAAATAAATTCCAACAAATTACCAAACCTTGTATTACATATATTCATTTATTACACATATGAATGTTTATTATAAAGTCACCAATCAAGTCAATCAATCAAGAGACTTTCCAAAAAGGTTACAACAAAAATACCGGCATATTCTGCAAGTAAAATGCAAACTTTTTCCCAATCAATGTTCTATACAAAAAATTTTGATATTTTGAGTAAAATAAAGATAATCTTTTGAAATTTCAACCAAATATATTCATCAATGAGTATAATAAGTGGTTAAAACTTGATCGCACTGTAAATTACCCTCAATAAAAAACAAAAGCAAGTAAACAACATACACGCATAGCACGTGTTTTTCCATTTTCTAGTATAGATATATCCAAAATATTACGATTTGAAAAGAAGGCTAAATCAGTTTTAACCTCGAATATCTCTGAAATTCATAAACGAATTCTTTTACTCTAAAAACGCATATAATAAATAATATACACTCTACATCTCCGCCAAATTAAAAAAAATTAAAACAAGTTTTCTCTAGTTATCAGGCGACAAATAAAACTTTGTAAAATAGGAAAATTTTAAATGTCAAAAAGTAATCGTACGATCTTGATGAAAATTCACATACATAATATCTATATCCCATACAAAATTGTCTAGAAATCTGTAACTGATTCATAGAACCGTTCTCGAGAAATTACGATTTAAAAAAAAGTTTAAAAAATTTTAACCTCAAATATCTCTGAAATTTATGGACCAATTATTTTGCCCAAAGAACTCGACCAAGAGCTATCCAAAATCTACCTCCACAAGGAATTTTGAAGAAATTACGACAATTTTCCCTCTGGAATCGTTGAACATACAAAACTCATTTTTTTTATTTTTCATGTTTTACGTTTATGTTAATAACCAAAGAACCGTGATAGCTAGAAACTTTTCTTTTTAGAAAATATAGGTATTTTAATTCTCTTTTAAATGCTACCTATTCCATTTTGATACATACAGCCGTTCTCGAGAAATTACGATTCGAAAAAGAGGTTACAAAAATTTTAACCACAAAAATCTCTGAAATTTATGAACCAATCATCTATCTCAAAGAAACGTGCAGGTGGCAACCAAAAATCTACCTCTACAAGGAATTTTGAAGCGATTAACACAATTTTACTCCCGTAAATTGTCGCCACCTAAAACACGTTTTTTTCATTTTTTCATTTTTTTCTCAAAAACTAACCAACAGAATGGATTCAATTTTATACAGATATAGCTATTCATAATCTCCATTATCATGATTTTTCTCAAAAAAATTGACCATTTAGTTTAGGAGTTATAAGCATTAAAAAAAAAACGTTTTTGTTAATAACAAAATAACCGTGAAAGGTAGAGAAATTTTGTTTTTTTTTTAAATATAGGTTTTTTATGCTCTTTCGAACGCTATCCATCCGATTATAAAATTTAAATCCAATCATTAAAAAAAATCAAAAATAAATTTTTTCGAAAATGAAAAGTTCGACATGAAACAAAAACGAATCAGTTAGTCGTACAAAATTATTTTTTTTCCGAATTAGGATCAAAAAACAAAAAAAATGAGACCCGTCCGGTTAAAATCGACCGCGTAGATCCGAAAATAAAGCGGTATACACACACACACGCACACACACACACACACACACACATACACGCGCGCGCGCACACACACACACACACACACACACACACACACGCACACACGCACACACACACACACACATCCATACAGACATTTTCTAAAATTATGTGACACAAACTTCTAACACCTTTATTCACGTTTCTAGAGCAATTTAAAGAAAATTAAATTTTACTATTACAAAGCTTCCTCTATGAGGAAGCAAAATTCTCAAAACGTCCTAAAATTTGGCACAGATGTATCTTTTATATAGCTTCAAATCGAGTTAGTTGCCCGAAATAATCGGCCCATTACGAAAACAAATATTTGAGGTTAAACATTTTTTTTTAAAATGTTCGACTCGCGTTTGCTCAAAGAATACTTGATAATTTTTAGTTTGTACGTAGAAAACCGGTCCAGTAATCCGCATTAGTGTGCCACGCACAGTAAAATGATGGGATGAAGAAAACTGTCAAGAAGCTAGCGGACAGTTGTGAAACTACGTGTACACGTCTGCGATACGTCTCAAGAATAAAAATGGAAAAACTAAAGGGGCGTATGAAGTTTTCTTTATATAGGATATAAAAATGAGCAAATAAACAGATATTTTTTGTATTAAGTAAAATTGTTAAAAGGAAAGTAAAGAAAAATAAATCTTAATTTCTTTTTGAGAAACAAATTATTTTATAAAAAAAAAGTAGATTTTAATTAAATTTAGAATAAAATTTTTTAAGAAATTGCGATCGGTGAAATATGTATGATGTCAAGAAAATATCAATATCAAATTAAATTGATCATTTATAGATAAATAAATATTTTATTAATTTGAAAGTATGAGATATAGTTTAATAAACTGATAAGAATTTTTCCATCGGTCTTACAGTCTTACAAATTAAATTAAAATAATTAATATTTATGGCAGTCAGATTGCCCTTGTTTATAATCACCCCCGCAGAATCTGAAATAAAAACTTAATTAAAATCTGGAAAAAACTTTGTTAGCAAAGGACGATCTGACTGTCCACCACCACCACATTGTCCGACGTTTCGAGCCTGCTCCGGCTCCTCCTCAGGGACTGAAATAAAACCCGCGATACACCTCCTTATATACCATGCACCCATACCGCCTTCTTTTCTCTTACCCCACCACCCTCCACATTCACCTCTCCAACTTGCCATTCTCACTTAAATTAATAAAGAATGATAAATGTTATCTAATTTACTTGACTCTATCATTAAATTTACATTATTCCGATTTCTTAGAATGTGAATACTTTCAAGGCTTTCCCTCTTATATTTATTCTTAATCCCCTGTTCCAAAATATCCACACTCCCAAAATCGAAAGAATGCAAACTATTTAAACAATGTTCTTTCAAACCCGATGTACAACTTGAGCTGCGTAAACTATATTGATGTTCATATATTCTCTTTTTCAAATATCTACCCGTTTGACCAATATAACAACCATTACAATCCCTACAATTAATTTTATAAACAACTCCCGATTTCAAACATTTACCATCCTTGTCTTTACAATTACTAAATAACCTTTCTAAATTATTATCATTTCTAAAGAAAACTTGAATATTATGTTTACTAAAAACCCTTCTAATCCTTTCCGACAAACCTCTAACATATGGTAAACTAAAATATGCATTCTTTCCATTTCTATTCCTTGTTTGATTATCTACCCGCTGCTTCAATCCACCATTATAAATTTCCCACACTCTCTCATCAATCATTTTATCAATAAATTTTACGGGATAACTATTTTTAATAAATGTTTCTCTAACTAAATTTAAATTCCTTTTCCTAAAATCTTTATGTGACAATTTAATCGCTCTGTCAATGACACCTTTGATCGCACCTGTCTTGTTTCCGAATTGGTGGTGAGAATCAAAATTTAAAAATCTACCTGACCATGTAGGTTTTCTATACCAATCTAATTTCACTCTATTATTATTACCTCTAATGACTCTAATATCTAAAAAACTCAATTGATAATCTTTCTCAACTTCTTTTGTGAATTTAATTCTATCATGGATAGAATTAAACACATCCACCATTTCATCCACAAAACATTCTGGTACAACTGCAAAAATGTCATCAACATATCTTTTAAAAATAATTGGCTGAAAAACCAACTTAGACAAAGCCAAATTTTTAGACAAATTTTGATTCTCACCACCAATTCGGAAACAAGACAGGTGCGATCAAAGGTGTCATTGACAGAGCGATTAAATTGTCACATAAAGATTTTAGGAAAAAGAATTTAAATTTAGTTAGAGAAACATTTATTAAAAATAGTTATCCCGTAAAATTTATTGATAAAATGATTGATGAGAGAGTGTGGGAAATTTATAATGGTGGATTGAAGCAGCGGTAGATAATCAAACAAGGAATAGAAATGGAAAGAATGCATATTTTAGTTTACCATATGTTAGAGGTTTGTCGGAAAGGATTAGAAGGGTTTTTAGTAAACATAATATTCAAGTTTTCTTTAGAAATGATAATAATTTAGAAAGGTTATTTAGTAATTGTAAAGACAAGGATGATAAATGTTTGAAATCGGGAGTTGTTTATAAAATTAATTGTAGGGATTGTAATGGTTGTTATATTGGTCAAACGGGTAGATATTTGAAAAAGAGAATATATGAACATCAATATAGTTTACGCAGCTCAAGTTGTACATCGGGTTTGAAAGAACATTGTTTAAATAGTTTGCATTCTTTCGATTTTGGGAGTGTGGATATTTTGGAACAGGGGATTAAGAATAAATATAAGAGGGAAAGCCTTGAAAGTATTCACATTCTAAGAAATCGGAATAATGTAAATTTAATGATAGAGTCAAGTAAATTAGATAACATTTATCATTCTTTATTAATTTAAGTGAGAATGGCAAGTTGGAGAGGTGAATGTGGAGGGTGGTGGGGTAAGAGAAAAGAAGGGGGTATGGGTGCATGGTATATAAGGAGGTGTATCGCGGGTTTTATTTCAGTCCCTGAGGAGGAGCCGGAGCAGGCTCGAAACGTCGGACAATGTGGTGGTGGTGGACAGTCAGATCGTCCTTTGCTAACAAAGTTTTTTCCAGATTTTAATTAAGTTTTTATTTCAGATTCTGCGGGGGTGATTATAAACAAGGGCAATCTGACTGCCATAAATATTAATTATTTTAATTTAATTTGTAAGACTGTAAGACCGATGGAAAAATTCTTATCAGTTGATATTAAATTGCAGTCGACATAAGTAATATTTTTAATGATAGTTTAATAAATTAACTGTTTTTTAAGTTATCCCAATATCAACAACGTATTTCAAAAGACAAATTTCACAATTCAAGAATAAAAATGTATCGATCGCTGCTAGCATTGTGGTGGTTCCGTTATCGATGCCATACATTTTTTAATAAAAACGGAAGTTTTATTTAAATACCTTTTTTAACAAAGTGTTTGAAGTTCTTAACGTTCATCGTGAACGATAAATCGAATTTTCCCAAATTCAGTTTTTTCGATATAATGCGTTAGATATATGGATCAAACAAATAGAAACTGCCAAATAAGTTATTTCCAAAATGATCATCCCCCTAAATCAGCCCTAAAACCACCCCTAAAAGACAACACTTGATTATAAAATTTGATGTTTCAAAAGTTTATGAATTTAATAAAAATTTTGCAGCGGAAATAAGTTCTGGAGCTTTCCAAAGGCATGTAAAAAAATTGCTAATATCAAAAACCATACGGAAGTTTTCGTACAGGGGGGGCCAATGAGACGAAACGGTCAACTACGCGTGAAACATACGTTTGAAAAATTCTATCATGAGAGTTTATAAATTTAATAAAAATGTTATCCCGGAAATTACTTCAAAAGCTCCCGACAGAGTTACAAAAAAATTACCAATATCAAAATCCATCTGGAAGGTATCGTTCAGGGGATGGAGGAGGGGGGGGGCGAATGGGGTGAAATGGTGAAAAACACGTGAAAAATACGTTTAAAAAATTCTGTCTCGAGAATTTATAAATTTAATAAAAATTCTATTGCGGAAATTACTTTAAAACTCACGATAGACTTACAAAAAAATTACCAATAGCAAAATGCATCCAAAAGTTTTTGTTCAGGGCGGGACATGGGGCGAAACGATGAAAAACACGTGAAACATACGTTTGAAAAATTCTATCTCGAGAATTTATGAATTTAATAAAAATGTTATCCCGACAATTACTTCAAAAGCTCCCAACAGACTTACAAAAAAATTGCCAATATCAAAATCCATCCGGAAGGTTTCGTTCAGGGGGTGGCGGGCGAATGGGGTGAAACAGTGAAAGACACGTGAAAAATACGGTTGAAAAATTCTATCTCGAGAGTTTATGAATTTAATAGAAATTTTATCTCGGAAATTCGTTCAAGTTCTCCCCAAAGACTTATAAAAACATTGCCAATATTAAAATCCATCCGGAAGTTTTCGTTCAGGGGCGGTGCATGGGGCGAAACGGTGAAAAACAGGTGAAACATAAGTTTGAAAAATTCTAGCTCGAGACTTTATGAATTTAATACAAATCTTATCGCGGTAATTACTTCAAGAGCTCCCCGAAGACTTATAAAAAAATTGCCAATATCAAAATCCATCCGGAAGTTTTCGTTGAGAGGCTGCGCATGGGGCGAAACAGTGAAAGACGCGTGAAAAATACGTTTGAAAAATTCTATCTCGAGAGTTTATGAATTTAATAAAAATTCTATTGCAGAAATTACTTCAAGAGCTCCCCATAGACTTACAAAAAATTGCCAATATCAAACTGCATCCGGAAGTTTTCGTTCAGGGGCGGCGCATGGGGCGAAACGGTGAAAAACACGTGAAACATACGTTTGAAAAAGTCTATCTCATGAGTTTATGAATTTAATAAAAATCTTATGGTGTAAATAACTTCAAGAGCTCCCCAAAGCCTTATAAAAAAATTGCCAATATCAGAATCCATCCGGAAGTTTTCGTTCAGGGTGCAGCATGGGGCGAAACCGTGAAAAACGTGAAACATACGTTTGAACAATTCTATCTCGAGAGTTTATCAATTTAATAGAAACTTTATCGCGGAAATTCCTTCAAGTTCTCCCCAAAGACTTATAAAAAAATTGCCATAGGACGAATTGGTGAAAAACACGTGAAACATACGTTTGAAAAATTATATCTCGAGAGTTTATGAATTTAATAAAAATCTTATCGTGGAAATTACTTCAAGAGCTCCCCAAAGACTTATAAAAAAATTGCCAATATTAAAATCCATCCGGAAGTTTTCGTTGAGAGGCTGCGCATGGGGCGAAACAGTGAAAAATGCGTGTAACATTCGTTCGAAAAATTCTATCCCGAGAGTTTATGAATTTAATAAAAATGTTATCCCGGAAATTACTTCAAAGGCTCCTGACAGAGTTACAAAAAAATTGCCAATATCATCCGGTAGTTTTCGTTGAGGGGCTGAGTTATGTGGCAAGCCCTGGTGGATCACCAAGGAAAGGGAACACACACACACACAGGTAACACTCGCCAATGTAAGTAATCGAACAAAGGGTGTTGATTAGAATAATGATGTATTAAAACGTCGTTACAGGTTGGATGCCCGACAGAGACTGGCTATCGTGGATGCGAAGTGCAGTAAGAGAGTATAAAGAGAGTATATGTATAAAGTATATATGAAAAGTATATATTGCATCTTCATTGTCTTCTGGCTTCTCTTTGTCCATGCAGATTCCATTCGGAGCGATAAGGAGGCTGGCTGGCCGATGCATCTAAGTACCTATGTGGTGACTCATATAACTCCTCCATGGCCACGTTCAATGACGTCCTCGTCTTTGATATCCTAATCTTTGGACTTTTTGATAAGTTGCGGCCGTTGTTTCTTGACTTTCATTTTGTATATTAAGTAAATCGATGTAATCGTTATGAACAGCAATACTAATATAATTGAACTTGTAGACAGGACGAATTCGGTTCTAATTTGACTAGAAACTGGCATATTTAGTGTAGGTGATGTCAAAGTTTTTAGATGCTCGAAATTCAGCTGGTGGTCTTTGATAACTAAAGGTAAAATTAGGCTGGATTGTTCCATTTCACCAAGATTTTCGTCAAGTCGGTATCCCTGTATTTGTACATTATTTCCTTGTATTACATATGTTCCTCGGATCATCATTTGATCATTATCATGTGTAATCTTGATAACATAATTACTTGATATTAACGTTAAATTTTCAGATAATTTGTATGTCAGTATTAAAGGTGGACTAATTGAAATGATAATCGGTTTGACTTTTTCCATTATAATTTGTTGACATAATAAATTTTTTTCATACATCTGTCGCCACTTATTAGCAAATACGAGAGTCCTTTGACAAGTACATAGCCTTACCGCCAGATGGTGCCACTATCGCACCAGAAATACACTACAGTGCAGTATCTTCCTGTAAACGGTTACAGACGAAATTTCAGCCGGATCGGAGTTGTAGTTTATTTTTGAGAGCGTGTGAAAGCAAATGTGTCCGTTGATTTTTGAAAAAATGGAGAAAGAACAATATCGGTCGGTGATTCGATTCTTGTTTTTGGAAGAGAAATCGCGCAGTGAAATTAAAGAACGCTTGGATGCAGTGTATGTATTTTGATGATCCACGCCCGGGTGCTCCGAAAACAGCCACTACGGAGGAGAACGTGACAAAAATACACGATATCGTTTTGTCAGACCGCCGATTAAAGGTGCACGAGATAGCTGCGATAGTAGGCATCTCAGAAGAACGCGTGTGCCATATCCTACATGAGATTTTAGGCATGAGGAAGCTGTCAGCAAGGTGGGTGCCGCGTTTGCTGACTGCAGACAACAAGCGCATCCGTGTGACCAGTTCAGAGCAGTGTTTGGAGCTGTTTAATCGCAATCCAAAAGAGTTTTTGCGTCGTTATGTGACCGTCGACGAAACATGGATTCACTACTACACTCCAGAGACCAAGGAGCAGTCAAAACAGTGGACCTTACCCGGTGAACCTGCTCCGAAGAAGGCGAAGACGGTCCCGTCGGCCGGAAAGGTGATGGCCACTGTTTTCTGGGATTCTCAAGGAGTGATTTTTATTGACTATCTGGAGAAGAGCAAAACGGTCACAGGACAGTACTACGCCGAACTATTGAGCCGATTTGACGCCGTGTTAGAAGAAAAACGGCCCCATTTGTCTAAAAAGAACGTGCTTTTCCACCACGATAATGCACCGGCTCACACTTCTGCACTCGCCACGGCTAAATTGGTCGAATTACGCTACGAACTGCTGCCCCATCCACCATATTCTCCAGATTTGGCTCTGTGCGACTTTTTTTTGTTTCCGAACCTAAAAAATTCGCTCGCCGGGAAGAGATTCCACTCCAATAACGAAATAATCGCCGCCACGGAGGCCTATTTTGCAAACCAAGAGAAAACATTTTTTTCAACGGGGTTAAAAAATTGGAACACCGCTGGACCAAGTGTATTCAACTAAAAGGAGACTACATTGAAAAATAAATTTTATTTTTGTAAAATTTTGGTGTTTTCATTTGTAGGCTAGGTACTTATCAAATGACCCTCGTAGTTTTATAGATGGGCCGGTCAAACTCCATGGCGTGGTGATAACTTCTGTCTGAATGTTGTAATTGATTACAGCAAGTCTTTGATGGACTGAAAATTCGATAGGATTAAGGATAGGGATTTTGATAGTGTATACAATAAGATTTTATGTGAATGCAATTGATCCCTGAGCAAAGCGAAAATCTAGCAAATTATGGTAGTGTAATATTAACTCTTTCTGAGAGTAGATTGCCAATAAATGTACACCTATATCCGATATTTGGTCATATGTTAACAATTCTAAGTCGAATATTTGTTCATTGAAAATAAATGATCTTTTAATTTTATTAAGTATTCCGAGAAAATGTTGCTCCTGGGTTATGAGGGTCATGATCGCTTCAAATAGATTTGTTTGCAAAGTTTGGTCATTTACAGTTTTCCACATGTCTTTTAAATTTTTATTAATTATATTCGTGTTGTTATTTATTTGTTTACTTATCGCATTTATTATGCTTATTGACTTATTTAGTAAATATTTTCCTGTTGTTGATTTTGTAAAGAATTTAAGTAGTTGTTTATCTTTTCTAAATCGTTTGCATCTCGGTTCCCAAAAATGTATTTTATAGCTGTGCCTAATCCGTTTATTAACCCTCTCTTCGTTCTCATGTTCGATGGCATTATTATTTGTAGATTCTGGTGTATTTCATTACATAGAATTTCGGCTTGCTTTAATAAACTTGATTCTCTTAATTCGCCTTGGTTAGGTAATATTGCATAGCTAGCTTTTATATGTTTGAAAGTTTTCAAAAGCGTAGTAACGTCGATGTTGAAATGTAGGTAATGATAACTTCCAACTATTCTTCCAGTTCCTTGTTGGTAGTCGTAATGCGTCTGATTTTGGTTGATTTCGCTACTCTCCACGAGCAGAGCTATGAGCATCAAGATTAGTGCCGTCTTCATTGTCCTGTAAAGAAGAAGTTTTTCTTATTCTTTTGGCACTTCTTAAATTGTATCGGCGTTCTTGACCATGTATGTAGCAACCTAACGAGAGGCCTTATTGTGTCTCTACAAGTAATTTTTTATATCGTGGTGCGGTTTTGTCGCGTTGTTGTTGATGTGTTTTCATGTAAATTTCTTTGTTTTCTAACGATTTGTCAGGACTATTAGGTAACTTTTGTTGCTCTTTTTGGTTTCTATATAGCGTGTCATAAAAAGGTAAAATTTCATTTTTTCTGAATTCATTATATCTTTCTATGGTATCGCCATCGGGCTCGATAATGTTTTTCTATACCTTTTAGTTGTAATCATTTCCTCCTTTTATGATAATGCTGTAATTAAAAGCGTGAACATTTTTGTCTGTTATAGGTAGTGAAAAGGTCCGATTTTCTTCAGCTGTGTGGACTGTTGCCATGTCGTCATCAAATATTTCGTCCATTTCTTCGGATGTGACAGGTGCATCGTCAGGTGTTTGAGGCACCATTGAGAGTGAGTCTTCTTCTATTGTTTTATTAGCATTAATTTCAATTCGACTCAGTGCGTCGGCGACATAATTTTCAGAACCCTTTTTGTATTTTATTATGTAATCATATTCTTCTAATCTTAGTCTCCATCTAATCAGTCTAGAGTTAGGCGTTTTTAAAGAATAGAGCCACGTTAATGGCTTATGATCTGTTTCAATCGTAAATTTCTTACCATAGATATATGGTCTAAATTGTCTACATGCTTCCACTATTGCCAGTAATTCTTTCTCTATCGTCGGATAGCTTTGTTCTGCTGAGTTTAATGTTCGTGAATAACACGAGATAAGATGTTGTTCTTAGGATAAAACTGCACCTATTGCTAAGTTTGAGGCGTCGGTTGTGATAGTAAATGGTTTGGTGAAGTCTGGGTAGACGAGCACTGGTGCGTTAGTGATCAATTCTTTGAGTTTCTCGAACGCTTCTTTATAGTCTTTATCTTCTGGATCTATTTTTTCTTTTTTCTTGAGTGCTTTTGTCATTGATTTCGCTATTTTTGCGTAGTTTTTTATGAACTTTCTGTAAAAGCCGGTTAGTCCTAAAAATATTTTAACTTCTTTTTGGGTTTTAGGTATCGGATATTTTAGAATTGCTTTGATCTTATCAGAATTTGGTTTGATTCCGTCTGCTGTTATTATATGGCCTAAAAATGGAACTTCTTTCCTTAGAAATTCACTCTTATCTAATTGAATTTTTAAACCATATTTCTCTAGTTCTTCGAATATTAGCTTCAGATGTTGTAAATGTTCTTGGAGTGATTTCGAAAATATTACTATATCATCCATGTAAACGAAGCAGAATTTATGTAGATATTTCATTAAAATTCTATCCATCAGACGTTGAAAAGTAGCCGCAGCGTTTTTTAAACCAAAAGGCATTCTGACATATTCATAGTGTCCGTTTTCTACGGTAAACGCTGTCTTCTCAATTGAATCTTTGTTGACGGGTATTTGGTGGAAACCTTGTGCTGAATCTAATGTACTAAAGTAAGAACATTTGCCCAGATTTTCTAGACTGTCGTCCATTCTAGGTAATGGACATTTGTCTTCGATGGTGTTGTCGTTTAATTTACGATAATCTATTGCCATTCTCCATTTTTTTCTTCCACTTGCATCTTCTTTCTTCGGAACTATCCATACGGGGGATGAGTAGGGCGAGTTGTTTGGTTGAATAATTTCTTCGTCTAACAGTTTTCTGATTTGAGTTTGAATTTCTTCTTTTAGATGGTATGGGTATCTAAAACTCTTTACATAGATAGGGTGATCGTCCTTTGTTCTTATATTGTGTGAAACCGCAGAAGTCGCTGATAATTTTTTATTTTCATTGTAGAAACAGTCTTTGTACTTCTGGCATAGTGATGTAATTTTATATCTTTCTTCTTCGTTCATGTGATCAGTTCTTATCGGTAATTCTACTCCTTGATGATGATTCACTTTAACATTTTTATGATCGTCCGGTATATTTTTAAAGTAATTTATTTCAAATTTAGATGTGCTAAAAATTTGAGTTTTGTAATTAATATTCGCTTCCAAATTCTGCAAATCCTTATGTCCGATTAAACAATCGTACGTATAGTGCCATGTTGCTATTAAGAAAGTTATAGGTGTGTCGTCACCGTATTCACGTAATATAGGAAAGGTAAGCGCATGTGTACCTTTCGTCGTCTTGTGCACCGATTTAATTTCGAATTCGTAAGGAAATATGAATTTTGAAAATAGTTTATATGCAATTTCTGGATTGATAATGGATGATGAGGCTCCAGAATCGATGAGAATTTTAAGAGGTGGATTTGTCGTTATTAAGTGTGGTAATTCGGGTGAATTGTTAATCGAATTTAAATTTATCACGTTATTTCTGTTGTATTGGGGAGCTTGTTGAAAATTTTGGCAATTATCACTCTCGTCGTTTTCTTGATTAAATTCTTCATGGTCTTGCATAGGTGAGTCATTTTGATAATCGACTATATCTTCTTCTCCTTGTTCTTGTTGATGATGCAACTCTTCAGCGATAAAGTTTGCTGGTCCTGTGCTCTTAAAGAAGTTCGTTCTTGGTTTAAAGTTATTTTGTGCTGGTGAATTATTTGATCTATTTGTTGGATTAATGCCTTGTTTGTTAGTATTTCTTGTACTGACTGACATTGGTGTTGGTTGGTAATTTTGATGTCTTGGCAGATTATTATTATTTTCACCAAAATTGTTATTACGATAATTTGTGGGGATAAATCCAGGTTGTGTTTGTGCAAATGCGGGTGTCGGTTGCAAATAAAATGGATTTACATTTCTTGAAGTACTTGGTAAATTATTTGAAGGGTGAATAATTTTTGGATTACTATTAGTCGCAAATGGGTTTGTACTTTTAGCATTGATTGTACCGAATACGTTGGGCTTAGGTTTGTTATCACTTTATCGTGCGAAATTGAGGAAAGCACTTTGTTGTTCATGGTTGTCGTATTTACGGCATTTTATTATACATGCCTCAACGTCGTCTAAATCAAAATGTAGCAAGTAAGAATGGTATGGCTCTTTAATACCATATATAAAAGTACTTTTGGCTACGTTTTCATAAAATGTATTTTTAATACTTATAACATTAGCGTCTCGATTATTTAGCTGTATGTGTTCCTTCAATTTATTTAGCCTGCTTTTGATTTCGTCCGCGTATTTTTCGCAAGACTGATTTATCAATTGATAACATAAACTTAGTCTGTTAAATAGTAACTCCTCCGAACTTGGGTCACTAAATCTAAGAACTAAGAGCGTTTTACATGCGGCATATGTAGCCGGGATATTTGCCACTATTAGGTCTAGTGCTTCACCGCGAATCTTTGATTTGATTAATGCGAATAATGCCTCGTTTATTGCATTATCTGCAGTGGCTACATTTCCTACGAATTTGTCCCACGTTTGTATAAAGTGCGAAAGGAGTCTTGTACCTCCTTCATATATGGGGATCGCGTCGCGCCATATCGTAAGTCGCAATTTAAATTGTTCTACCGTAAGATTTTGTTGATTATCTCCGTTATTTACCATTTTGCTTTATCTTTGATTACGCTTCACGTAAAATCAATTGCACTTAAAAGGATAGGGTTGGTTAGGATATAGGAAATTTCAAAGACTTACTAGTTTGTCTTTAATGATTTCGGATGAATCTGTGCTTGTAGGTGGACTCCAATCTTGACGTAGTATAGGTTCCGTGATGATGGACGTTGAAACGCCAACTGCTTCCTCGCTGAAGATTTCCGTCACCAGGTTGAGGGAGAATCTGAGTTTTGCAGCTTCACGGTCCTGTCTCCGCAGCGCCAGTTATGTGGCAAGCCCCGGTGGATCACCAAGGAAAGGTAACACACACTCAGGTAACACTCGCCAAAGTAAGTAATCGAACAAAGGGTGGTGATTAGAATAATGATTTATTAAAACGTCGTTATAGGTTGGATGCCCGACAGAGACTGGCGATCGCCGATGCGAAGTGCCGTAAGAGAGAATAAAGAGAGTATATGTATAAAGTATATGTGAAAAGTATATATTGCATCTTCATTGTCTTCTGGCTTCTCTTTGTCCATGCAGATTCCATTCGGAGCGATAAGGAGGCTGGCTAGCCGATGCGTCTAAGTACCTATGTGGTGACTCATAACGGCTGCGCATGGGGCGAAACAGTGAAAAACACGTCAAACATACGTTTGAAAAATTCTATCTCGAGAGTTTATGAATTTAATAAACATTTTATCGCGGTAATTACTTCAAGACCTCTCCAAAGATTATAAAAAAATTGCCAATATCAAAATCCATCCGGAAGTTTTTGTTCAGGGCGGAACATAGGACGAATTGGTGAAAAACACGTGAAACATACGTTTGAAAAATTCTATCTCGAGAGTTTATGAATTTAATAAAAATCTTATCGCGGAAATTACTTCTAGAGCTCCCCAAAGACTTATAAAAAAATTGCCAATATCAAAATCCGTCCGGAAGGTTTCGTTCAAGGGGTGGTGGGCGAATGGGGTGAAACGGTGAAAAACATGTGAAAAATACGTTTGAAAAATTATATCTCGAAAGTTTATGACTTTAATAAAGATCTTATCGGGGAAATTACTTCAAGAGCTCCCCAAAGACTTATAAAAAAATTGTCATTATCAAAATCCATCCGGAAGTTTTCGTGCGAGGGGGGGGGGGGGCGAATGGGGTCAAACGGTGAAAACACGTGAAAAATACGTTAGAAAAATTCTATCTCAAGAATTTATAAATTTAATAAAAATTCTATTACAGAAATTACTTCAAGAGCTCCCAATAGATTTACATAAAAATTGCCAATATCAATAACCATCCGGAAGTTTTCGTTCAGAGGCAGCGCATGGGGCAAAACGATGAAAAACGCGTGAAACAAACGTTTGAAATATCCTATCTCGAGAGTTTATAAATTTAATAGAACCTTTATCGCGGAAATACCTTCGAGGTCTGCCGAAAGACTTATAAAAAAATTGCCAATATCAAAATCCATCCGGAAGTTTTCGTTGAGGGGTTGCGCATGGGGAGAAACTGTGAAAAGCACGTGAAACATACGTTTGAAAAATTCTATCTCGAGAGTTTGTGAATTTAATAAACATTTTATCCCGGAAATTACTTCAAAAGCTCCCAGCAGTCTTACAGAAACATTGCCAATATCTAAATTCATCCGAAGGTTTCATTCGAGTGGGCGGGGGGAGGGGGGCGAATGGGGCGTAACGGTCAAAAATACGTGAAACATACGTTTGAAAAATTCTATATCGAGAGTTTATGAATTCAATATAAATTTTATTGAGAAAATTACTTCACGAACTTCCCAAAGGCTTAAAAAAAATTGCCAATATTAAAATCAATCCTGATGTTTTCGTTCAGGGACGGTGCACGGGGCGAAACTGTGAAAAACACGTGAAACATACTTCTGAAAAATTCTATCTCAAGAATTTATTAATTTAATAAAAATTCTATTGCGGAAATTACTTCAAGAGCTCCCGATAGTCTTATAAAAAAATTGCCAATATCAAAAACCATCCGGAAGTTTTCGTTCAGGGGCGGCGCATGGGGCAAAACGGTGCAAAACACGTGAAACATACGTTTGAAAAATTCTATCTCGAGAGTTTATGAATTTAATAGAAATTTTATCGCGGAAATACCTTCAAGTTCTTCCCAAAGACTTATAAAAAAATTGCCAATATTAAAATCCATCCGGAAATTTTCGTCCAGGGGCGGTGCATGGGGCGAAACGGTGAAAGCAGGTGAAATATAAGTTTGAAAAATGCTAACTCAAGAGTTTATGAATTTAATATAAATCTAATAGCGGTAATTACTTCAAAAGCTCCCCAAGAACTTATAAAAAAATTGCCAATATCAAAATCCATCCAGAAGTTTTGTTGAGGATCTGCGCATTGGGCGAAACAGTGAAAAACGCGTGAAACATACGTTTGAAAAATTCTATCTCGAGAATTTATGAATTTAATAGAAACTTTATTGCGGAAATACCTTCAACTTCTCCCCAAAGACTGATAAAAAAAATGCCAATATCAAAATCCATCCGGGAGTTTTCGTTGAGGGGCTACGCATGGTGCGAAACAGTGAAAAACACGTGAAACATACGTTTGAAAATTCTATCTCGAGAGTTTATGAATTTAATATACATTTTATCCCGGAAATTACTTCAAAAGCACCCGACAGACTTACAAAAAATTTGCCAATATCAAAATCCATCCGGAAGTTTTCTTTCAGGGGAGGGGCATGGGGCATAACGGTGAAAAACACGTGAAACATACCTTTGAAGAATTCTATCTCGAGAGTTTATGAATTTAATAAACATTTTATCCCGGAAATTACTTCAAAAGCTCCCGACAGACTTACAAAAAAATTGCGAATATCAAAATCCACCCGGAAGATCAGTGCGGGGCATAGGGCGAAACGTTGAAAAACACGTGAAACATACGTTTGAACAATTCTATCTCGAGAGTTTATGAATTTAATAGAAACTTTATCTCGGAAATTCCGTCAATTTCTCCCCAAAGAATTATAAAAAAATTGCCAATATTAAAATCCATACGGAAGTTTTCGTTCAGGGGCGGTGCATGGGGCGAAACGGTGAAAAACAAGTGAAACTTACGTTTGAAAAATTCTATCTCGAGAGTTTATGAATTTAATAGAAATTTTATCGCGGAAATACCTTGAAGTTCTTCCCAAAGACTTATAAAAAAATTGCCAATATTAAAATCCATCCGGAAATTTTCGTCCAGGGGCGGTGCATGGGGCGAAACGGTGAAAAACAGGTGAAATATAAGTTTGAAAAATGCTAACTCAAGAGTTTATGAATTTAATATAAATCTAATAGCGGTAATTACTTCAAAAGCTTCCCAAAAACTTATAAAAAAATTGCCAATATCAAAATCCATCCAGAAGTTTTGTTGAGGATCTGCGCATTGGGCGAAACAGTGAAAAACGCGTGAAACATACGTTTGAAAAATTCTATCTCGAGAATTTATGAATTTAATAGAAACTTTATTGCGGAAATACCTTCAACTTCTCCCCAAAGACTGATAAAAAAAATGCTAATATCAAAATCCATCCGGGAGTTTTCGTTGAGGGGCTACGCATGGTGCGAAACAGTGAAAAACACGTGAAACATACGTTTGAAAATTCTATCTCGAGAGTTTATGAATTTAATATACATTTTATCCCGTAAATTACTTCAAAAGCACCCGACAGACTTCCAAGAAAATTGCCAATATCAAAATCCATCCGTAAGTTTTCTTTCAGGGGAGGGGCATGGGGCATAACGGTGAAAAACACGTGAAACATACCTTTGAAGAATTCTATCTCGAGAGTTTATGAATTTAATAAACATTTTATCCCGGAAATTACTTCAAAAACTCCCGACAGACTTACAAAAAAATTGCGAATATCAAAATCCACCCGGAAGATCAGTGCGGGGCATAGGGTGAAACGTTGAAAAACACGTGAAATATACGTTTGAACAATTCTATCTCGAGAGTTTATGAATTTAATAGAAACTTTATCTCGGAAATTCCGTCAATTTCTCCCCAAAGAATTATAAAAAAATTGCCAATATTAAAATCCATACGGAAGTTTTCGTTCAGGGGCGGTGCATGGGGCGAAACGGTGAAAAACAAGTGAAACTTACGTTTGAAAAATTCAAGCTCGAGAGTTTATGAATTTAATATAAATCTTATCGTGGAAATTACTTCAAAAGCCCCTCAAAGACTTATAAAAAAATTGCCAATATCAAAATCCATCCGGAAGTTTTCGTTGAGGGGTTGCGCATGGGGGGAAACTCTGATAAACAGGTGAAACATACGTTAGAAAAATTCTATCTCGAGAGTTTATGAATTTAATAAACATTTTATCCCGGAAATTACTTCAAAAGCTCCCAGCCATCTTACAGAAAAATGGCCAATATCAAAATTCATCCGGAAGGTTTCGTTCGAGGGGGCGGGGAGGGGGGCGAATGGGGCGAAACGGTCAAAAATACGTGAAACATACGTTTGAAAAATTCTATATCGAGAGTTTATGAATTCAATATAAATTTTATTGAGAAAATTACTTCACGAACTTCCCAAAGGCTTAAAAAAAATTTCCTCTATCGCGATTTCTTTTAATTTATGAGGTAAAGGAAATTGCTTTACGTATACGGGTTTATCATCTGTTAAATTTATTTCATGTTGTTCTACATTACATGATCCTAAACTGTCTCCCTCTTGCCAAAATATATCCTTATTTTTTAATACTAGATCCTTAATCATTGTTTTACTATTTCCAGGCAAGTTTTCGTAACATATTTTTTCTAATAATCTTTCTTCTCTATTATATTCTTTAAAATCTTGTACTGACTCATTTTTTCCGATAAAATTTATTGATCCCAAATTTAAAATTTCATTTTCATCTATGTTAAAGTCTTCTGTTATCTGAAAACCTTCAAGTAAATTGTCTATTTCATAAGATATAAAGCTATATTCTTTTTCATTTCCATAGAGTTTATTATAATCTTCTAAATCTACTTCAATCTTTTTATTCATTATTGTCAAAAATTGTTTATAATCTGTTGATTCGGTTTCCTCAAAATCGAATGCTTGGTCATTATTTTCAAAAGCAATATTAATATTATTTATTAATGACTTAATATTATTTTCGTCATTTTCCAAAATTTCCTCATAATGTAAATCATTTATATTTTCTGGTAGAATTTCATTTAACATTTTTTTTGTGAATCCTTTCCTTCTGCATTTAATATTGGAATCGTATTTAAAATTTTCATAACGTCATCATATAATGTTATTTCTGAATTTATATTTACTTCATTTTTATTGATTAACTCAGGTTCATAAGATATTAAACAAGATGATTTCTCCATTTCATCCTCAATTTGAAAATTTTCAGTTTTTTCGTTTATTTGTATTACTTGTTCGCAATTTTCATGAATTATGGGTATTAAGCTTTGTTTTTCGTCCGTATTTTCTAACATTTTCTTTAAAACTTCCTTCTGTTCTATTGTTATTCTTGATTTTAATTCTTTATCCGTTTTTTGTGACTTTTCAGATACTGTATTAAGATTATGATTTAATTTATGGGCTGCTTTCAGTTTGATCTTACTATGATTTATTTGTAAATAGCCCTCGTCTAGTCTTAATTTTTGTTCAGTAAGAATTTTGATTCCTAAAATCCCGTCGTAAGGTAAACAAAAATTTTGTGGTGCTAGATGGAAATCAATATTCAGTCCATTTATATTCATTTTAATTACTCCTAATGTTTCAATTGTTTTATCTGTAATACCAGATAAATGAATTTTCCTATTTTCTAAAATTATATTAGAAGGTATCTGATTTCCCTTGATAATATTTAACTGAGCCCCACTATCTACAAGTAAATTACATTTTTTATTTGTGTAGTGGTTTTCTATTTCGATATACTGCAGTGAGTTTTCTAATTTCAGAAAATACATTGCAATTTTGGTTGCTGGTATTCTTTCTTGTGTTTTTTCATTTTTAATACTATTTATTTCAAAATCACTTAAATTTATTTCGTTATTATTTATAATTTCTGATCTATTTTTTGCCTTATTTTTCTCCATGTTTTCCGTAATATTCTTTAAATTTTTTGTAATCAATAAATCGATGTCCGTGTCTTTCTCTCCGTTGGTGATACCATCACTATTAAATGTACCTACTTTAATATCTGCGCTATCTTTGAGTGGTATTTTGTTAATCCTTCTAGTCCACTCATTTCCAGAAGAATTTGTTAGTTTTCCGAAGTTTGTTGATTAAGTACTGATCGTGACGCACATTCCTCAGTTGTGTGATTCGTGTTTTTACAAATTTTACAAAATTTATCTAATTTATTTTGTAGCATCTTGATTTCATGGCAATTGTTTATTTGATGTCCATTTTTATTGCAAAAAGAGCATTTAATTTGTGCCGTCAGATTTTTTAATTTTCTACAATCTTCCAATGTATGCCCGGTGAAATTACAATATTCGCATTTTATACTTTGTGTATTAAAGTTCCCCGATAATTACTGTTTGAATTCCTTGTAAAATGATTGCTGTTCTGGTTATTTGTTCGGAAAAATCCATTCCTATTTTTATCTCGATGTTCATAGGATTTATTTAAGGCATTGTAATTGTTACTTGGGAATGTAGATTGTTGGTTATTGCTTATTTTCCTACAAGTTTTTGCTGAATGCCCCGGCATCTCGCAAAATTGACAAACTTCTTTATTCTGAGAATTTTGTTGTCTATTTTGCATAATTAAAACTTTTACGTTCTCGCAATCCGCGGTTTCGTGACCTTCATCTGCACATATCGCGCACCATATCGTTCCTTTGTTTATCGTGCAGTATTTCATTAAATGCCCGAGGTTGTTGCACCTCTTACACAATGCTGACGGGCAATTTTTAGCTGTGTGTGACGCGCTGCCACAGGCGTCGCATACTTCCGTAATTCTTACCGAATTATTGCACGTAAGCGGATCGTGTCCTCTTTCCTTACATCTCCAACACAGCTCGTATTCTGTAATAGTAGGACATTGCGTAACCTCGTGCCCCATATTTTGGCAGTATTGACAATGATTACTCTGCATCTTATTTAACTTACACGCATCTATTGAGTGGCCTTCCGTACTACACAATTTGCAAATTAATTTTATTACGTGCTTAGCTGTTCTGCAATGATATGATACATGCTCCTTACTTTTGCAATAAACACATGAAGCTTTCATGCAAACTAATGCTTCGTGATTTACTTTCTTACATAATCGGCAAAAAACTTGTTTAATTGTGTTTGGAATTGGAGTTTCGAAATTAAACAATATGCTTGTAGTATCATTTCTTAAGCTATTTTGCTTTTTTAAGTTTGATTCTATTTCAATTGCTTTTTGTACTGCGTTATCCATGTCTTGGTGTTCTCCGAGTTCGATTCTAATTTCTTGTTTTAATCCTTTTTTAAAACTACTGAGTATGTCGGTTTTTAATCTAGTTTTATATTTTGTTAGAATTTCTCCTGTTACATTAGGTTCTAATTTTTTTAATTCTATTATTTATGTACCCAACACTCGTAATTTGTTTGCAAAACATAGTACATCTTCATCTGATTTTTGAATTTGTTGTGTTAGGTTTCCGTATAATTAATGTATATTATCCGTTGATGGATATATTTTACGCATTGTTTTAATAAAAGTTTCAATACTTTCAATTTCTACATTTGCTAATGCTTTATAAATTTCTCCTTTGAGCTTTATTTTGAGGATCTGTACTAGGTTCGATTCATCATTATTCGATATTATTCTTTTTGCTTGTTTTAATTTTTCTATATATTCCTCTAGTTGGATATTTTTCCCGTCAAAATCCGGTACTAACTTTGCAACTTCCTTAAGTGGTAATTTTAATGCTTGATTTGCCATTTCTGGTTCTAGATTTATTAAATCTTCGTTTATTTGAATTTCTGGCTGTTCGTTATTACTTGTATTATTTCTAGCCAAAATCAAATTTTGTTCATTAAAAACTCCTTCTATATCCGTGTAGTCGTGTTGCCTACCGTTTTCTACATATATTGATTCTTCAAAAAATGCTGGGCTCTGACTTGGTGTGTTTGGAGTATGAAAATTTGTTGGTGATAATATATCCCGTTTTATTTCCGGAATAAAAAGATTATTTATATTTTTATTTGATATATCTTGTTTTTGTGTGGGGTTTTTCATATTCTGTTTTTTGACTGAATGTTGTGCATCTAGTTCGTTACCCTGTTGAAAATATCCATGTAGATTTTATTCTGATTTTCATATGGAATCCACATAGATCCATATGGAATCAATGTAGATTCCATACGGATTCCATTTAGATTCCATATGGAAATCAGTTCCAAAACGCCCAGTGGATTTCCACAGGGAATTCCACGTATATTCCCACATGGATATCTATCATAAACACTTGCCGAGAAAAATCCGTATGGATTTTCATAAAGATTTCCACGTAGAAATTCAGGTAAAGTGTAGGTGTTCCACATGGATTTCGGTATGGATTTTTCTACCAACAGTTGCCGAGCAAAATCCGTATGGATTATCGTAAAGATTTCGATGTAGAAATCCAGATAAAGAGTAGATGTTCCACATGGATTTCCGTAAGGATTTTTCTACCAACACTTGCCGAGCAAATTCCGTATGGATTTCCATAAAGATTTCCACGTAGAAATCCAAGTAAAGTGTAGGTGTTCCACATGGATTTCCGTATGGATTTTTCTACCAAAACTTGCCGAGCAAAATCCGTATGGATTTTCATAAAGATTTCCATGTAGTAATCGAAGTTAAAGGTACGTGTTGGACATATATTTCCATATGGGTTTCTTTATAAACATTTGCCAAACAAAATCCACCTGAATTTCCATAAATATTTCCATGTAGGAATATATTTAATAAGTAGGGGTTCCGAGTAGATTTCTATATGGATTTTGCTACCGACACTACCCACATAGCATGAAAGCTTCCTGGAAGTTTTATGAAAGCTTCCAAGAAAGATTCGGAATCTTACAGGAAGCTTACATGGAAGATTCCTGAAAGCTCAAAATGTCCGCCCTTTTTTCTCACAAAAAGCTTTCAGGAAAGATTCTATTAATCTTCCCAGAAAGCTTTCCGGGATCTTTCATCAAACTTTTAAAAGAGTAACTGGTAGCTTTGTGAAAGATTTGTCAATCTTTATGGAAGCATTCTTGAAAGAATACGGTAAGTTTACAGACAATCTTTCAGCAAGACTTTAGTAAGGTAGCTGTAAAGATCCTTGTAAGGTTTTTGATAGATTTATTGAAATCTTTCAGAAAGCTTACATGAAAGATTCCTGTAAGCTTAAAATGCCGTCTAATTCTTTCTCGAAAGGATACGGTAAGTTTACAGGAAATCTTCCAATAAGACTTTAGTAAGGTAGCTGTAAAGATCCTTGTAAGGTTTTTGATAGATTTATTGAAATCTTTCAGAAAGCTTACATAAAAGATTCCTGTAAGCTTAAAATTCTGCCCAATTTACTGGCAAAAGCTTTAAAAAAATCTATTAATATTTCCGGAAAACTTTCCAGGACCTTTCATCAAGTTTTTAAAAGAGTAACTGGAAGCTTTGTGAAAGATTTGTCAATCTTTCAGAAAGATTCTACGAAACATTCTAGTAAATCTTTCAAGAAACCTTTCACGAACCTTTTTTCAAGTTCTTGAAAGATTACTTTGGAACTTAAAGCCATACATATTACATACAATACTCTAAAGTATAACTATTACAATTCTCGCATATTATTTAGAATTTATTACTATATTAATCGCAATTTTTTCATCGCAGAAAAAATTTTACATAAAATTTTTTGACCTAACTGGGAATCGAACCTACAACCCTTGGGTTACTACGCACGCATGCTATCCGTTACGCTATCGCTCGCTTAAAGGAGTTGGAACATTTTCATCCAAATAAGGTGCACTATCTCCGATTATTCAATTGTTATTAAATAATATCATACATACATACCTAACATACATGTTATTATTTCGATTATATTCATCGAAAATATTAATGGCTTTAAAATGGCCATGTAAAATACCGAAACGATACCTACCTTACCGGCACCTAAGTTTTATTTTTTTTATCGTATTTAAACAAAAATTTCAGAAAAAAGCGCTCTTTTACGGAAATCCAACGCTTTTTCCTAAAGTTTGTGTTTAGATGTAATAAAAAAAATAAAATTTTGGTGCCGATAAGCTAGGGATCTACGTTTGAGTTGAACATGGCCTCAAAGTTAAAACGGTATTATAAAATCAAGTTTCAATTAAAACATTATAAAATCAATTATAAATGTATTAAAATATTATCAAATTTACTTTATTTATATTTGCTTATATTCTATATGTTTAATATAAATGGATAAAGAAATTTTTCAATTCATTAAAAAAGCATAATTTGTTCTAAGTTGATGAAATCTTCAAATCTATATTTTCAACTCAAAAATAACTTCAAAATAGTCTCAAAAGAGATGAAAAGAGAGGGGATTAAACATATTGCAAGAATATGTGTTTATATTAGATGCATCTTTAACGGGGCTAGACACCTTTTTTCTCTGAAATAAGAAGTCACATTTTAATACATAAATGTAAACTAATTATTTCATACTTTTACATGTAAAAGTGGGTATATTTACCTTACCTTAAAACTTTCTCCGATGGGCCTTTTATATGGTCCAGAACCGTAGTCATCGATGAAACAAGTTTTTTCACTAACCGTAAGCTTTGAAATTTTCCTGTGGATGGATTGACTTCAGATTTGAACTAAATTACTCCTGAATAGTATAATTCTCATATGAGTGTAGGGATTTAGGATTAAATGTCGGAAAAAATTTTTACATCAGAAAAATTATGAAAAAATATAAAAAATTTTAAAAAATTAAAAAAAAAACTCTTGAAAAACAGCACAATTTTTTTTTTCTCATTAGATCAAAAATCCCTACGCTCATATGAGAATTATACTATTCAGGAGTAATTTAGTTCAAATCTGAAGTTAATCCATCCACAGGAAAATTTCAAAGCTTACGGTTAGTGAAAAAACTTGTTTCATCGATGACTATGGTTCTGGACCATATAAAAGGCCCATCGGAGAAAGTTTTAAGGTAAGGAAATATACCCACTTTTATATGTAAAAAGTATGAAATAATTAGTTTACATTTATGTATTAAAATGTGACTTCTTATTTCAGAGAAAAAAGGTGTCTAGCCCCCTTAAGATGAAATGGCGAAAAAGTTATTTACAATTCATATAACTATTATGTATTTAGAAAAAGTTGTTACTTTTTCAAATCACATTTTTAAGACCAAAATAACTCGTGAGTAGTTATAAATACATAATTTATAATGAAATTAACTGTACTTTAAGAATATCGGTATCCATTTTCTATACCTGAAGAACCAATTAAAAGAAAATTATTTCTGAAACAAAAAATTTTGGCAAAATTGTTATTTTATCAAAATAAGACCTTATTGTCATTCATTTGACTCCAAAATTTAATCAGTTCTGAGTTAAGACATACGTTAGGTGCATGCAAAAGTTCAGCTCATTACGTCTATCCGTTCAAGAGTTATGCCGGGGACAAAATTTCGTTTCATAAATTCATACATACATACATTTTTTTAAAACCTATTATTCTGACTCAGAAAGCTCAAAAACATCGAAATTCATCAAAATCTCTGTTTTGAAAATTTTCACTATTACAACGCTTTCTCTTTGAGAAATAAATATAGTGTCAATAGGGAGAAATAAAATTCGTATACTGAATATATTTTAACACTCCGTGCGCAAAGCTCGACTTCGCACACGCTCAAATAAAAAGCATATGCTAAATCAAGCTTTGTACACGTCGTATACAAAAATACGGTTCGATACGCGAGCGAGAAGGTGATTTTAACCTTGTGTGACCTTTTCACCCTAGCTTCGCTCAGGTGCAAACGTCCACACTAGGATAAAATCACTTTGACGCACTAGCATCGAAATTTATCTGTATTATTTTGACTCTCCGTGCGCAAAGCGCGATTTCGCGCACGCTTGTTTTTTGAATGAAAAAGCATACGCTAAATCAAGCTTTGTACACATCGTGTCAAAAGATACTGTTCGATACACAAGCGAAAAGGTGCACGCGTTAGTATCAAACTGTACTATTTCTAAACAAAGAAAATATTAACTTTAATTATTAATTTTAAACATTCATTTGGAAAAACACGTCTTCCTTTTATGCAAATACAATACTCAGAATTCATTTGGCAATTCTTATGAGAGTACTATTATGAGAGATAATTGTTGAAAAATTGGATCAAAATGACAAAAATGCAGATTCCTACTTATCAACATTAAAATTATTTTTAATTAAAAAGTTTTTAAACAGTTTTTGGAAAACCACAATTTTAACGCCCTCCTTATATTTAAATACTATACATAGAATTATTTTATAGCCATTCTATTATAATTTTGATAAAGTATACTCGTTGGAAGATGATGTCGGTATCCAACATCTCCTTAAAGCATTCATTTTTGGAATATTTTATTAAGGGTTCCCGAAATCTTTCTAAAGCTTTCACGAAATGTTGCTCAGTTGCATAGGTGGAATTTTTTGTTATTCCATTAAACTTACGGCAAGCTTTCGCGGAACCTTACCAGAATATGTTACGGTTCCAGTAATCTTTGACTTATTGTCACTGCAATCTTTTATGAAAGGTTCTATTTATGTTGAGTAGAATCTTCCCTGGGGGTATTCATAAATCTTTTTTAAAAGTTTTTCGGAAGATTTGCAATGAATGTTATAGTTCGATCTTTCACTAAGCTTACTGTAACCCTTCTGGTTACCTTTCATGATAGATTCCAGTATTCATGAATCTTTCTCAAAAATTTTTCAGAAGATTTGCAATTTATGTTCCAGTTTATCTTTCAGTAAGCTTACTGTTACCTTTCTAGTTATCTTCCATGAAAAATTCAAGTATCTGTTATTAGAATGTTTCATGGAAGATTCTGGAAACCTTTCAAAAGCTTTCATGGCATGTTACTGAATCGCACATTTGGAATTTTTTTGTCTGGTTCCACAAAACTTACGGGAAGCTTTCATGAACATTGCAAGGCAACGCGACTGGGGAGTTTCGCCGGAACCTTCCATTAGGCTTTTCCATTATTTTTCGGTAATCATGCTAACTGCAATCTTTCATGCAAGATTTTATTGATGTTTAGTAGAATCTTCCCTGAAAGTATTCAGTAATCTCTTTCAAAAGGCTTTTGGAAGATTTTTAATCAATTTTCCAGTTGAATCTTTCAGTAAGCTTACTGTAACCTTTCTATTTATCTTTCATGAAAGATTCCAGTATCAATTCTGAGAATGTTTCATGTAAGGTTCCGGAACCCTTTCAAAAGCTTTCATTGTATATGGTCGAGTCTTATAGTTCGAATCTTTTTGTTGATTCCGTTAAACTTACGCGAAGCTTCCGTGTAACATTGCAAGGTAACGCTACTGGAAAGTTCCGTGGGAACCTTCCATTAAGCTTTACGCATTATTTTTCGATAATCTTTTATTCATGCTCACTGCAATCTTTCATGGCAGATTTCATTTAGGTATAATGGAATCTTCCTGAAAGTATTTATAAATCTTTTTCAAAAGGTTTTTGGAAAATTTGAAATCAATGTTCCAGTTTAATCTTTCAGAAAGCTTACTGTAACCTTTATAGTTCTCTTTCATGAAAGATTCCAGTATCAATTATTAGAATGTTTCATGAAAGATTCTGTCAGCTTTTCAAAAGCTTTCGTGTAATGTTACTCTGGTGAATAGTTAGAATCATTTGGTTGTTTTTGCGAATCTTACGGGAAGCTTTCGTGGAACATTGCAACGTAACGCTACTGGCTTTACGCATTATTTTTCGGTAATCTTTTGTTCATGCTTACTGCAATCTTTCATGAGAAGTTCCATTTTTGTTTAGTCGAATGTTCCCGGAACGCATTCATCAATCTTTCTCAAAAGTTTTTCGGAAGATTTGCAAGAAATGTTCCTGTTCAATCTTTCAGTAAGCTTACTGTAATCTTTCTAGTTATCTTTCATGGAAGACTCCAGTATCGATTCTTAGAATGTTTCATGGTGGATGTCGGTAACCTTTCAAAAACTTTCATGGCATGTTACGGAATCGCATAGCTGGAATTTTTTTGGTTGGTTTCCGAAAACTTACGGGAAGCTTTCGTGGAGCATTGCAAGGTAACGCTACTGGTAAGTTTTGCCGGAACCTTCCTTTAAGCTCTTTGCATTATTTTTCGGTAATCTTTCATTCATGCTTACTGACACCTTTCTGAAAGGTTCTATTTATGTTCAGTGGAATCTTTACTGCAAGGATTTGGGAATCTCCTTTGCAATCTTAGCGTAAGCTTTCAACAAAGATAACGGTGTAATCTTCCCAAAAGCTTGCCGTAATATTGTTTCCTTTCGTGAAGGATTCCTGGATTGATCCCTGCAAGGTCTTGGGAATCTCTTTTGCAATATTAGCGTAAGCTTTCAGCAAAGATAACAGTGTAATCTTTCTAAAAACTTACTGTAATATTGCTGTTTCCTTTCGTGAAAGATTCCTGTATCAATCCCTGCAAGGATTTGGTAATCTTTTCTGCAATCTTAGCGTAAGCTTTCAACAAAGATAACAGTATAATCTTCCCAAAAGCTTACTGTAATATTGCTGTTTCCTTTTTTGAAAGATTCCTGTATTGATCCCTGCAAGAATTTGGGAAGCTCTTTTTCAATCTTAGCGTAAGCTTTCAACAAAGCTGACAGAGTAATATTCCCAAAAGCATACTGTAATATTTCCTTTTCCTTTCGTGAAAGATTCCTGTATTGATCTCTGCAAGGATTTGGGAATCTCTTTGGTAATCTTAGCGGAACCTTTCAAAAAAGATAACAGTGTAATATTTCTAAAAGCTTACCGTAATATTGCTGTTTCCTATTGTGAACGATTCCTGTATTCATCCCTGCAAGCATTTGGGAATCTCTTTTGCAATCTTACAGTAAGCTTTCAACAAAGGTAACAGTCTAATCTTCCGAAAAGCTTGCTGTAATATTGTAGTTTCCTTTCGTGAAAGATGCCTGTATTAATCCCTGCAAGGATTTGGTAATCTTTTCTGCAATCTTAGCGTAAGCTTTCAACAAAGATAACATATAATCTTCCCAAAAGCTTACTGTAATATTGCTGTTTCCTTTTTTGAAAGATTCCTGTATTGATCCCTGCAAGGATTTGGGAAGCTCTTTTTCAATCTTAGCGTTAGCTTTCAACAAAGATAACAGTGTAATATTTCCAAAAGCTTACTGTAATATTGCATTTTCCTTTCGTGAAAGATTCCTGTATTGATCCCTGCAAGGATTTGGGAATCTCTTTGGTAATCTTAGCGTAAGCTTTCAAAAAAGATAACAGTGTAATCTTTCTAAAAACTTACCGTAATATCGCTGTTTCCTTTTGTGAACGATTCCTGTATTGATCCCTGCAAGCATTTGGGAATCTCTTTTGCAAACTTACAGTAAGCTTTCAACAAAGGTAACAGTCTAATCTTCCCGAAAGCTTACTGTAATATTGTAGTTTCCTTTCGTGAAAGATTCCAGTATTGATCTCTGCAAGGATTTGGTAATATTTTCTGCAATCTTAGCGTAAGCTTTCAACTAAGATAACTGTATAATCTTCCCAAAAGCTTACTGTAATATTGCTGTTTTCTTTTTTGAAAGATTCCTGTATTGATCCCTGCAAGGATTTGGGAAGCTCTTTTTCAATCTTAGCGTTAGCTTTCAACAAAGGTAACAGTGTAGTATTCCCAATAGCTTACTGTAATATTGCATTTTCCTTTCGTGAAAGATTCCTGTATCAATCCCTGCAAGGATTTGGTAATCTTTTCTGCAATCTTAGCGTAAGCTTTCAACAAAGATAACAGTATAATCTTCCCAAAAGCTTACTGTAATATTGCTGTTTCCTTTTTTGAAAGATTCCTGTATTGATCCCTGCAAGGATTTAGGAAGCTCTTTTTCAATCTTAGCGTAAGCTTTCAACAAAGCTGACAGAGTAATATTTCTAAAAGCTTACCGTAATATTGCTGTTTCCTATTGTGAACGATTCCTGTATTGATCCCTGCAAGCATTTGGGAATCTCTTTTGCAATCTTACAGTAAGCTTTCAACAAAGGTAACAGTCTAATCTTCCGAAAAGCTTGCTGTAATATTGTAGTTTCCTTTCGTGAAAGATGCCTGTATTAATCCCTGCAAGGATTTGGTAATCTTTTCTGCAATCTTAGCGTAAGCTTTCAACAAAGATAACATATAATCTTCCCAAAAGCTTACTGTAATATTGCTGTTTCCTTTTTTGAAAGATTCCTGTATTGATCCCTGCACGGATTTGGGAAGCTCTTTTTCAATCTTAGCGTTAGCTTTCAACAAAGATAACAGTGTAATATTTCCAAAAGCTTACTGTAATATTGCATTTTCCTTTCGTGAAAGATTCCTGTATTGATCCCTGCAAGGATTTGGGAATCTCTTTGGTAATCTTAGCGTAAGCTTTCAAAAAAGATAACAGTGTAATCATTCTAAAAACTTACCGTAATATCGCTGTTTCCTTTTGTGAACGATTCCTGTATTGATCCCTGCAAGCATTTGGGAATCTCTTTTGCAAACTTACAGTAAGCTTTCAACAAAGGTAACAGTCTAATCTTCCCGAAAGCTTACTGTAATATTGTAGTTTCCTTTCGTGAAAGATTCCTGTATTGATCTCTGCAAGGATTTGGTAATATTTTCTGCAATCTTAGCGTAAGCTTTCAACTAAGATAACAGTATAATCTTCCCAAAAGCTTACTGTAATATTGCTGTTTTCTTTTTTGAAAGATTCCTGTATTGATCCCTGCAAGGATTTGGGAAGCTCTTTTTCAATCTTAGCGTTAGCTTTCAACAAAGGTAACAGTGTAGTATTCCCAAAAGCTTACTGTAATATTGCATTTTCCTTTCATGAAAGATTCCAGTATTGATCTCTGCAAGGATTTGGTAATATTTTCTGCAATCTTAGCGTAAGCTTTCAACTAAGATAACTGTATAATCTTCCCAAAAGCTTACTGTAATATTGCTGTTTTCTTTTTTGAAAGATTCCTGTATTGATCCCTGCAAGGATTTGGGAAGCTCTTTTTCAATCTTAGCGTTAGCTTTCAACAAAGGTAACAGTGTAGTATTCCCAAAAGCTTACTGTAATATTGCATTTTCCTTTCGTGAAAGATTCCTGTATCAATCCCTGCAAGGATTTGGTAATCTTTTCTGCAATCTTAGCGTAAGCTTTCAACAAAGATAACAGTATAATCTTCCCAAAAGCTTACTGTAATATTGCTGTTTCCTTTTTTGAAAGATTCCTGTATTGATCCCTGCAAGGATTTGGGAAGCTCTTTTTCAATCTTAGCGTAAGCTTTCAACAAAGCTGACAGAGTAATATTTCTAAAAGCTTACCGTAATATTGCTGTTTCCTATTGTGAACGATTCCTGTATTGATCCCTGCAAGCATTTGGGAATCTCTTTTGCAATCTTACAGTAAGCTTTCAACAAAGGTAACAGTCTAATCTTCCGAAAAGCTTGCTGTAATATTGTAGTTTCCTTTCGTGAAAGATGCCTGTATTAATCCCTGCAAGGATTTGGTAATCTTTTCTGCAATCTTAGCGTAAGCTTTCAACAAAGATAACATATAATCTTCCCAAAAGCTTACTGTAATATTGCTGTTTCCTTTTTTGAAAGATTCCTGTATTGATCCCTGCACGGATTTGGGAAGCTCTTTTTCAATCTTAGCGTTAGCTTTCAACAAAGATAACAGTGTAATATTTCCAAAAGCTTACCGTAATATCGCTGTTTCCTTTTGTGAACGATTCCTGTATTGATCCCTGCAAGCATTTGGGAATCTCTTTTGCAAACTTACAGTAAGCTTTCAACAAAGGTAACAGTCTAATCTTCCCGAAAGCTTACTGTAATATTGTAGTTTCCTTTCGTGAAAGATTCCTGTATTGATCTCTGCAAGGATTTGGTAATATTTTCTGCAATCTTAGCGTAAGCTTTCAACTAAGATAACAGTATAATCTTCCCAAAAGCTTACTGTAATATTGCTGTTTTCTTTTTTGAAAGATTCCTGTATTGATCCCTGCAAGGATTTGGGAAGCTCTTTTTCAATCTTAGCGTTAGCTTTCAACAAAGGTAACAGTGTAGTATTCCCAAAAGCTTACTGTAATATTGCATTTTCCTTTCATGAAAGATTCCTGTATTGATCCCTGCAAGGATTTGGGAATCTCTTTAGTAATCTTAGCGTAAGCTTTCAAAAAAGATAACAGTTTAATCTTTCTAAAAGCTTACTGTAATATTGCTGTTTCCTTTCGTGAATGATTCCTGTATTGATTCTTGGAATATTTCACGTAAGATTCCCGTAAGCTTTCTAGAAGCTTTCATGTAATATTCGTCGAAAGGACATTTAGCAATCTTGATTGTAATATTGCTTTAACCTTCCGGGAAGCTTACAAGAAACCTTACAATGGAATCTATCTGAAAGTTTCAATTATCTTTTAAAAAGGTTGATGAAAGCTTCCATTGGAATATTTCTTGAATCTTTCACTGGGAAGCTTTCATGCTATGTGGGAGCCGCACACATAAGGTTTTCCATGTAGAATTCCATGTAATATTACGTGTTCCACATAGATTTCCATATAGATTTTTTTACAAACACTTGCCAAACAATATCCTTATGTATTTTCATAAAGGTTTCCATGTAGAAATCCAGTTAAAATGTATGCGATTCACGTAGATTATTGCATAAGGATTTTATAAGGATTTTTCTACAAATATTTGCTAAAAGAAATCTGTTAGAGATTTGGCCAAACATTTCCGTTTGGAAATGGAGGTAAAAAGAACTATTTCACATAAGTTTCAATATGGATTTTCTACAAACAGTTGGCAAGCGAAATCAGTAAGGATTTCTATAAAGATTTCCATGGAGAAATCCGGATATAAAGATAAGCGTTCCACACAGATTTTCATATGGATTTTTCTACCAACACTGGCCGAACAAATTCACATGAATCTTCAAATGTGGGCATCTCTACTCACCTGTAATCTTCTGAAATTGACGTAATGTGTAAACAATTTAATTTCAGACAACAATTAGTATTTTATAAATATTTCTAGTTATATAAAATTTACCTGTGATTAAATGGAGAGCATATAAATCAAAACATAATGTACCTCACTTTACTATTAAACTTGCAACTCTCGATATTCTAAACTCGACATTCAATTGAATAGTACACAATTTTATAAAAAAAATAATTTAATTTTAAGTCCTACATGTTATGCAGCCTTTTAAATGTATATAATCGTACGTAAAAATTTTCATCATCAATATTTTCAACATTCGCAAGTTGAGTAGGATCATAAAAATATCCATAATATTCGATATCTTTATAATCTTTCCTCGAATTATAATTTTGTGGGTTGAATAATTGGGCATCAGTGGGACTAAATTTAATACGTTTGTCTCTTTACGATAGTCTAGGAACGATTTGGGAGTCTCGTTATTCCCCTCATCAGGACGTTAATCTTAATGTATCACTATAAAGATTGTCGATTATTACAATTTTTTGTGTATTACATTGACACAATATATAGAATAGATTACTAAATGGTATGTTATTTCCGGATACTTCAACTTTAAGGATCGGCTCATGAAATGAAACTGGAGGGCTCTTCAAGTAATCCCATGAGCCGTTCCTGACACTTGAAGTGAAGGGAAATAACACATCACTTAGAAATCTATTTCATATATTGTGCCGATGTAATTCACAAAAAATTTTAATAACCGACAATCTATATAGTGATACAGATTAACGTCCTGATGAGGGGAATAACGAGACTCCCAAAACGTTTCTAGACAAATATAAAGAGACAAACGTATTAAATTTAGTTCGACTGATGCCCAATTATTCTACGCACAAAATTATAAAAAATATTGTCACTATTATTTTAGTTATAATTAGAATATTGCGTATGTTATGAATAATGATATGAATGTGGAATTTCGCATATATATTTTATGTTCTTTACAGTTGTACAAACGGCGGTACATTTTATCAAATTTGTACCAATTGCGATTATCATTGTATCAATACTAAGAATTTGTTTAATCATACTACAATTTAAAAATGTATTTACAACTTCGATTTTTTTACAAAGAGTATACTCTTTTAAATTTCTTGAATCTACTACAAATTCCATCATTTCTACAAAATCACCTTGACATGTTACAGCATAATAATTTCTAGTACGTATAACTTTTCTTTGGCACGAGTCAAAGGTACAGTTGTCTTTTACCATTCTATAGTATGATGAAGTACTGTCTTCGCAAAGCTCCAGCTTTGTAATCCACCTTCTTGCAGTTATTGTCGAACTACCAAAGTATCTAAAGATAGAAATTTTAATAGTTTTGCTCGTACTCTGATTATTGAGACAGTCTAAGAAGTCAATTACTGGTGAGTTCTCTTTTTCGAGAACATGATCTTCAAGAATGACGGCTACTTGCTGGAAATCGATGTTTCTACATATTTGATGTAAAACACCTTTCGCAGCTTTTATCATGCGTAGTATTTTACCATTGCCATTTTCAAAACCATATCCAATGTGCGCCCACAACGGTCCCCAATTCGTTACGCTTTGCACGAGATGATTTAACTGATGTACGTTGTACGTCATTGCCTTCTTTGAATAATACCTTTCAGTCAAACGAATAAATTCTTTCAAATTTCGATTGGCTTCATTTAATTCATCAATCGAAATTGATTCGCTCGTTAAAATGTGAATTGCGTTAACTAACATTGCCCAATGTTCTTCATACACAGTAAAATTTGGCATTGATCGTAAAATAGGCAAGCTACTGAAAAGAAGCCAATTTTCCCACTCACGGGCTTTCCAGTATTTTCTATCTTTCAAAGAGCGTGAAAGACGAGCAATCTGTTGTGGAGTTTGTAAAGAACTTAATACAGAATCAATTTCTTTGACATGCTTTTTAAGGGAATAAGACCGTTTTGAAGACGTATCGAACCAGTAATGTCCAAATTATCGACACACACCTAATAGAATACAGTGCATACTATCGGGTACGAAACCACTTATAATATCGAAATTGCTTAGATTGATAAGAACTGAAGGTCTTTTGACGCCAAATATTAATCTAGAAGGATTGGTCGCTTCTTGCATGTGCTCTATTGTTGATGCTTTATCTCTTTCCTCGGGTTGATTATTCAATAATGGATATTTAATTGTTGGTTTACTTTTCTGATGAACTAATACTCCTGGATGAAGGCACCAGTTGCAGCCGTAATATCCGTTGAATTGGATGACCCCTTGCATTGGTGCGCGTGCTACTGAGTCAACACAACAACAGATAGTAAACAGTTTGACATTTTTTACATCGTTATTTACTTTACAAGGGATGCCATCTTCGGATAATTTATTGACATTTTCCACAAACTGTTTAAGAAAAATGTTCATCTTTGGCTTATTTTTTCCAAACCATAGTGCCCAAATGATAGGTTCACTTATTCGAACATCAACTGGCAGTTCATTAATAATGATTTGAATAGGCCATATTGAGTACGTGGAACTCTTAAAGACAGGAGAACCGTCACTATTAAACGTACAACTGGCGAATGAATTTTTATCACTGGGAGGTAGATTTTCTAGAAATTCTTTATACTTTAAGCCATCGTAAATGTCTTGATAAATATCATCTATTGCTACTATTTCATTTATCACAAAATTATAGTACTTTTCGTGTTTTTGTATTAAGTTTCTTATCGAATTTTCAACATTCAAAACCACAAAAGAAATTAAACTATTACCTTTTGTAGAAATGTTATTGTTACAGATTTCGCAATAAACATATCGATCACTGCTCTGAAATTTTTTAATGTAAATATTACATTCAGGACAAACTGCATGATATTCTACATTGCTCATATCTCTTAAAACTTTATCAAGTCGATATCGTGTGGCAGGTAATGCTTCAGTATTAAAAAAAGCATTTTGCATTTTACACATATCCTCTATCCCAGAATTAGGTAATGAGTAACGTAATGAAAAGCGTAGAATTCCAAGTAATGCTTCAGACCCACTGATTCCAGAAGAAGGATTTAGGTTCTTATCCAAATCGCCGTTTTTTAACATTTCTGTTAATCTATGAAATGGTCCTTGTTGCTCAACCGAGCTACTGAGTTCTTCTTGAATAAAAATATCATCATCATCGTATTCAAAATCATCCCATTTCTCGTAATCCTGTAAAATGTTAGAATAAAATAAACAGTTATATATTATTAAATATGATTATACTGAAACATTAAGTTTTTACCAAATATTCATCCATACGATTATTTATATGGACGTGCTCTTCAAATTCATCTAGGTCGAATCTTTCATCATCCGTGGAATCTGTGATATAGTTATCCAGTGTTTGAGAATTTTCTGGATAATCTATTCTCATTTTTGCATTACTGATTTCGGGTTTATTGTCATTGCAACATTGTTCAAAATCACTGTCATCTGTTACATTAGTTGATGTGATACTTTCATCATTGGATGTTAAAAGATCATGGTATTCCTGAAATATAAGGCTCTTAATATTATTATATAAAAAATAATATTTACCAAGCTTTACATAACTAAAAATTTCGTTAGTGATACATGAAAACCTTTGCGAAAACTCAGTCACCGTTGTTTTTGAATTACGCAAAATTATAAAGTAGTAAATTTTCTCCATAACGTTTGTTTTGAATATTTTATTTTTGAAATAACATAATTGTGTTTCTACAATTTTTATGAAAAATAACAATTTTTATTGTACTTTTTAAATAACGATTTCCTTATAAAGATATCCTATAGAAAATCCTATAGGAAATGCTATAGGAATCCTGTAGGCATCCCGTAGAAATCCTATAGGAATCCTATAGGATACTCTATAGGCAGTCCTATATGAAATTTTATAGGAAGTTCCATAGGAAATCCTACAATAATTTCGCACTTTTCCTGCAGGAAATCCTATAGGAAATCCTATAGGAAATTCTGTGGGTAACTCTGTAGGAAAAACTGTAGACAATTTTACATGGAAAATCCGGCAGAGAATTCTGGAGTATTTTCGTGAAAACATCTTATAGAGGTTTAGCATCTTATTTAGCGCTGTGCCATTGCATAGTAGAATCAATGGCAAACAGTCCTAGGTAAGGAGTTGCACCCGGGGACTACCGTGCATGACTGTCGGCGCCTTACCGATTAAGCCCAGTGAGCTCAGATATCAAAATCAAGGTAATTCTTGTCAGAGTGACTCTTCGTTAAGAGTCGTTCGAACGATTGAATCTCACGGCTTTACATACCCTCGCGGTTCCAATGTGTTTATGAGAGTCCCGACTGCTGCGCTGCACTGCACTGCGATATGCGGCAGAAGCTTGCTTGTTCAGAGCCTCGTTTATGTGTGTTCGCTGCTATACCGCTATGGGGCGCCGCAGTCGGAACTCTCACAAACACATTGGAACCGCGAGGATATGTAAAGCCGTGAAATTGAACCATTCGAACGACTCTTTACGAAGATTCGATGTGATTTAATCGGTAAGGCGCCAACAGTCGTGCACGGCAGTCCCCGGGCGCAACTGCTTACCTAGGACTGTTTGCCATTGATTCTGCTGTGCGATGGCACAGCGCTAAACAAGATGCTAAACTTCGATAAGATGTTTTCACGAAAATACTCCAGAATTCCCTGTAGGATTTTCCATGTAAAATTGTCTATAGTTTTTCCCACATAATTACCTACAGAATTTCCTATAGGATTTCCTGCAGGAAAAGCGCGAAATTCATGTAGGATTTCCTATAGAACTTCCTATAGAATTTCATATAGGTCTGCCTATAGAGTATCTTATAGGATTCCTAGAGGATTTCTACGGGATGCCTACAGGATTTTCTATAGCATTTCCTACAAGATTTTCTATAGGATATTTTTATAAGGGTTTCAAAAACGCTCATGCGTTTAATAATTAAAAATCTCTTATCTTTCGAAAAATTAATTTTGACTTTTATCTATATACTTTTAATAGTTGATTGAGTTAAACATACAGCATTTTATGCTAAAGAGTCTATGACGACTCTTGCCTATACTATGTAATATAGGCAATCGTAACGAGTTTATAGATAGCAGATATTGGAATTTAATATAACATTACTTGTGCCAATTTGCAATCAATTTTGCACTGTATTGAACATTTATTCAGTTTCAATTTTAAAATTTATATAGAAATTTCCTCAACCTTCGAGAACCAGGATTTTTAATTTTAGGAGTTATGTTAATGTACTCAAACGTATTTTTTATAATAAGTGATTTAGAATTCGCAAGGTTTCGAATATCGGGAAGTCATAACTGTGTCTCTCGATCCCCTAGAGATTATTGATCCATAATATTGATCCATAATATTCATTCGTACTCGACGAATATGAATTCTTTTAGAGTGTTCAGAAATCGTGCAATTTTATTGGGCGATTTAGAATTGATCATTAACTTTATCTCAAAATGTTTCTAAACAATTTGTTATCATGAGTACACTTCTGTGCACGAATGAACGTGTACGAGTTATTTATATTGTTAGAGTTTGTCAACGAGAAGAAATGAATAAGTGTGACTCTTGGAGTCTCTGCTCCAACCCACTCGAAAGTAAAATTGGAAGCAGAAGGAATAAGAACGCTACGCGCGTTCGAGTAAAATAGGCAAGCAATACGCAAGGTATATGCAATAGGCAAACTGATAATACGAGAGCCTCGCGTAATATCAGCAAAGCAAAAAATAGCAATTGGGCAATAAGTAAAGCAAGGGGTAAATATAAGTAAGGCAAATAATGTGTCTTAGTCGCAACTAAGACAAGTGTAGGCAAATGTACGCAACAAGTATAGGCAAAAGTATAGGGGAAAAGTAACAAGGCATGTGCATAAAGCACCTGAATAGTGGCTGCCGCAGACCTCTATATGTATACTCATTGAAGTATTTTTCATTGAAGGTTGCTCGTCGGTGCTTGCCATCTGGCGGACACTTCGGGTACTTCAATCCCGAACATACCGCCCGCTTTCGTCCATACAATGGGCGAACAGAATTAGTTTAGCAGACATTTAAACCGATCTGAAAACTAAGATTGAAATGCTGCAATTGGAGACTTTGAGGTATTAAGTTTGGCAATAGGTCCGCTTATAATCCATCCGAAGATTGTGCGTTGGGCCATTGGAGTTCCGGAAGGTCCTTTGACCAGTCCGTTGAGCAAGATCTCTGGGAAGATGTCGGCCCCAAATAAAATGTCAATTTCAGCAGGTGTTTCGCTGAAATCGTCAGCTAATTGTAATCCTTTCAAATGGGTCCAGGCATTCTTTAGTTCATGGCATCTTTGCGTGTATTTAGTAATGAAGGGAAGTACTAGTGCGTTTAATTGCAAATGTGCTTTAGGGTTAAAGGCGGATGTAAGTTGCAAAGTTGTACGGCCCTTAGCAGGGATGTGAGAATAACCTCCAATACCACTCAACGGCACTGTCGTGGCAGAGTATGGTTGTTCAAGCTTCTTTAATAACACCTCGGATACAAAAGAACTTTGGGATCCAGGATCTATCATAGCTCGAGCAGTATGAATTCTGCCATCAGCACCACGTAGTTTCACCAACGCGGTAGCCAGAAGAGTAGGTTCTACGCTGAAGTTTTGAGCTACTAGACTTAGTTGCAGGTCAGTGTTGGCAGCAAAAGAGGGACCAGTGAAAGCGACGTGATTATGTATTGGTTCAGTGGCAGACACATGAGAACTTGTATTTGTATCTTCGTGAAGAAGCGTATGGTGTTGTTTGTTACATATGATACATCTTCTGTCAGATCGGCAATTACTGATTGGGTGAAACCCAAGACAATTGAAACATAACTTCCTTTTTTCCACGAAGATTTTTCGTTCATTTACGGTTTTGGCTTTGAAGGCATTGCAACGAGTACTGAAATGTGCGTCTGTACAAAAGACACACTTGTCGGTAAACGTAGCATGAGAGCTAATTGATCTATTTTCTGAAGTTTTAGATTTACTTAACTTAGGTACGGAGGTGGTTTCTAAAAAATCAATACGTTCGGTGATGAACAGACTAAGTTGGACAAAAGTAGGGGGATCGGCACTCTTACTGACTTGTTTTTCCCACTCGCATAAGGTTTTGAAATCAAGCTTATGAGCAATGATAGGCACGAGTAGATCATCCCATTGATTGGTTGGCCTTTTGAGTTGCTCTAAAGCCGAGATTGCATTTGTCGATGTATTAAGAAGGGATTGTAAATGAGATGGTGACTCGGAGTGTACGGCAGAAAGATCGAGTAGGGTCTTGGTATAAATGGCAACGAGTCGACGTTTGTTTGTATAGTGATCTTCCAACTTTTTCCAGGCAATAGGGAAGTTGAGATCTGTAATTTGAATTGTTTTGAGCATATCAGCTGCTTCTCCTTGAACATGCGTTTTCAATTGTTGTAATTTCTCGGCATTGGTGAGTCTTTCATCTTGGATGATGGTAGCTTTAAAGAGATCTTTAAAATCTAACCAGTCAGTGAATTTGCCGGAAAATATAGGCACTTCGATGTTAGGTAACTTCCTTGTAGAGACTGGTTGCTGCGCAACAGGCACATTAGCTTGTTGAGGGAATTGTTTAAGCCAATGGGCTATATCGACCACTGCATTTATGTAACTATCTTCAGTCACTCCATAGCAGTCAGTAACAAAATAGTCACTTTGGCTAGTACTTTCAAATTTCTGGGATAGGACAATAGTATGATTTTCTTGGAATTCCTTCCAGTTCTTCTCTAATATCTGTAGCTTAGCTTCGAGAAGCTCACGAGTGATATTGTTCTTGCCCACTTTCTTGATATTGGTACTTGAATTGCAGATTCGATTAAATAATTCGAACTGACGCTCGATAGTTTGCGTAAGTGAAAGTGATGGCATTTTGAAAAACGTTGGATATTAAAGATTCTTGAGTTTTATGAGTTGATGTGATGACTCCGCCCGCCGTGCGAGTGCGGAGGCTGAAGATCAGTCACACGAGGTCTCGTTAGGAGGTCGTAAATCTCCAACGAAATCGCCTTACTTGTCAGAGGTCGTAAATTTCTGGCAATTGAGAACAACTAAATAACAGAATTTTATCCGATCGTTTTTCAAGTATTCCTCTCGGTTGACAACTCAATCCGGCTCGAAGGACCAAAAATGTGCACGAATGAACGTGTACGAGTTATTTATATTGTTAGAGTTTGTCAACGAGAAGAAATGAATAAGTGTGACTCTTGGAGTCTCTGCTCCAACCCACTCGAAAGTAAAATTGGAAGCAGAAGGAATAAGAACGCTACGCGCGTTCGAGTAAAATAGGCAAGCAATGCGCAAGGTATATGCAATAGGCAAACTGATAATACGAGAGCCTCGCGTAATATCAGCAAAGCAAAAAAATAGCAATTGGGCAATAAGTAAAGCAAGGGGTAAATATAAGTAAGGCAAATAATGTGTCTTAGTCGCAACTAAGACAAGTGTAGGCAAATGTACGCAACAAGTATAGGCAAAAGTATAGGGGAAAAGTAACAAGGCATGTGCATAAAGCACCTGAATAGTGGCTGCCGCAGACCTCTATATGTATACTCATTGAAGTATTTTTCATTGAAGGTTGCTCGTCGGTGCTTGCCATCTGGTGGACACTTCGGGTACTTCAATCCCGAACAACTTCATAATATTATTTGATATAGTTTTGTCTTTGCATATTTATAAAAAAAAAAAAAAAAAATTATTTTCAGCAGATTACGCACAAGTTGTACAGTAATTTTAACATGTATTGTTGAAAGCAATAGAAAATTCAATTCATTTAAATAAATTGTAAAAATCTAATTATTCATATATATAACTATTATTTTTTTCCTTCATATCATCAACATGACTAGCATCACTATCATCATCAACATCACCTTCTTTTTTTCGTCTGTTGTATCTTGTTGATTTTGGTAAATTTTTATCATTTTCATAATAAGTTTTATACCGTTTCTTAGGATTCGACATTTTTTTAGTATTCGAAAAAGTTTTTCGAATTTTACTCAAGAAACCAGTTTTAACAACTCTGTGAAAATATAAAGAATATTAAAACTTAAATGCGTATATTAGTAAAATGGTGATTATTAATTAAAAAAATACAAGTTCGGTTAAAAAATTTATTAAAATTTTTCAATACTTGATTATCGTCATTAAATTTAAATAAGAAGAGTTTATTTTCTATTCTATTCACGCGTGAAATCTCCAAAAATAGTTTAATCGTAATTTACTTGTTTAATTCTTTTTGGATCAAAAGGCCATTATTTTTTTTCCACTTTCCACGTTATATATATTTTCCTATATTATATTGAGATCTGACATGGGGGCGTGGCCAATATATATAGCTATACATTAGCCATAGCCAACATGGCGCAGAAGAGCCCGTTCTGTACAGCTAGCTTTAGTTCACAGCGTCACCACGAGGGTCGCATGATCGACGTCAGATCCCAATAGTTGTAATAAAATGTTTACGTCTCACCCCCCTCGGCTCTCCTCGCCACTCCTTGCGACTCCTCACTCTCTTGCGTCCCCTCACCACCCGTTGCGCTCTTCTCAGTCCCCCTCAGCGCCCTCCTCAAAATAACGTAAAAATTTGATTGGTTATACTAGTCCAGGCGATGGACACTTTGGAGTGAACATTTCGACACATTAGCATTTTTATTTTTGATTCTGGTTCATCTCGACCTCCTGAATAAGATCCTTGTCATCCGCAGTGTCAAAACCGTGTGCAATTTTTGTTATTTAGCAAAATAGGAGCAATTTTGGCACATTTTTTGTTTTTTTTCACTCTAGCTCGGTTTTGGTGCGTTTTAGCGAAATAATTTATGAAAATGGTTTATTATTAAATTTCCTACAAAAGTAGATTTTAACGAAGACTCTAACTTTATTAGTTTATTTACAAATAGCCGTTAAAGTTGAAAACGACAATTTCTTCATTATTAAATAACTTTTGAAAAAAACATCGTAAAGACTTGAAAATTTAGTTACAATGAGCTTTTATGAATGCAAAAGTGCATGCCAAATTCTAAGAAAAAATATTAATTATTTTTTATGTTATTGAAGGTTGATTTTTTTCCTTAATTGCAAATCGCGCCATTTCTACAAAAATCATCTCATATGTTGCAAAAAAATTGAGCGTATAGTGAAATACTTTAACTTTAATATCCATTTTGAAAATTTTAAAAATTTTAATTTTCACGGTTTTTACAGAGTTTTATACGCGGTCAACTTTTTATACGCCGCGCAAAATGACTTAGAAAACGGCGTTAATTTTTTTCGGGATTCACAAGTATATCGCTGGAAAGGGCTTGAAAAATTATAATATCTAAAAAAAAAATTTGATTCCGATAAATAGCCTCGGAGCTATCGATGAAAACGTGTTTGCAACGATTACAGACGTTCTAATTAAAATCATGCTCCCGGCTTGCGCGTGTAGTTCCTTGAAAACATACAATAACTTTCCTCAAAATTTCCACAAAAAATAATTGATAGATTTTCTGCAATCATCGTCGAGAGAGAAATAGTACATTTCGACACTGGTGCGAAAGGTGACTATTTAGCTTATTATGTGACGTTTTTGGCACGAGCGAAGCGAGATAGAATTTTTCAAGCCCTTTCCAGCGATATACTTCCGATTCCCGAAAAAAACAATTAACGTCGTTTTCTAAGTCACTTTACGCGGCGTATAAAAAGGTGACCGCGTATAAAACCCTGTAAAAACCGTAAAAATTAAAATTTTGTAAATTTTCAAAATGGATATTAAAGTTGAAGTATCAAGGAGCGCGGGAGCGCTCCGAAGGCAAGTATAGAAGAAGCCTGAAGGAGCGACGATCCGCGCTACTTATACATTGAAATGGGTGCGCCAAAATTTCACTAATTTTTACGCCTTGGAATTATGTTTTTATCCAATATATAATATATCAATGGATAGCTGCTTTGATGTATTACATGCATAAAAATTTTCAATTAAAAATATGCCGCCGTTTTCAAGTTCTATTAAGGTGAAAAATTCGAGGGCCGATTTCCTTTTCAGATTATTTTTCTTTTCTCTTTCCTTCAGACCTCGATCACCTGTTTTGTTCCGACCGTTGCTCTCTTGTGATTGGTCTATCCTACGTATCTCCTCCACAGTCCACAGCTTTATGCCGTGTGTGTGTGTGTGTGAGAGAGAGAGAGAGAGAGAGAGAGAGAGAGAGAGAGAGAGAGAAAGAGAGAGAGAGAGAGAGAGAGAGAGAGAGAGAGAGAGAGAGAGACAGAGAGAGAGAGAGAGAGAGAGAGAGAGAGAGAGAGAGAGAGAGAGAGAGAGAGAGAGAGAGAGAGAGAGAGAGAGAGAGAGAGAGAGAGAGAGAGAGAGAGAGAGCAGACACGGTGCTGTTGCTGTACAACCTGTCGCATGTATATCACATACATATATTGCAACGGGCGCCGATATAAAACACGGATATAGCGTGGCGAGATTCGAATCTCGCGCGCCTGCACGTATCGTGAGTAGTAGCGCGCCCTGCGGCGCGCGAAGGAGGCAAACGAAGAAGATGCCGCGGTGCTGCCGCGAAAGGGATGCCGCGGCCATTGTGATTATTCGCGCGTCCCGTGACGGATCAAGTGCGTGAAGTGAGAGAGAGAGAGAGTGTGTGTGTGTGTGCGCGCGCCGTGCCTCCATCACTGCGACCGTGACCGTCTCAGCGCCTCCGCCAACCACGAGAGAGCGTGAGGGAGGGAGAGAGAGAGAGAGAGAGAAACAGCGAGAGAGAGAAACAGCGAGAGAGAGAAACAGCGAGAGCATCCACTCGAGAAGGACGAGGACAGCGAGGCCAATCAAACAGCGCCACTATCAAACAGCGCCACTATCCGGTATCGGATAGGGTGCAGGAGGACATGCAGCGCCAGGTGCGCGAGATGCTAACTCAAGGTATAATTGAGGGACGCGTGGAATAAGGGGCTAAGTCGACTTAGACCCTTTTTCCGCCCATCGGTTAAATGAGACCTACAGATCATTACCTATCACCATGCAAAATATTACACGCCAAAAATTTATTTAGACAAATGTTTATATTAATGTTATTATTTTTGTTTTGATATTTAATTTGTGAAATAAAATTATATTTGCATTTTTTACTGATTAATCCTTGACTTACTTTATTAAATTTGGATAATATTCGGAAAAAGGGTCTACCTCTTTTTTTATTTTAATTCTTATAATTTTTTTTATGGCTATATAATATATCAAAATTTTATCATAAAATGTTTCATTCATTGTTAGCTTTCATTTAATAAAAGTTTTATTCATATTGGTTAAGCCAATAAAAATTTTTATTTGATTATCTCAAAATGTACGTTTTTGAGTTAGCCCCTTATTCCGAATAGCCCCTCAATTGAACCCTCCAAGAGTGGTTGGTCGAGCCCCATCGGGATGACGCCGAAGAGCCACGGCACGCGACGGTTTTACAACGACTTGCGTAAGGTAAACGCAGTCATCGAACCCGACGCCTATCTTCTGCCGAATATGCAAGATATTCTGCGGAAGCTGAGGAAGGCGAAGTTCATCACCACGCTGGATCTCAAGAGCCCATATCACCAGATACCGCTAGCGGAAGAGGCGCGTCCGATCACCGCCTTCACGGTGCCGGGAATGGTGTTATACCTGTTCGGGCGGATGCCGTATGGTCTGACAAATGCGCCCGCTACCTTCCAGCGGCTCATCGACCAAGTGTCCGGACCCGAGCTCGAGCCGTACGTCTATACATACCTCGACGACCATAATCATCGTCGCCGAAACCTTCGAGAAGCACAAGAAGTGCTTGAGAATGGTGCTAGGACGGCTCGGAGCCGCTGGACTGACGCTGAACGCCGCGAAGTGCGTGTTTTGCAAGTCAGAGGTAGCGTACCTGGGCTTCCTGGTCAACCGGGACGGCACGAGACCGAACCGGGCCAAGATCGAGCCCATTAAGTTGCTACCGAACCTGAAGGTGCCGCGACGGTTCCTAGGTACGTCATCTTGGTATAGGAGGTTTATACCGAATTACACCACCATCGCCGAGCCACTCACCAACCTAACCAGGAAGAATCAGAGGTACGAGTGGCTGGGGGAGCAGCAGAACGCTTTTGATCTGTTTCGGGCGATGATTATGACCGCGCCGGTGCTGCGCCGCCCTGACCCTAACGGGTTGTTCATCGTACAGACGGACGCAAGTGACGTGGGCCTAGGGGCCGTACTGCTTCAGGAGTCGGAAGAGCAGGAGCGGGTAAAAGAGTTCCCGAGCCGTGTGCTCACGCCGGCCGAGCGGAACTACAGCGTGACCGAGAGAGAGTGCCCTACGGTCGTATGGGGGATCCAGAAGTTTCGCCCCTACATCGAAGGGTACGAGTTCAAAGTCGTGACAGACCACAGTAGCTTGTGGTGGTTCTGTCAAATGAAGAACCCAACGAGCCGGCTCGCTCGTTGGGCGTTGGAACTGCAAGGCCACTGGTTTACGATCGAACAAGGCGCCTTGAACCACGTGGCCGACGCCCTGTCCCGTATGGATGAGGATGAGGAAGGCCCGGAGGTGGCCGCGGTGTCCAGGTTCGCTGACACCGAGGACACGTGGTATCAGGAATGGTGCACCAGGGTCAAAGAGCAGCCCAATGAGTTACCGATGTACATACTCGTCGCGGGCAATCTCTATCGGTACCGCCCCAACTCGGAGGTAGACTCAACCCTCGGCGACAACGAAGATGCCTGGAAACTGGTCGTGCCAGAAGAACATCATCGCCAGGTGTTGCAGGTATACCACGACGATGCAACCGCTGGACATCTCGGCAGAGAGAAGACCTTTGCCAGAGTAGCGCTGCCCTACTACTGGCCGCGTTACTATGCGGAAACGGAGGAGTACGTACGTAACTGCGAGACGTGCTAGCGTTCAAAGTGGAACAGAGAGCTCCAGCCGGCCTCATGGGACGCCGAGTCATCAAGAGACCATGGCAGGTCGTGGCTGGAGACATTATCGGACCGCTGCCTCGGATCTTGAAAGGCTTCGCGTATATCCTTGTACTTCAAGACCTTTTTACCAGGTGGGTGGAGGCCTCCCCGATACGCAAGGCCAACGCCAAGACGGTGATTGAGGAGCTGAATCGGAAGATCTTCCTCCGGTTCGGCTGCCCGGAAGTCTTCCTCTCTGATAACGGCACAGAGTTTAAGAACCACGTAGTGGAAGACTTTCTGCAGGAGCGAGATGTGCATCACACGAACACTCCAACTTACCACCTCCAGGCTAATCCGGTGGAGCACGCCAACCGCACGCTGAAGACGATGGTCGCTTCTTATCTTAACCTTCTGACAGCCGGCATGACGCCATATGGCGTCATTCCATGATCGGCCCACATATACTATTACTTAAGAAACACTTATATGGAAAACTTCGAGAAAGTTACACTTTTTCAGTAGGAAAAATGCCGGCTGTGAGAAGGTTAAGGTGCGGCACACGGTATGGGACGAGAAGCTTCCGAAACTTCTCTTCGCCATGAACACGGCTGTGCAGAGCTCCACCGGGATGAGCCCGGCCTTGCTGCTCTATGGAAGGCAGCTCGAATCCTCCGGCACGCAGCGGAGGTTGCAAGAGGTGGCAGCAGAAATCACGGCTCAACAGGAAAGCTTGGCTCGTTGGAAGGAGCGGCTTGCGCCCTTCCCGAACTACATCAGCGAGCCGCCTCTCAGGCGAGGATTGCTCAAGACCGCCAAGCTGCGCACTACGACGCTGGCAGGCGGGAGCCGAGTTTCAAACCGGGTGACCGGGTGTGGAAGCGTAGCCACACACTGTTCTCAGCCGCTATGGACATCGCGGTGAAATTAGCACCGAAGTTCGACGGTCCGTATTGGATTACGGATGCCCTTGGATCCAACACGTATCGCCTGGTAGGTGACAATTGGCAGATCGAGGAGGTGGTGGCTGCAGAACAGCTAAAAGCCGACCACACCGCATTCCCGGAACCTGAAGGGCCGGAATAGTGGGACGACTCGGATTGGTGGCTGTGTATATGAGCGATCAGCCAGTGCCCTATTGAAAAATAGCGCTCGATGATCGTGCCAGTTTATCGACCATTTTCTGGCGCGATAATCGCGCCAGTTAGCCGAAATTCAACACTAAAAAATAAGTTTTATTTTCAGAACTGTGTACGTGCTTGCATAATTGACAAACATTATGACTGTAAACGTATCAGTGCGTAACTGCAGTGTTAATGTACGTGTGAGTACGTGACTGTATGTACACTCGATAGACATTGATTCTCGTGGAACGTGCTTACTGAATTTTAAAATCCTGCAATCCTATTGGACAATTCAAGTGTAGCCATTAACTTTAAATGCAATTGCAGAATTTTTAAATTTATCAGGCCCATTCTACAAGAATCAGTCTATCAAGAAGTGTACATATGCGCATGTGTACACTTATATCAGAACATGCACGCCCTGTTAAAAAAAATCAGCTAAAAAAATAGCTAAAAAAACAGCTAAAAAATATAGCTATATCGACCTGAAGTACAGCTGCATTTCGTTGGATATTTAGTTGTATTTTTTATCTGAAAATTTAGTTAATTTTTTAGCTGTAAATCGAAGTAAACGATTACGATCTATTAACAACTGGAAATTTAGCTAAAATTTTTAGCTGTAAATCCACCTGTTAACAACTGGAAATTTAGCTAAAATCCACCTAAGAATAACTGGAAATCCAGTTATATATTTAGTGGCATAGATATTTCCAGCTACTAATAGGTAAAAATTTAGTTAATATTTCACTTGTAAATACACCTATAAATTTATTATTAAATGGAAATATAGGTAGATTGAAAAGTGCGAAAATATAGCCTATATTTTTAAGCTACAAATAGAGCTATATTTTATTTTCGATTTGGCCATATTTTTTAGCTGGAAATCAATGTATTAAT